>JANJXV010000043.1:827500-1427500 GCA_024803745.1 Megascapheus bottae | reverse complement strand
CAAATAAATTCAATGTATCACATAACAAAGTGAGATACTATACCAATATGAGATAACCAAGGGACAGCAAAGGAGATGAGAGACAACATAGTACATTAAGGACAACAATCATTCATTATATGGCTTTTGTTTCAATATCCTGGAGGTCCTTTCAATTAGCTTCACATTATATGGCCTTATGTATCAAGATTTTGCTCTATTGCAAATCTCTGCTAGTAGAGCCCAAGGTTTCTACTGATTATGACGAATGAGGGAAACCATTGAGCCTAAGTTCCTTTGAGTCTGGCTTACTTCACGTAATATGATTTTTTCTAAGTCTTTCCATTTCCTAACAAATGGGGCGATGTCATTCTTTCTGACAGCAGCATAGAATTCCATTTTGCCTATCACTTTCCTTGAGCTTCTTCTTCTCCAGCCTAGCTCTATCACTTGAGTCCCTGCAGCACTTCCTGCTTTTTCTTAGTATGTGAAACAAAAGAATACTACCTGTGTCTTCTTGTATGCTAGTCAAGCACACGTCCATCCTGCCAAACTCTCCTGACTAGCCTGTGCTTTTAAAGAGTCCCTCTGAGAAACACAAGTGGTATGGAGGAAGGAAGACAAAAGTTCTGTGCTACTATTTTGTTGATGCATAATATTCTAATAGTTATTTCATCTTCTACTTCCAGCACACTGCAATAGAACAGGAAAGAAGCATGAAACAATTTCTTTGTTTTTGTGCTTCTTTAGTTAAGTTTATTATTAACATTGATTTTTACATCATATTTCACATATCATTTTTAGTAAACAAATATTGTAAAAGGGATTCTCTACCTACAATCACTGGCACATAGATTTTAGAACATAATTAAAATTAAGCTGAGGGTTTGTATGTCACAGATACATACCAATCTATATTACAACTTTATTCTAGGGTATATGTCCCATCATATATTTTATGACAATGTAGTTAGGTTTATACCAAGTATACCATGTCCAAAATATTTAATACCAAATATTGACTAATCCCTCTTGTACTGTTTGGATTTAATATCCAGTGTGACTGACTGTGATCTCTAGAAGCCAGGCAGTAGTAACAAACCTGTACCTTTAGTGCAGTTGTTGGCTGACTGCAGTTTAGGAGCTTGATAACTGTTGACCTTCCAAGCAATATTTTGTCCATCAGGAGATCTCTGTCACTCTACTCAAATCAATTCCTGAAAAGATAACTTGATTTTACACCCTGTTTTGGGCCAGTCAGCCTTGGTGGTGACTGAATAGACCCACAGGAAACCAAGGAAATCGTGGAGGGGACAAGAATGAAGGACAGACTAGCAGGATATTTTATTTTGTGTGTCATGAGGCTTGAACTCATCCTGGACGCTGTCCCTGAGCTCTTTAGCTCAAGGATACTGCCCCACTCTTGAGCCAAACCCCACTTTCCCTTCTCTAGTGGTTAGTTGGAGATAAGAGTCTCTGGTCCTTTTGTGCCCCGGTTGGCTTTGAACCTTGATCCTTAGATCTGAGTCCCCTGAGTATCTGGGTTTACAGGGGTGAACCACCCAGAACAGCGAAAATGATTTTTGCTCATCATTTAGCCTGATGAGGGAATACCTTTATGAACATTTCAGGTCCATACTCTGGAAATTACATATATTAGATTGCACTGGAAGTTCCCAGATTCACACTCAATGATTTCCTTTCTATCAAGGGTAATTCTCCTAGACCATGAGCATTGATCCATGAGCATGGAATTAATTAAATCAGTCCATCTGACTTTCTCTCAATTTTGTATTTATTCTTATCAAAGTAATACACGGAGGTATTGTACTTACATAAGTCAAGTCATAAGTATATTTCCATTTAGAAAATGTCATCCCACAATGATGTTTTCATAAGATTTAATATTTTCCTCTTACTTGCTCTCACTCACTCCCTCTCGCCATCTTTCCTTTGTACCTTTGTTTTCTTTCTGCCAGTACTACTCCATAATTCAGAGCCTGGATTCTATCTGTGAGTTTTTATTCTCAGTGTAGCACTCCATCACTTGAACCCATCTCTAACTCAGGCTGTTTTAATGGTTAATTGAATTTCAGTATTTCATAAACTTTCACACACCCACATATATTTGCACACACATATGTGTTAGATGTTTGGCTTAAGGGAGGGAAGGATTAGAGCAGGGATATTTGGGCAAATGCAGTCCTGATCCTCCAGGCGTCCGCGAGCAAAATGAGCCAGCTGGCCAGTTCCCCTCCTTATATTCTGTGCTGGCTGCTGTATCCCCTCTGACAGCTCCCTTTGTAGGTATCTCCCTTGCTCATACCAGTACTCCCTGATGTCCCAGGTGGGGTTCTCCCAGTAAGATTTCTAAGCTTTCCAGCCATGCCCTCATCAGAAATCCCCAGGCACCACATGCTACTCCTGCTGGGGCCCCTGGGTCAAGGCCATCTGCCCAGATTCCCTTGACAAGGGACCTTGCTCTGGGACAACACAGCTGTGTGGCCTCTTGTCTTTGCCACCAACACTGCTTGGTCACCAAATCCAGTGACCATCACCTGTTCATCTGGCCCTTCATTTCCCACCTTGAATGTTAACCCTTAGTGAGGTACCAGCAAACCCCAGACTCAATTTAAGTTGATGACCCCCTCAAACTAACCCTGGCCTCATGTGCTAATTAAACAGTCAGCTTTAAAGGTGCTTGCTAAACAGTTTCACAAGGAGACAGAAAAGGACAAAAATAGGAAAGAATAGCCAGGCAAGCAAACCCCTATTCCTGTTTGCTTTGGCAGCTGTTTGTGGTTTTTGCCTTTAAAAAGATTGTGTAAACCCTGAACAGGAACTACTCCCAGCATCACTGTGCCAAGTGTCTGCGGATGAGGTCCATGCCTGTCATGTATCCTGCAATAAACATTTGCTATTGCATTTTGGACGCCTTGATCTCGCTGGGGACCCCTCCTCTGGGAACAACATCTGGGGGCTCATCCGGGATCTCCCAGGAACCCCACCGGGACCCTCAGGAGTCTGAAGGTTTGTTGCCTCCCGATTGGTCACTCACTGTCTTGTCTGTTTCTTGTCTGTGTCAATCGTTCTTTCACTTTCGATTCTGTAGCAGTTGATCGGTCACATCTGTATCTGCAGGCTCTCATTTGGGCAGACGTGTCCGGACATTGATACTGGAGGGAAGGGGAGATATCCTGATCCCCATCTGGGCAGAGGGTCTTCGGACCCTGAGCCATCTAGGGGCACCGGAGAGGTGTCCGTCTGGTTTAACACACTGAGGGGAGTGTGTTCGGGCAACTCCTGAGTGAGAGTAAGGGAGTGCCTTCTGGTCCTGGGAACTTTCTGTAAAATTTGTCTCTTTGAACCTGTTGATTGTTACCTGGTATGTGTTTTTCTCTAGTCTACTTCTTTTGTACTTCATTAAGATGGGGAATAATGCCTCTTCTGCCCTAGATCTAACCCTTGCACATTGGAGAGATGTGCAAGAGACTGCTAGCAACAATAGTGTAATAATTTAAAAAAAAAAGTGGGTCACTACAGCCTTTATTAGCCAGGCAGCCCCAGACATCAGGAAAAAAATATTTGATATCCAAAATAACACATTTAACCTTGACCTTGAGTAAACAAAGCTTCCAAGTTTTATGTCAAAGGACACCATCTAAAATATGGCTAATTGGGTCCAGGTGTTTGGTGGTAAAGTGTTTGCCTCGCAAGCACTAAGACCCGGGTTTCATTCCTCCGTACGACATGCACTGAAAAACCGGAAGTGGTGCTGTGGCTCAGGTGGCCTTGAGCTCTATCCTTGAGGAAGTCCAAGGACAGTGTCCACACCCTGTATTCAGTCCCCAGGTCTGGCAAAAAATATGGTTGATTCTAGGATATGCAGGAGTGCAATTCCAAGTTGTAAGTCTTTTGAGTAGGTCCCAGAAAATTTAACAATAGAAATATCCTGAGTATCAATGAACTGAGTGGGATTCCATTAGGAGGTACTGGCATAAATGGAAACAAACAACCATGGGAGAATGCAGTCATAATACTTAAGGTTCATGTGTGTAAAATAGGAAATTTGGACATTTTTGCGGGAGGTGGGGGTCATGGAGCTTGAACTCAGGCCTGGGCCCTGTCCCTGAGCACTACAGCTCAAGAGTACGGCCCTACACAGGACCTGGGTGCTGTCCCTGACCTCTTCAGCTCAAGCATACCACCCTACACTTGAGCCACAGTTCTGCTCTGGCTTTCTATGGATAAATTGGAGATAAGAATCTCTGAGCTCTGTTTCGAACAAGACTGGATTTGAACAAGATCCTGACATATCTGCCTGCTGAGTAGCTAAGATTACAGGTGTGAATATACATTGTACAAGGGTGTGGAACTATTAATTTGAAATCTTTTTCTACTAAGAAGTCAAGATAAAAAGTTTTGAAGAGGGAAGTTAGCTTAGTCCTATTATTAAATTATATATAGTTTAACTAACAACAGTGATTTCTGTGAGAAGCAAACTTTTATAAAATTGTACCAGTTAACTATATGGGGAGAACCAATCACACAAGTGACATCAAAGTGACATTTATATTATGTCATTTGATACGTCTCAAACATGTTCTGCAAATGAATAAGCCTTCTACAATATAAGATAGCTTATGTATTCATTTTACAACCAGGTCAAAAATAATGTTCATTCGTTTCCCTGATGTAAAATACTTATAGTTGTGTGCTTGTGCTTCATACGAAGAATCCTAGATTCTTATGAGGCAGAGACCTGAGAATTTCTGTTTCAAAGCCATCCATGGCTGGGAAGTACATCAGAATTTAATGTCCAATTAAGCACACACACACACACACACACACACACACACACACACACACACACACACACAGAAAGAGAGAGAGAGAGAGAAAGAGAGAAACAGAGAGACAGAGAGAGAGAGACAGAGAGAGAGAGACAGAGAGAGAGAGACAGAGAGAGAGAGACAGAGAGAGAGACAGAGAGAGAAAGAGAGAGAGAGAGAGAGAGAGAGAGAGAGAGAGCAAGAAGTCAAGCTATGGCTCGAGAATCAGAAAAATAACCCTGAGGAAAAAATTCAGGGAAAAAAATTCAGGGAAAGTGTCCACAACTTGAGTTCAAACCCCTGGAATGATACAAACCAAGAAGCAAAGAAGCAAGCAAACAACAGCAAACATCATCCACTTGCTTTTATGAGCCAGCAGTTAGAGTCTCATCCCTGAGAAATAAGCATCCGGCCAGACCTGTGCATTAAAAAGTCCTAGATCCTATCTATAAATTACTAAAAACAAAAAAGCACGTTATACATCATTTGCCAAGGAATCAGAAAGCCCTGAGTTCATACAACAGAGCTACCAAAACAAAAATGATATGTTTGTGTCCACTTTTTAAAAATTTATCCTTTAATTTTTTGTTGTAATGTATAGTGGGGCTACAGATATATTTGACACATAGTTGGGCTTTTCATTATTCATTGAAATTGGAATAAACAAAATAAAATGTGCTCAGAATGGTTAAAAAAATCAGGAAACTCTAAAGGGAAATAAAGCTGTGTGATGATGGCTATGCCTATCATTCTAGCTACTCAGGAGGCTGAGATCTGAGGGTCATTATTCAAAACCAGCACCAAGGACAGCACCCAGACTCTGAGTTCAAAAGAATATTTTGACTACATTTGCTCATGTACACATGTGGAAAGGAATCCAGACAAAATGAGGGGATGGGTAGGGCATGAGAGAGTCTAGAAGAACTGTGGAATGAATGACTTTGATCATAGAGCCCATAAATAAACATGACAAGTTGAATCCTCTGGAATAGCTTTTAACCACAATAAAATTTTGAAAAAAGGGAAAAGAAAGAAGTCACCGAGATTGTGAGATCTCAAGCAGTGAGATTTCAAAACTAAAGCTGTTAAGATTTCTGGAATGTAGCACTGCAATCCTTTTTTCTGGGTCTTGAACTCCAGACCTTACCCTGTTCCTGATTTTTTTGTCAATGCTAGCAATCCTTTCATTGAGACACAACTCATTTTCAACCTTTTTGGTGTTTAATCGAAGGTCAGAGTCTTGTTGTCTTTCTCCAACACATAAGGATGTCCATTTCTAGATCCCTATGTGTATTTGTTGTGTATTGGAAAACAACTTCTTTCCTTCCTCATGTGAGAAGCATAAAGCTTTAGCCTCCACTCATTTCCCTGCTACCATATCTTCTCTTACATCCAAGAGAATTCCTCCACTAGTCACCACAGCAGATATATGGTAATGGTGAAGATGCTATTCAATGGACAAATATTAACCTGATGTTAGAGTGCTTAGCTAGCATGCACAGAGCCCTGGGTTCAACTGCTTAGTGCCACATATACAGAAAAAGTAGGAAGTGGGACTGTAAGCGTAGCCTCGTGGTAGAGTGCTCACCTCCCATGCACAAAGCCCTGAATTCAATTCCTTTGCACCATACACACAGAAAAAGCTGGAAGTGGCACTGTCCCTCAAATGGCAGAGTACTAACAAGTGTCTAAGGACAGTGCCCAGGCCCCGAGTTCAAGCCCCAGGACTGACAAAAAATGCAAATAAAAAAACCTTGAGATTCCACCAAACCTCAGTTAGATGACCATTATGTAGAAAACTGATAATCACAGATGCTGGTGGGGATGTGGCCAGAAGGGGACATTCCTATGTTGTTGGTAAAATTTCTGAAAAGCTGTGGAGATTCCTCAAAAGACTGAACAGAGAGTCCCTGTGACCTAGCATTCCCACTCTGGGCCATTTGATAAAAATCCACTACAAACATTACCCCACTGCAACTGCCAGTACCACCATTTTCATTGAAGCATTGTTTACCTATCCAAGATATGCAATCAACCGAGATACCCCTCGGTGGATGAATGAATCAAGAATATGTGGTCTATATACACAATGAAATTCTATACTCCCATCAGAAAAAACATATTGTACTGTTTGTAAAGGAATAGACAGACCGGAAAAATCAATACGCAACTTCTCAACTCGTTGCCTTTATTGTATTTGTAATTTCAGAGTTTATACTGCTTCAGAGATTATGTATACGTAAATCATGGAATGTTTTCTGTATGTATTTGTGGGTGGGAAAAAAGAAACTGTTTGAATAAATGTTTATATGAATAATAAAACAAAATAAAATTAGAAAAGTTTTAAATTTGAAGTTGGAATCATAATATTTCTGAAGATATAAGGTATGGATAGAGAACAATGAAAATTATTAAAAGTCACCTAAATTTATAGATCAATTATAAGAATTGTGAAAAGACTATGTCATCTGTATATCAGATAAGCATAGGTGATAGAAATTTAAGCGTATTAATCATCTGGAGAGACAGAGAGTCTTGAATCCAGCATAAATTTCCTTTAGGTCCTCTCAGCATTCTGTTTGAAGTGTTTATAGAGACTTGGTCATTGATTTGCTCAATTTGGCTAATTGGGAGCTGTGGGCCTCAATCCTCCAAGGCCACCTAGAAGTGGCTCTCTGCCATTCACTCTCCTGCCCAGAGGACCCTGCTCCTCCTTCTGCCTTCTCCATGTCAGCATCCCCCAGCTCTGCTCCCCCGGTGTCTTCATATCCACCCTGAGTACAGAGTCTGAGCTGGGGCTGCTCGGCAGGTCTCGGGTCCTCAAATATGTTCATGTAGGCCATGTCTGATGAGAGAGGCAGCTTAAGTGAGTGAATGCTGAGAGTAGGTGGAGAAGGGCTTTGGAGATGTGTTTTGGGGATCAAGAGGACACCTTCACTGAGAGCATGTTGATGATATTGTTGATGATGATGATGATGATGATGATGATGATGATGATGATGAAGGAGGAGGTGGTGGAGGCTGCTGCTGTCTGTGACAGGAACACCACCCAACAATGAGCCTTGGTTGACAGAATGCCATGTGATCATCCCTGAGATCAGTTTGGAGTTTTCTTTAGGAACCCAGAGCCTGAGGGCTGTTCCTGAGCATTCAGCTCCAGGCTACTGCTCTACTCCATGAACCACATTGCACTTCTGGTTTTCTGAGGATTAAGTGGAGATAAGCATCTCACAGATTTCATGCCCAGGGTGGCTTTGAACCATGATCTTCAGATCTCTGCCTATTCAGTAGCTATGATTATAGAAATGAGCCACCAGCACCTGGCTTCCAGGCTCAATTTTATAAGACATTCATTCTCATTTCATATGCATCACTTTTCCTCCATACTTTTGTGAGTGTGTGTGTGACACAGAGAGAGACTGAGAGAGACAGAGAGAGAGACAGAGAGAGAGACACAAAGAGAGAGAGGGGGAGAGAGGGAGAGAGGTTGAGAGAGAGAATATACTAGTATCAGGTCTTGAATTCTGGACTTATAAACTATCCCTGAGATGTTCAGCTCAAGATTGGCACTTTTTCACTCAAGCCACAGCTCCACTTCTTGCTCTTTTGGTGGTTCCCTGGAGTGAAGAGTTTCATGGAAATTCTTGCTCAGGCTCACTGAGAACTGTTATCTTCAGATCTCAGGATTACAGGCATGGGTCACTGGAAAATTGAATGTTGTATATTTTTTTAAAACTAGGAGCTGCATGAAGTGCCTCCTGGCTGTAATCCTAGCTACTAAAGAGGCAAAGGTCTGAGAATCCTGGGCACAAAAGGACCTGAGACTCATCTCAAATTAACCTCAAGAAAATGGGAAGTGAGGCTTGGCTCAAGGGTAGGGTGGTAGTCTTGAGCTCAGGGACAGTGCCCAGGATGAATTCAAGCCGCAAGACACCCCCAAAATAAATAAACAAATTTAAACAAATTAAACTGGGTTGAGCTTTCTGATATTCATTTCCTTTTTTTTAACTCATACACAAACAAGCGTACCACAAAAGTGGAAGATTGGACTTACTATTTCCTCCAGACTAGTTGGAAGAAATTTAGAGTTAAAAAATATTTTTTGCCAGTCCAGGGCTTGATGGCATGGCCTGAGTGCTGTCCTTGGGCTTTCTCAAGGATACAGCTCTACCACTTGAGCCATAGCACCACCAAGAAATCAGACCCCAGTCTTCATGAATCCTAGGCAAGCACTCCATCACTAGGCCAAACTGCTGGCCCAACAGATAGCAAGGACTTTTAAGAAGAGTTAAAAGAATAAGGAGGGAAAATGACATGTAAATCATTTGTATGAACGTCTACAGATCTGTTAGCCACATAAGAGACCACATAAAGGGCAAGAGGGAACTCCTCCCCCTTTTATTTGCTAGTACTGGGATTGAGGTCAGGGCCTGAGTCCTGTCCTTGTACTTTCTCAAGGCTAGAGCTCTACCACTGGAACCTCAGCACCATATCTTCCTTTTTTTCTATTTATGTGGTACCAAGGAATTGAACCAGGGTCTTTGTGCATGCTAGTCAATCACTCTATCACTAGGCCAAACTCCCGCCCCCATTCTTTTTTAAAAGGTTTTATTAACATTATTTTTACATCATATTTCAAATGTCATGTTTAACAAACAGGTATTCAAGAAGGAATATTCATTTTATTAAACCACACCTTAGGCGATCAAGGAGTTAACACCCTCAGAATCCTCTTCTACTCAACACACATTACTTTGTGTATAGATGTACATGAACCTGTATATGGATATTTATATGGATATAAATGACATCTAACAGTCATGTCTGAGACAATACAAGAGTCCTTTTTCTCTGAGCCTGACTTACGGAACTCACTAGCACGTTTCTACGTCTACCCATTTCCCTGCAAATGCCATAATACCAGAATAGAAAAGTCAAGGGAGACTGGAAACAGATTCATCTGCCTGGGTTGCAGTGGGACAGTAAGTGACTGTTGATGCGTCTGATTTCTTCTCAGTATGGTCAAATTCAACTAGGCTAAGAGCTGCTTACTGTGAATCTATTACAAATGATGGACATGTACCATTTCAATGATTCTTATGCAAATGATCTCCTCAAAAAGCTATTCTTAAAGAAGATAAGAGTGGACTGTATTATTGATCTGACATGCTCTGCCTTGCTCTCTGATCTTGGATTTCTAAAATGTTGTTCTCCCAGTGGATCAGATGTGTAGGCACAGGGCTTGGACAAAAGGCCTACCTGAGTGAGAAGAGACTACAAGTGTGGGATTGCCACAACAGAGAAATATTTCTAAGTACACTGAACCTCATGTATGTTACACATTTAAACTAAAAAATATTTGAGTATCAGGTATATACAGTTGAACATTCCTAGACACACATTTTGTTTTTCTAATGAGATTTCTTCTTTTAGCAGTTGTTCAAGTGATCTCAAAGCAGAAAATCTAACCAAAGTCTATGAGTTCCATCTCCTGGACCTCTCAGATGACCCTGAACTACAACCAGCCTCTTTGGGATCTTTCTGTTCATTTATATGACCACCGTGCTGTGAAATCTGCTCATCATCCTTGCTGACAGCTCTGACCCTCACCTCCACACCATCATGTACTTCTAACTCTGCAAACTCTCCTTGGCTGACATTGGCTTCATGTCTACCACGGTCCCCAAGATGCTGGTGAACATCCAGAGTCACAGCAGAGCTATCTCCTATGGAGGCTGCCTCATGCAGATGTCTCTTTTGGCTGCAAGGATGACATGCTTCTGACTGTCATGGCCTATGACCACTTTGTGACCATCTGTCACCACCTGCATTATGATGTCCTTTGAACCCTGGCTGCTGTCTGATCTTAGTATTGGTGTCTGCTTTCTTTACTGTTTTGAAGTCCCAGACACACAATATATTGATCTTTCAATTTATTTGCTTTAAAAGTTTGGAAATCTCAAATTGCTTCTGTGATGTTTCTCAAATATTTAAACTGTCCTGTTCTGGTTCCCTTACAAATAACTTCTTCATATATTTAATTACTGTCACCTTGGGGTTATTTCCTCTTTCGGGAATCATTTTCTCCTACTACAAAATTATCTCTTGTATTCTGAGGATCCCCACAGAAAATGGGAGGCACTAAGCCTTTTCCACATGTGAGGCTTGCTGTTGGTGGTTTGATTTATATACGGCACTTTCTTGGTTTGTACTGCAGTTCCACTGTGTTCCACTGCTCCAAAAAGCTCGTGGTGCCCTCAGTGATGTACATGGTCGTTTCCCCCATGCTGCACCCCTTCATCTGCAGTCTGAGGAACAGGGATATTAGCAGGATTTGAGGAGGCTGGGGCAGCAGGATCATCTGAACTCGGGACTTGGATATGACACTTAACCAAATGGAAGCATTAGGCATATCCCTGCTTCTTCTTCCATGTGGAAATTGTGAAGAGTTATTGGCTAATTAATTCTTCATCTGGTTCACTCATGCACAGTGGTTAAGAGTTTTAGGATGCTGAAGACTGAGTATTTACAGAAAGATGCAAAGATTCAGTTCTGGAGACTAAAAGGTTTTCTGCAGAGGAGTAGTGACTGTGAGGTTCTCAGTGCAATTGATGTAAATAGAATGTGCACAGAACAAAATTACAATGGTATTTTAGACTCTAAGAATTTTCCTGGAAGAAATGGAAAGACTTAGAAAAAATCATAATAAGTGAAGTAAGCCAGACACAAAGGCACATAGGCTTAATGGTTTCCCTCATTTGTCATAATTAATAGAAAACTTGGGCTCTCCTAGAACAAAACCTAGATACATAAGCCCATATAGAATGACACTAAATGAAAGGACCTCCAGGATATAGAAACAAAAGCCATAAAATGAGTGATTCTTGTCCTTAATCTATTATGTTATCTCTCATCTCTTTTGCTGTCCTTGGTTATCTCATATTCTTACAGGATTTCACCTGGTTATCTGATGTATTGTGTATATGTGTATTTAGTTATTTAAAGTTGGATAGGGAAGGGAGGAAAACAAGATGAGGGACAGGGGTGGGGTAGGGTAATGGGAACCAAGACATGAGAAAGGGTATCAATATTTGTGAAGTAATGCACCTTATATCTGGTGAATATAATGTAACCCTTCTATTAATAACAATAAAAATATATGAAAATTTTTTTCCTGGAAGGAGCAATGATAGAGAAGGGATGAGTAGAATGAAATTCATTTGACCTTTGAGTTTCTTCTGAAATATATTAAGAGTCTAAACAAATTCTTCTATGGAACTTTTCTAATTTGTTCTTCTTCAAGCACAAGCATATATTCTGAGAAATCAGGTACTTTCGAGCTCTGTGTTATAACTTCAAGGCTCCTTACAGTAGCTAATAGGTCTGGTCTGCACCCACCTTCATTTTGAACAACTGCGGTTCTGATGAGCTCAAAGCTGAGTATCTCCTGCCAGTGGTTTTTGACCCCGGAAGCTGGAAACTGACTGGCTTCATAGGAACCCTATAGTTGAGCCTGGAGCTTCTTCCACTCTCATTCAGCGGGGAGATTTGAAGTCAATAGTGCCTTGTCATGATCTGGATGAGTAGATGATGTCATGTGCATTCAAGGTCATTTTTCATCAAAAGAAAAACATTGGAAGACAATGTGAATAACTTAAATTCTGAAGGTCAGGATTTTTTTATCTGTATGGGGCTTGTACTCTGCCAGTGTGTATGGGCCTTGTCTAGGCCTGTGGGTGAGCTGGACATGGCTGTACATCTGACCTGAGGTGGTGGTGAGACATTGCCCCACTGCTGGACCTACTGAACCTAGTTGGCACTTTTTGAAAGAGACTAGTGAAGTGTCTCACGTGTTAACAGAAACGGGTTGGCACCAGTTACACTAGTATTTTATGTTCTGTGTACAAAATGAACCCATATTGAACCTGAATCAACTGTAACCTGGACCAGAACTGAATCACGATAGGTAAGTGCTGCCTTTGAGTGAGTTGAGCCTACCTGCAGAAGGTTGCTTCTGGTCAGGTAGAAAGTGGGCTGAGTAGGGGGAGGGATTTCTTTCTGAGCTAGTTTACACAGCCTATCTGGATGTCTTTCTTGGTCTGTGTTGGATGTTCTGAAGAAAGAAGTAGGGGACATGGGAACAGCTCACACAACCACCTACCCACTGTCCAGCACTGTAGGGGACAGGAAAGAGAAGCTGGGATTAGAGGGGTCTGTGCTGCTGGCTCCAGAGCTTCTAGTATGATGAGCTGAGTGGGATGAGGGGCTGTGTCTAGAAAACACCGCCTGCTAGGTTGAACCCTCTTGGTGAAAATGGTGTGGTGAGGGCACAGGTGGTCCCTTTAGATGTGTTAGGGACCCAGAAGTGGTGCCATTGGCCATGGAAGGGCTCCTCGGTGTGTGCCTCCTCTTCCATCTGCCCTCCTCCCAGTGCTTTCATGGACAGGAAGTGCAGGTTTCTCCAGCAGCCTGGCGCTGATCCACCTGTCTCCAGTATGTCTCTACCACCTCACAGGCCGAAGCCCATGCTGAGGGTCGCAGCCTGTGTCCCCTGCCATTCTACCAGTCATCTAACCCAGTGATGTACTTAAAATGTTTTAAACTCTTTTACTTACCAAATATTTTTAATGTTTTTAAATTGGTGTCACTATTTATTTGTGAATTTATTTCTTGGACTCTGGCCCTGGTGCTTAACAACGTGTATTAGGCTACCCAAATCTAAGAAATAGTTTTTATCTACCAATACAGAATTGAATTCTTACAATATATTCTGGGAAATTCATGTCACAAGGAATATCTGGTTAGGCCATAATCTACACACACACACACACACACACACACACACACACACACACACACACACAGACACACACACAGTTAGCACTCAGACAAAAGGGCTTGTGCAGAGTAACACACACACAATCATTTTGTCTTTCTCTCTCTTTCTCTCTCTCTCTCTCTCTTTCTCACTCTCTCTCTGTTTTTGTGTCTCTGACTCAAATGATGCAGTGGGCCTCTGGTGAGGGGACAGTAATTAAATGTGTTCAGAACACAGGAAAGGATAGATGACCTTTGGCTCAAGTTAGCAATCCTAGCTCCTCAGAAAATGGCAATCTGAAGTTCATGGTTCCAACAAGGCTGCTCGAGAAGTGCAGGGGCCTGTTTTCCCTAATGAAGTAAGCTCCTCTAAAAGCATATCCCCTCCAAAAAGTGAGGAAATGAGAATTTTGACTCAGTGGTAAAACACCATCCTTAAGCAAGGAAACCTCAGGAACAACTAATTTTCTACTGTGAAGATTTAGTTACTCAGTTCATTGGTACTAAAGACCCAACACAAAATCAATATAGAACTGACCTAAATGCCAGTGAAATATTAGAAAACTTGAAATATAGTTAAGTATTATTTGTTTCAAAAACCGGAGTTATAAGTACTTATGTTTTACCGTCAGTCTAAGGCTAAGTGTAGCTATAAATTACTAGAAGAGAAAAGACACTATTATAAATTTCTAATAGTTGGTCTATGAAAGTGAACTATACATGGTTGGAGTGAAATATCTTTTTGTCATGAATTTAGGGAATAGATAGAAAGATGCTTCCTGTCAACAACAGTAAAACTATCAACTAAGGATATACTGGAGAAGCACTCAAAGTTCAGACTCTTATCATAGCTCCTAAGGAGGCTGAGATTTAAGGATCAAGGTTAAAAGACAGCTGGGGCACAAAAGGACCTAAGACTCTTATCACCAATTAACCTCTAGAAAATAGAAGGGGGGCTTGGCTCACGGGAAGGGTGGTAGACTTGAGCTTAAGAGCTCAGGGACAGAACCCAGGCCCAGGGGTAGGGAGGTAGCTTTGAGCCTCAGAGCTCAGAAACAGTGCCCAGGCTAAGTTCAAACCCTATGACCTTCAAAACACTAAATAAATAAAGTTCACACTCTTTGACATTTATATTCTTACAGAATCGACCTTCCCACAACTGTATGCCATCCTCCTGTGTTATGGAAATAAGCCTGTCAGGAACAGCCCAGTAGTATGCCTTCATACATAGGCCTAGAGAACTTCTCCTGTGGCCTGATGTAATATATCAGCCCAATGCAAAGAAAGCAGTGGTTTGGACCTGATAAAATCATAACTGGCTTCCTCATGCATGGCTTATCACAAGGATTTGGGGAAGCTTAATATCAGAGCCAAGCCAAACCACTTCTTTTGAATATTTTTCAATGACATAGGTGTACTTTTACTTGCTTCTAGGGTCACTTCATTTTCTTCTTCTGTCTTCAGGATGTTTTATCTGTCCTGTGAATGTCATTCAGTCAGTCTGGCTAGAAAAAAATGTTTGAAAACCCATTTCAATTATTCAACAAAAAGGCAGGCTGGAGATGTAGTCCAAATGAAGAAACAAGAGCTGAGTAAACAGGATATAAACAGGAGATCCTGAATTTAAACACTGGTATTAGACAGAAAAGCCCACTGCAGTTACCATTACTTTTTATGTCAATCCATAAAATTGTAATTGTGCCTAGATTTATACTTAGAATAGCAGAGATATAAGGATCAGAAAAGAACTACCTCTCTGTATTCATAACTAGAAACCTATACAAATAATTTCTGTGTATGTATGTCAATTGTGAACATGCAACTATGAATGACACAGGGGTTTCTTCAATCTCCATGTGCAGGGCTGCCAATACTTGAACCAAGCCGATGTCCCTTACTCTTGGTTTTTCTTCAAGTGATTTTGAGATGTAAACTCAACTGCCTGTCCAAGGAACCACTCATGTCCCTGTAGATTAAGTAATGGATTGCTTTTTCATTGCTTCCTCCAGCTCACTCAAGCATTACAACACACCCATATCATAGAGTTCATGTACTCAGAAAATCAAGCAGCCTAGAACCAAATGTAGGTGCCAGTGGATTAGGTTTTTCTATCCTCACGTAATTTCACTAGGAAACAAGATTTTCAATTTTCTTTGAAAGATATTATGGAAGAAAGGGAAGGAAGGAATTACACTGTCCAGAATGAAATCATACTTGACTTCATTTATATAATGGTAGCCCATCTACATATCACTTTTAAAACAACAAAATGCATCATAGGAAACAATTAGGGGACTAAATTATAAGTCTAAAATAACTCAAAACCAAAGGACAGGAGATAGGGTATCTGGCTACCAATTAGAAAGTTACGACTTCAAAGACTGCTTAACAAATAAAATCATAAAGGTCTGTTTCTGTCCAATTTTAGTGAATTTTAGTGAGGTAAATTATACATATTACAAACTTGCCCCCTCAATCCTTGCTAAATACTTTGTTGGGCCCACGATCTGCAGACAATGTTCATTCATTACAAACTAACAATTTAAACATCCAAAAGATATATTCCTCCTTTAGGAATCTATCCTGATATAGCAGGACCTTTCTAAGAATGGACTGTACTAATGAAACTAGAATAATCAGGTATTCAAACAGGTAGAATTTATCAGATTATATACTCAAGGTTGTTGCTTCTGCAAAAACTACATAATTGTCGGGGTTTTTAGCACTCCTCCCCTGACCTGCAGGAGCGGCAATGAGAACACGCCCTGACTAAGATGAGACCGTGAAAGATTAGGGCCAGCTGGCTGCCTTCACCCAGCCCTCCCTCTCCAGAAGGAAGACACAGACACACCAGGGAGACTATCACAGCAGAAACTCATTTATTGGAAAAGTACAAGGGGCTAAATTAAGATGCAGGAGTCTATCAGCACAAAGGTGGGCAGGACAGGCGGAGGTAGGTGTGCTGAGAGAGGGCGGAGGGGCCAATCTGTGGGTCTGTGGTTCCAGTAAGCCTTATTTTACATCACAAACCACAGCCAAACCTCCCAAGGAGGCAACAGGTAGGTTGGCCCAATGTCCTAATGTGACGTGCCCCACAATAACAAATAAACTTCCTACCTGATGGTCTCAGCTCCTGGTTTGAACAACCTGCTCAGTGCACTTTTGAGGTCCTGTTACTCAGGCTGTAGATGAAGGGGTTCAGAAGAGGAGTGACCACTGTGTACAGCACTGTCCCTGGGATAATGTGACACAGATGACACTGAGGTCCCAAAAATAAGCAGACCATGGACAGGTGAGAGCCCTATGTGGAGAAGACTTTGTACTTCAAGGTTGAAGACAAACAACATTCTCAGCACAGAAGAAAGTATCTTGTAGTAAGAGAAAAGGATCCCTGAAACAGGGAGGAAACTGAAAATAGTACCAATAGTGTATTTAAATAAATTATTAGTTAGTGTGTGCTTACAGGAAAGTTCCAGGTCTTGAGAAGGGTCACAGAAGAAATTTGGGATT
The DNA here is from genome assembly GCA_024803745.1 of Megascapheus bottae. Taxonomy (NCBI): domain Eukaryota; kingdom Metazoa; phylum Chordata; class Mammalia; order Rodentia; family Geomyidae; genus Megascapheus; species Megascapheus bottae. Next base: position 1,410,362 of record JANJXV010000043.1, on the reverse strand, counting down.
CCCAATTCCTGGAACTCAGTCATCTGTAATGCCATCCACACGTCCATCTGTCCATCTAAGAAGCTGGTGACAAATGACAGCAGAACCAAGGAGACACAGAGATGAGGGTTCATGAAGAGAGTAATTCAGGAGGTGACAGATGGCCACAAAGCGGACATAGGCCATCACAGTAAGAAGCAAAACATCAATACAACCAAAAGTCAGAAAAAAAGACACCTGGATGAGGCAGCCCTCCTAGGAGATGGCTCTGCTGTGAGTCTGGATGTCCACCAACATCTTGGGGACTGTGTTGGAGGTGAAGCCAATGTTAGTTAAGGAGAGGATGGAGAGGAAGAAGTACATGGCGGTTTGGAGGTAGGGGTCAGAGGTGACAGCCAGGATGATGTGCGGATTTCCGAGCACAGTGATTAGGAACATGGACAGAAAGAGCCCAAAGAGCATGGGTTGTACCTCAGTGTCATCTGAGATTCCCAGGAGATAAAATTCTGAGATGTGAGTTAGATTGCATAGCTCTGCATTAATTGGAAACTTTTAATATAAAGAGAGCAATACAAAATGAAGAAGTCAGAATTCCACAATGATTTTGAACTCAAATATGCATATTTGATAACGACATTCTGTTCCACACTTTTCAGTTGTGACAAACACAATAATCGTAGATTTTTTATGTCTCATATATTCCCATTTTTGTATTCATTGCATATACTCAACTATGTTAGAACATTATAGGTAGTGTTTTCTCATCAGAGAAAATACAGATTATTCTTCATTACAAGATATTTCACACCAGTGATTTTTTTAATGTGCAAGATTCATTTTCATCCAATGTGCTTGCAGTTTGCTCCCAGATTTCTACATCCTTGCTTTGTTTCCAAATTTCTTTCTGTCACTGTCTCTGTCTCTCTATCTGTCTGCCTCTGTCTGTCTGTCTGTCCGTCTGTCTCTCTCTCTGTCTCTGTCTGTCTCTCTCTGTCTCTCTGTCTCTCTGTCTCTCTGTCTCTCTCTCTCTCTCTCTCTCTCTCTCTCTCTCTCTCTCTCTCTCTCTCTCTCTGTCTCTCTCTCTCTCTCTCTCTTTCTGTCCGTATGGATCCTAGGACCCTAGGATATTGACTCTGGGCCTTGATACAGGCCTTGAGGTTTTCCTGCCCAAAGGAAAGCTCAACCACTTGAGTAAGAAAATCTACTTTTGGCCTCCTGGTAGCTATTTGGAGAAGAGAGCTCACAGGTTTTGCTGTCTATGCTGGTTTGAACCTCTATCTACAGAGCTCAGCCTATTAAGGTGCTAGGGTTGCAGGTATGAGCCAATAGGACTGGAACTGAAGTATACTTAAAAAAAAAACACAAAGTCTTCAGTCTTCTGCATATATATAAATCAAGATCTCCAATATGATATCTGCTTCTTCCTGAAGTAATTTCCGGAAATGAGGAATTTGCTGACAGTGTACCAAGGGATTCTTGAGATTTATGCAATTTTGGTTGACATTTAGTGATTGGATTTCTTCTTTTCAATCATCTTCTGATTATTGCACTTCCTATACTGGTTTCTAGCTTTGAGCCCTGCAGCTCTGTTTCGTGATCAGTCAATAATCCTATAAACAAGAAACTGCTATTCTCTTCCTTGAAGTAATAGAGAAATGAGACAGCTACCCAGGTTCTCACTCGAGGACTAACAAGGTCTTTCACAAATCACTTTCCAGTATTTAATATTCGGTGACAATAGAAAAATAGAAAGTTAAATTCAGGCTGTTTTTTTATTTTTTTATTGTAATTAGTAAAAGAGTTACATGATATTTGCCAGATAGAAGGTGCATTAATTCACATACATTGATACCCTTTCACATGTCTTGGTACCCGTTTCCCTCCCCGCCCACACTCCCCACCCGTCTTGGTTTTCCCCCCTTCCCTATCAAATTTCAAATAACCAAATACAAATAAATTCAATATATCAGATAACAAAGTGAGATACTATACCAATATGAGATAACCAAGGGACAGCAAAGGACATGAGAGACAACATAGTACATTAATACAACAATCATTCATTATATGGCTTTTTTCACTATCCTGGAGGTCCTTTCAATTAGCTACACATTATATGTCCTTATGTATCAAGATTTTGCTCTATTGCAAATCTCTGCTAGTACAGCCCAAGGTTTCTACTGATTATGACGAATGGGGGAAACCATTGAGCCTAAGTTCCTTTGAGTCTGGCTTACTTCACTTAATATGATTTTTTCTAAGTCTTTATATTTCCTAACAAATGGGGCGATGTCATTCTTTCTGACAGCAGCATAGAACTCCATTGTGTACAAATACCACAACTTGTTGATCCACTCATCAACTGAGGGACATCTAGGTTGGATCCATATCTTTGCTATGGTGAATAGTGCTGCAATGAACATTGTTGTGCTAGTGGGTTTAGTATGTCCTTGTTTCTTGGTGGTTGGGTAAATGCCAAGTAGTGGAATTGCTGGGTCATAAGGGGAGTTCTATGTTTAGCCTTTTGAGGCACTGCCACACTGCTTTCCATAGTGATTGAACGAGTTTGCACTCCCACCAACAGTGTAGTAGTGATCCCTCCTGGCCACATCCCCTCCAGCATCTGTTGTCATTCGTTTTCCTGATCCTGGCCATTCTAGCTGGAGTGAGGTGGAATCTTAGAGTTGTTTTGATTTGCATTTCTTTTATGACCAGAGATGTTGAGCATTTCTTCATGTGTCTATAGGCCATTTTTGTTTCTTCTTCAGAGAAGACTCTCTTTAAGTCTTTGGCCCATTTTTAATGGGATGGTTGTTACTTTGGAGGTTAGTTTTGGAGTGATTCCATTTTTTGAGTTGTTGATATATTTTAGATATGAGGCCTTTGTCCGTTGTTTGGTTGGTGAAGATCTCCCACTCTGTAGGCTTCCTGATTAGTTTACTAGCTATGTCCTTTGCCATACAAAAGCTCTGCAGTTTAATTCAGTCCCACTTATCCAGCCTTTCTCTGATGTGTTGTGATTCTTGGTCCTTATTAAGAAAGTTTCGACCTGTGCCAAGGAGGCCTAGTGTATCTCCTATTCCTTCCTGTAGAATTTTCAGTGTGTCAGCTTTTACCTCCAGGTCTTGGATCCATTCGGAGTTAATTCTAGTGCAAGGTGACAAAGAAGGATCCAGCTTTAGTTTTCTGCAGGTGCTTAACCAGTTCTGCCAGCACAACTTGATGAAGAGGCTGTCTTTCTTCCATTCTATTTATTTTTTTGGCTCCCTTGTCAAAGATTAGGTGGCCATAGGTCTGGGGTTTAATATCTGGGTCCTCAGTTCTATTCCATTGGTTTTCAGACCTGTTCCTGTGCCAGTACCAAGCTGTTTTGAGAATTATAGCTCTGTAATAGAGTCTAAAGTTTGGAATTGAAATTCCTCCAGCGCTGTTCTTTCTGCTAAGAAGTGTTTTTGCTATACGGGGTCTTTTATTATTCCATATGAAATTTTGGATTGCCTCTTCTATTTCTTTAAAGAATGACATTGGGATGTTGATGCATTGAATTTGTAGATAGCTCTTGGCAAGATTGTCATTTTCACAATGTTGATTCTTCCAATCCAGGAGCATGGGAGGTTTTTCCATTTCCTTAGTTCTGCTTTAATTTCCTTTTTTAGGGTTTTAAAGTTTTCGTCAAAAAGGTCCTTTACATTCTTAGTTAAGCTAATTCCTAGGTACTTTATTTTCTTTGAGGCTATTGTGAAATAGTTTCTTTCCTGATTATTGCCTCGTTCCTCTCACTGTTGGCATAAAGGAAGGCAGTTGATTTTTGAGGGTTGATTTTATAGCCTGCTACTCTTCCAAAGCTTTGAATCAGCTCAAGGAGCTTGGGAGTAGAGTCTATAGGATTCTTTAAATACAGAATCATGTCATCTGCAAAGAGGGATAGTTTTATTTCCTCTTTCCCTACTTGGATCCCCTTTATGCTTGCTTCTTGCCTTATTGCACTGGCTAGGAATTCTAGTACTATGTTAAAGAGTAGTGGAGAGAGTGGGCATCCTTGTCTTGTTCCTGATTTTAGAGGGAATGGCTTTAGATTTTCACCATTAAGTGTAATACTAGCAGTAGGTTTCTCATTCACAGCCTTTATTACATTGAGGAATGTTCCATGGATTCCTAGTTTCTGCAGAGCTTTTAACATAAAGGGGTGTTGGATCTTGTCAAATGCCTTTTCTGCATCTATTGAGACAATCATGTGATTTTTGTCCTTGCTCCTGTTATGTGTTGAATTATATTAATTGATTTGCGTATGTTGAACCAGATTTGCCTCCCTGTGATGAATCCAGTTTGATCATAGTGTATAATTTTTTTGATGAGTTGTAGACGGTTGGCCAGTATTTTGTTGAGAAGTTTTGCATCGATGTTCATCAAAGATATAGGTCTATAGTTCTCTTTCTTTGATGAATCTCTGTCTGGTTTGGGGATGAGCGTTATACTGGCTTCATAGAATGAGTTTGGTAAGGAACCTTCATTTTCAATTTTGTTGAAGAGCTTGAGGAGTATTGGTGTGAGCTCTGCTTTGAAGACCTTATAGAATTCAGCTGTGAATCCATCTGGCCCTGGGCTTTTCTTAGGTGGCAGGTCTCTTATTGCCATTTCTATTTCTGTGCTTGAAACAGGCCTGTTTATTTGGGTTAGTTCTTCTAACTTGAGTGGTTTGCTCAGCAGCTTTACACTCATTGGACATTTGTTGGAGTTCCGTCAGATTTTTGTTTGTAGATTCTATGAATTCATCCATTTTTCTTTGTAAATCCTTCATTATGGCTTCTTTTATGGATTCCTCTCATTCACGTATCACTTTGTTTATGGGTTCATCTCGTTCAGATGTGGCTTCCTCACAAATCTCTTTCTGTATGTTTTCAAACTTTCATTAATCATGTTAATCTATGGCATTTTTATAGCATTTAGAGAACTCTCCCCTAGTTTTGCCATTGAACTCTCCATTGCCTGTTTATATTGGGTGGGAGATGCTATTCCTTGACTTGTCATTTTCTTGAGTTTTCTTGTTCTGTCCATTTGACAATGGGAGCAAGACTAATACTGTACAAGATTATAACGTTTAAGATATAACAAATCTAGACCTCTTTAGCTGGCCAGACAATAGATGTTCTCAATTTTAGATTAGTATTATCACTCCCTCTCTCTTTTTTGTGTACGTACAGGCAAATCTATTACCACAACCTATCCCCATTTTATGACCGAAAAATAAACCCCTCAATCCAATCTGTATTGTATTTAATTCCCTCTGGACCTACAGTATAATTGAACACTTAGATATACAGTATTGCTCAACAACCACCAACTGTAGAACCATGCATTATGAAAGTTGAAGGATGAACAGAGGACCAGAGATAGAAAAACAGTATGAAAGAAAAGAGGCGAGGTAAGAAAAGAGTAATGAGCAGTGTAAGATTAATATAGTAATGAAGAAAAGGGATAGTGTAATAACTGACCTAAGGTGAAAGAAAGGTAAAAGAGTTGAGTACACATTTTAGATAAAATGAGATAAAACTTATGAAAATAGGAAGAGTGATAAGAAGAGTATATAGAGAAAAGAGGGAGGGAAGATTCCACATAATTGTGAGTTCTTAGACAAGAAATACTTGATTAAACAATATATTAAAAAGCAGGTGACTGTATCAATATAAATAGCACTTGTATCCAATCTGTACCCAGTGCTGTCACTATCCTTCTAGGAATGACCACAGTGACAGAAGTAAAGAGGGGGAAAATTGGAAAGAATAATAATATCCAAAAAATAAAGGTGGAGGTAAAATGCCAAAAAAATAAATAAAAATGCAAAAAAATAGAGTAGCAAAAAGCGGGTGGAAGAAAGAAAAAAGGTTATTCATCAATTTGTCTTTTCTGGGGGTACAGGATAGGAAAATTGTGTCTCCAGTAAATTCGGCATCCAAACCCTTCAAAAAGTCCTTTTCTCTTCTGCCTTTTTCCTCTCTGTCGGATATCACTGTGATTCTAAAGCTTACTTAAGATTGATCATTGGGTATGAACTTTCCCCTTTGATTCTAGAACTGGTATCTTGAAGAGAGCACAGAAAGATTCACACTGAACCACTGCTATCTTCCGCCATTGACAAATTCTTTTATCCCTATTTATTATTATTATTATTATTATTATTATTATGTAGTTGTACTAAGGATTAGACAGTTACCAAAGCAGTTTTTGAATATAATATATCTTGATCAATGTCACTCCTCCAAAAATATCACCTTCCCCTACTCACGCCTTCACTCTCTCCTAGGTCCTAACTTTTTAATGACCCATCTGCTTCTTACCATTTTACTGCAAGAAATCATACAACAGAAACCTTAGACTTCTCCCCCATATTAAGGTCAAACTTGAGAGCACATATTCATATTAAAAGAGCAGTGCATATGTCTTAATAAAACCCCCTTTTTAATTCTATAAATGAGGAATTTATCATTATGTTTCTGAGTATCAGAAAATGGGATACTGGAAATCTAGAGGGTAGGAGAGAGGATGGTAGGAGAATGAAGACAAAAGTGGGAAATATTATTAAAATATTTTATACATACCCTTCAAAACTAAGACAATTTAAGGGAGGGGAGTTTGGGTAGAAAAAAGGAGAATAAAAGTGTTGATATGGATCAAGATACATTGTATTCATCAACTACTTTATTGAATGGCAAGTCCTTTGGACAACTACTTTAATGTAATTCAAATATTTATTTTTTTAAAAATAGAATATTGAAGATATAGTTGAAGTTGGGAGAATTGGGGAGACAGAAAAGGTGTCAACAACCAAAATACATTGTACACACAAACTGATATGTTGAACTGTAACATCTTGGCAAAACAAATTAATATTAATCATGATAATGAAGAAAGGAGTGCACATCTATTTAAAAACCTATTCTTTTTTTGCAGGCCAGGGGCTTGAACTCAGGGCCTGGGCATTTTCCTTAAACACACTTTTCTCAATGACACTATTCTGCCACTTGAGTCACAGCACAACTCTTGGTTTTTTCTCTTTATGTGTTTCCAGGGAATCGAATCTAGGGCTCTGTGCATACTAGAGAAGTTCGAGACTCTAGGCTACACTCTCGGCCACATGTCATGGATTGTTTTCATTATTCTGCCGTCCCTGTGTTGTAAATGTCCAGAGACTTGGACTATTAATACACACAGTTTGGTTAATTGTGACCTATGGGTATTAATCCTCCAAGGCCATATAGAAGCCAAAGATGAGCCTTCCCTCAGTGTCTCCAGGACACTGGTCCTATATCTGTCTCCTCATCAACACCACTCTGCTCCTTCTGTGTCTTCGTATCTTTGCTGAGGACAGAGGCTGTAGTTGTGCTGGGCACCAGATCTGGGGTCCTCAGATCTGTACACCTTGGCCATAGCTGAAGAGAGAAGCAGCTTAAGCAATAGAGTGTAGCAGAATGGGTGGTGAAAGACTTTCAGGAATGTCTTCTCTGAAGCATGAGGACAGGTAGGATGGTTTGGGCATCACAGGAGGTGAGGATGTCCTTGTAAAACCCTAACCAAATGGAGACTGGAAAATTTAGACCTCAGTGAACTTCCACGTAAGGGTTGAAGTTTAGATGTACCAGGATATGTGATGCTTTTTATTCTCATTTGTGGGTCACCAAATGTAGCAGCATATAAATGGTTCAAACCATTTTGCAAAGTTCCCGGCGGTACTTTCATTTTGCCTCCTCCTAACTCCCTGCTTTTTGCTAGTTAATTGAAAACAAGAGAATCTCAGAATTCCCTGTGACAGACTGGCTTCTACCTGTGAATCTCAGACCTTACCTCTGTCATATTTAGAATTAGAAATGTGAGCCACCTGCCACTGGAACACTGTATAATTTAAGGAGCAGGATGTTTCAGCTTCCTCCTATTCATGTGGTTAAACTACAGCTTACTTGATGAGAGGAGTTATTCCATCAGAATCCTTTTCTGCCACACTTTACTCAATTTGTGTGTGCACTGATCCACATGACTCAGGGTGTATTCATATGTCTTGAAAATTTAGATTTAATTTCCATGTTTTAGAGAAGGATAAATGCCCTTTGTTTCTCTGATCCTGATTATTTCCATCAATACCACATTTCCTGGCCTGCACATTTCCCTACAAATGCCATAATACCAGAATAGGCAAGTCCAGAAGAATCAGAAGTAGATTCCTGCCTCCCTGATGAAAGAATAGAGATGAATAAGGAGCGACTGTTCATGGCATTGGATTTTCTTTTCAGTGGGGCAAGAACATTCACTACACTAATGGATGGAAAACTGCTTTGTTCTCCTAATTCAATATTGCTCTAGTGGCTTGGCCTTCTGCTGGCTCTTCCCCCATGGGATCTTCCTGAAATCCTCCAGCCCAGATTACCACCCAGAATCTCAATCTACACATGAAAGCCCCCTCTCCCACCCTAACAGTGGATGGCCTTCCAAGAGCTTAGGACAGGCCACTGGCTACAAAAAGTAGGCCCCTAGACAGAGACATGCATCACAAACATGTAAAACTCTTGGATCCCTTCTGATGTCCTGGAACTTGCTCCCCCCACAGTACAGACAGGTAGGCTATACTGTCAGTTGGTCTTGCTCTAGCCAGCCTTTACGTTCTTGGCTTTCCAACACAGTTGTGTGTCACTGGGCAGATCTGTACACAGAAGAGAGGAACAGACATCCCAGAGTTAGAAGATTCTAGAAGTAAAGCATTGCCACATTCACAAACACTAGTATACTGTACTGCAGAGGTGGCATATGGTTCAAACATGTAAATACTTGAGTTTCAAATATTTAGAGCTGAATATACCTGGATATTTGTTTTCCTTTCTATCAAGAGGTTTTTGTTTTTGAGCAAATGTACAGGTAATAAAGAAGCACAAAATCAAACCCACGTTACAGATTTCCTTCTCCTGAGAATCTCAGAGGATCCAAAATTACAAGCCATGCTCTTTGGGCTCTTCCTGTCCATGTACCTGATCACTGTGATGGGAAATCTGCTCATCATCCTGGCTGTCAGCTGTGACCCCCACCACCACACCCCCATGTACTTCTTCTCCATCCTCTCCTTAGATGACATTTGCTTCATCTCCACCACCGTGCCCAAGATGCTAGTGAACCTGCAGAGTCACAGCAGAGCCACCTCCTGTGTAGGCTGCCTCACACAGATGTGTCTGTACACCATTTTTTCTGTATGGATGTTATACTTCCTACAATGATGGCCTATGACTGCTTTGTGGCCATATGTCACCACCTGAATTACTCTCTCATCATGAACACTAGTCTATTTGTCTCCTTGGTTTTGCTGTCACTTGTTGTCAGCTTCTTGGAAGGACAGATGCACGTGTGGATGGCATTGAGGATGACCGATTTCAAGCAATTGGAAATCCCAAATTTCTTCTGTGACCCTTCAAATCCTGTATCTTTCCTCTGAAGACACACTCACACTTGAGTCAGAGCTCTATTTCTATCTTTTCTATGTATGCCCTCCCAAGGAATGGATTTTGTGCATCTGTGCATCCTGGCAAGCCTCTACCAGGAAAATGCTGACAGAGAGCTTATTTCTGTAGAGATAACAGGCCCTTCTACCTTTTGTCAGTCTTTGGGAACCGTGGATTTCAGGTCAAATTTTCCTGAGCAGGATTGCAAACTAGAGTCCGGTATGCATATCTGTGCAGGTGAGTGATGTCTTCCAGGATTGTCTTCCTTTTTCTTGGTGCTTTGTGGTGTTGAGGGCCTGCTGACTTGAATACAAAGTACTTTGTTAACTTACTGGTTTCAGAGATAGTTTGTCACCAGAAAAACCATTAGAGCTTTGGACCCAGGTGTCACTGCTCGCAGGAAGCTATGCACACAGGTATGGGAAATCCACAGTGAACTCCTACCACTCCCTCCCAACACCTGGGGGTAAGGGTGAGTTTTCTCTGCTGTTCGGACCTGCTATTAGGTGAACAAGAAATGTGGGTTGAAAGGACAGAATTCTTCACTGTACTTCATCCCTTGATGTATGTTCGAACTTTCCGGGTTGGTCATGTTTTAGAGAGCCTCTGATCAATAGGTATGCTGCAGAGTTTGAGGCTGGCCTGTTGGTTTCCTGGCCCATGCCCCCATTATTGTTGCTTGAAGTCAGGGCCTGAGCACTCTCCCTAAGCTTTTGTTGGTCAAGGCTAGCACTTTATCACTTGAAGGAGAATACCACTTCTGGTTTTCTTTAAGTATGGGGAACCAAGGAATAGAACCCCAGGCTTTGTGCAAGCTCACCAAACACCAAATCAGTAGTACAATGACTCAGCCTTAGCCAGTTGTATTTAAATTATATCTTTCAGGGCAAAAGCAAAATTGAATGGAAACAAGGAGGCATTCAAGGCAGGAAGTAAACAAATGCAATGACTCCATTCGTATTGGTGCAGGCCTACTTAGGAATTCCATAAATATTTACATAAGCCATCAAATGGCAACAATTATCTGTATAAAAAAAGACTTTGAAGAATTATGTGCCCTCAACTCAGCCTGCTTTCTACCATACCAGAAGGAACAATCCAAGATCACAACATATTATAGCCATGTAGGGAGGAGTTGGGGAGGAGACAGGCCCCGACTCCAAAAGGCAGAGACACCATTTCTCAAGACAAAGGTGAATGCACTTTTTTTTGTCAGTCCTGGGCTTGAGCTCAGGGCTTGAGCACTGTCCTTGGACTTTCTCAAGGCTAGAGCTCTACCAATTGAGCCTCAGCACACTTCCGGCGTTTTTCTATGTATGTGGTACCAAGGAATAGAACCCGGGTCTTCGTGCATGCTAGGCAAGCACTTTAACCACTAGGCCAAACTCTCGGCCCGTGAATGCACTTTTTATGGAACTTTCTTAGCTGAATATGGTAATAAAAGTACACATAGATTGCTTCTGCATTTCTTTGCCTTCTCGTAGTAACTGAGTGTGCTATTAGGCCAATATTTTCACAACGAACTGGTAATTCTGTTTTCTTATCATACCCAATTTTCTAATCAAGCTTCAACTGTGCTGAGTGAACTTGCACTATTCAGGAGACTGAGATGGGAAGACCATCCTTACTTCATGTTTATTTTCGCTTTCAGATTTCAAAGGTATCCTAGAATTTCAGACAAAAGGAATGGCCACTGCCCTCAGGCTGATTGTTGCATGGTTGCTCCCAGCGCAAGGGTCCAGCCTGTGCAGTGCCAACAAGCACCAGGTAGTGATGAAGGGCCCTAGGAGGACATGGATGGCCAAAGCCCTGGAGTGTGGGGAGTGTGGGGATTGGTTAATCAAGTGCACTTAGTGATAGCATTCAAGGAGCTTCTGGTCTCCAGGATTGGTTAGCAAGCAGTGTTGGTGGAAAAGTCACAAGGCCACACACATGTGTTTCTCCAGGGCATGGCCAATGGCAAGAAACTCTGGTTGGATGGCCTTGACCCAAGTGCCCCAAGAGTATTAGCATGCGGTGCCTGGGCAGTTGAGAGGAGGGTGTGGCTGGAAGGCCAGGGAAGGTGCATGTTGGGAGACCCCTAGCTGGGAAACCAGGGATTGGCTGGTGTGAGGGAGGAAGAAGCCTATAGGGGGAGCTGTCAGAGGGTGGTGGGGCAGCCAGAGCAGAATATATGAAGAACTGGCCAGCTGGTTCATTCTGGACGCTGGCCCCCAGAGGATCCGGACTGCATTTGCCCACACATCCATCCTCTAATTCTTCCCTGCCTTAAGCCAACATCTAACATATATGTGTGTTCAAATATTTGTGTGTGCATGTGTGAAAGTTTATGAGAAACTGAACTTTAATTAACCAGTAAAACATCCAGAGATGGAGATGTGGTTCAAGTGATGGAGTGCTACCATGAACACAAAATCTCAGGGATAGAATCCAAGCTCTGAATTTAGGCATAGTACTGGCAGAAAAAAACAAGAGAATATGGAAGAAAGGATAATAATAATAAATACCAAATTAAGAGAAACTCAGATGAACTCATTTAATTAATTCCACGCACAAGGAAAATGTTCAAAGTCCAGGAGAATTTCTCTTGATGGAAAGAAAATCATTGAGTGTGTATTTGGGAACTTCCAGTGCAACCTGAAAAAAAACAATTTCCAGACTATATGCCTGAAATGTACATAAAGTTTTTCCCTAATCAGGCCAAATGATGAGTAAAAATCATTATCGCTGGTCTGGGTGGTTCACGCCTGTAAACCTAGATAATCAAGAGACTCAGATCTAAGGATCAAGGTTCAAAGCCAACCAGGGCACTAAAGGATCAGAGACCCTTATCTCCAACTAACTTCTATAAAATGGGAAAGGGGGCTTGACACAAGAGAGGGGAAGTAGCCTTGATCTGAAAAGCTCAGGGAAAGCACCCAGGATGAGTTGAAGCCTCATGACTCAGAAAATAAAACATCCTGGTAGTCTGTCCTTCATTCCTGTCCCTCTCCACGATTTCTTTGGTTCCCTGTGGGTCTATTCAGTCATCGCCAATGCTGACTGGCTCAAAACCGGTTGTGAAATCAAGTTTTTTTTTTCAGGAATTGATCTGAGTAGAGTGACAGACATTTCCTGATGGACAACATATTTCCGGGAATGCCGGGGCCAACCGGCAGCAAACCAGGGTTCGCAGATTGGGGTTCCTGAAATAGGGGGTAAGGACTAGGAAGAAATAGAAGAGAGACAGACACACCGGGTCCGGGATGTCCGCAGTCCAGATAAAGACTGCCGCGTTCATTTTTCACTCCCGCTTCTTCCCTCCTCCAGACCCAGGGAACCTCCAGGTGTTACATTCATATGGTAAATCTCAGGTCATTTACATAGAATAGGGCCAGAAAACAATAAGACAATAAAGCCATTGTCTGATGCAAGTCAAGGTACAGTTTGATTCCACTCTGGCTCCAAACATATCCCCCGTTTTTTATTTTAAAAGAAACACAATTGCAATTTTTACTCTTTTCTATACCCCTAATTTATACTGTCACAATTTCCAAAAAGGACTTTGGTCCCTTGGTCTAACGGGGATTGATGGGCGGAGATTCAACTTCTATGACTTCTTCAAGCTGACTCAGGGGTGTTGTCTCTGTGCTTGACCAGGGACCTTAAGAAGCCTAGCCTGTTTCATCAAGGGGTTGCAAGGATTAGATATTAGGAACAATAATTTACTCCAAACTAGAGATCATATTTGACATTTAACAACTGCACAAACCATCTTTGGCTACAATAGTGTAGCTTACATAGCACCCATTTGCAAAGGCTTTTTCTTGATTGTCTGGGGAACTAAATTTCTGCAAACTTAACAATGCTTCAGTTGTCAGATCTAAACAGATTAATAGAGACACAAGCCTCAGATCCACAAACTTTTCCTGAATTTGTGGCTGGTGTCAAAAAAAAATGAAGAAATAAAATTTTCGCTCAATTAGGACTTTAAACTACCCACTATCACAGAAGATTGACAAGTTCCTGCCCAGTTATGAAAGGCACGGGCATTAGTAAGGCATGCTTACAAACTATTCTATGACCTCCCGGCTCTGATTAATTTGATTGGCCAAGCACAAGTGACTAAGACCTGACACCATCTCTGCCATCCAAGCAGAGGCTTTCGTGTCCCAGTAGTGTCTCTCCACACAGGGATAAACATGCCATTGGCATTTCACTTTGTTGGTTGCTGTACTTGAACTCGGGGCCTGGGCACTGTCTCTCAGCTCTCCAGCTCAAGGCTAGCACCCTACCACTATGAGTCCCGAGCTTGGTGCTTGAGTGCTTCCCCCCAGCTTTTCAGCTCAGAGCTAGCACTCTGCCACTTCAAGCTCCAAAGCAACTCTATCCCAGCATTCTGCTGGCAGATTAGACACCACAGTCTCACAAGGACTTTGCTTTGCCTGGGCAGGCTCAAAGCTGCGGCTTTCAGATCAATGAGTCCTACAAAAGGCCACGATACTCCAATTAAAGCAACAAGGTGGTCAACACAGAAATAGTCTCTAAGCATGAGCTTACCTAGAACCTGGTAAAAGCCAAAGTTGCATCTGAATAAGGATTGCTGTCCTTCTCCATGGGCTAGCTGGAAGTTGCTATAAGGTAACTTACAAGAGCAAGCTGAAATAGCAATTAAGCAATTACTTTGGTAGTCCTAATTTTCCTTTTTTCTCTTTCTTTGAACATTTAAGACAACTTCACTTTCAAATATTGTTTAGAAACCCATTTCCAATGTTCTTAATAACTTTTACTGATACTGGCTTAAACAATTAACACCTTAGTCTTTATTTGCAATTGAAAAACCTTTAAGGGCACAAAGAACTCCTTCTGCCTTCAGGCCCCTAAGGCCCAAGGCACTCCTCTTGCCTTTTAGAAAAAAGGGCTTTTTTGCAGTTTAGATTACTGTCTAGAACTCCAACAACAGTTTAAACTCAAATAACAGTTTTTCCCTAATTCAACAACTATAGACATCAGTGCACCAAAAGTCTAAGTCTGGACTTAGTTTCCTCTCCTTTTTAAAATACACCCAATAGCATGGAGATAAACCTTTAAACATTCCTTTAAAATACTAATCACATTATCCACATTTTACCATCAGATTTCTAGTGTCAGTTTGCAAGAAAGGACAGGCAAAGTTTCTGACGTTAATGAACAATTTTACATTTAAATCTCTAATACATGTTTCCAAACTTTAACTTAAAGTAATAAATCCCAAATTCCCTACCACCTCTGTGCTGAACAGGATACAATCTTTACAATATAAACAGCTGTATGCCCTGCAATAAAATGCAGATTTCAGGATGTAGAAAAATATTTACCAGTTTTTCTTTAAGACAACACAATAATTCTTTGAGACATTGTAAAACATTCAAACCTAATATTTTTGTTGAAGTTTTAAGCTTAGATTTACCCAATTGTCTTTGTGTTTAAGTATAAATTTATCCATTGTTTTATACAGCATGCTGACAATTTAACCTTGAACATGTTCACTCACTCATTCACACACATTCATACTCAAAGATCATAAAGTGCGCAAAATTAATATCGGCCGTTCAATTTCCGGGAGTTTGTGTCAAGAGATTTTTGCCAATTTTACTCTTACACGTGAGAACCAGGTTCAAAACAAAACTTTTTTCAAGGCAACTTAGCTGGAATTTATTTTTTCCAGGGCTTGTTACAACTGCAGACATGGGGGAGTGGCCATGCTAGGCCCAGAAACGTTCAAATAAATAACAAGGATGTGTGCTTGAGTACGCACAGAAAAACCATAAGGATCCATATTTAGAAATGGTACCAATTTTAAAGACAAAACTGGACAAGGAAAAATATGTAACACGAACAAGACAGAGAAACGGAGACTTTTAAATAATCAAACACTGACATATAACAAGAAAATTGGACTCAATCAGATACACTTAACACAAAAAAACATGAGCTCAAATGAATGTTTTCACCAAACAGTTATTTTTAGATTTAGACATGTCTTGCTGGTGGGACTCTCAGGTATGCCTTGTTATCGACAAGAAACTCAGAAGGGGAGGGGGGGTCAAGGCGTCCCTTGACCACCCAGGCCTTTTCAAACAAACAAACAAAAATAAAATAAAATAAAATAAAATAAAACACAGACATACAGGGGGGTCGGCCGACTTCTACTTACCTCTGGAGGCCTTTGCTTTTCACCTGGGCATCTTTTACAAAAAAGGTTATTAAGAAGAGGGATGATAAAGACAAAATAATGTCACATATTAAATTGTGTAGAGTCAATGAATATGTTAAAAGGTGCTTACATAATAGTAAAAGGAGGAGAAACACAGCTCATATGAATGTGTGGAAGAAGTGGATCAGTAGCAGTCCCAATTGAAATGCACAAATAACTCAGGTCCTTCCCACGTCGCACGATGCACCACTGGAGGGTTGGGGGTGTAGGCCCAGTAAGTCTATGCTTGGATGGCCACTGTCACTCTCCACGATCTGAACGCAGCGTTCAGGCAGCCAGCGGGCGTCATTTTCTCCTTGTGAAAAAACACATATATGCCCTCGACCCCAGATTAGAACAGGATCGGGTCCATGCCAAGCACCAGTTAGGGGATCCTTCCACTTTACTAAGGCAAAAGCACGCTGCTCTCTTTTTTCCCAGAATCGCTGAGCAGCAGATAAATTATTTGAATCCAAATTCAAAAAATTTAAAACAAATAAACCATGATTAAGTATATTCACAGGGGTAGCGGGATACGACTCTCCTTTCTGTATTTTAGCAATTTGATGTTTTAATAATCCATTAGCTCTCTCCACGATGCCTTGACCTTGAGGATTGTAAGGAATGCCTGTAATATGAGTGATATTATAGGAATGGCAGAAGGATTCAAATGCTTGGCCTGCATAGCCAGGGCCATTATCTGTTTTTATTTGCGAGGGAATCCCCATCATAGCAAAGTATCAAATGCAGTGAGAAATACAATGTTTAGTGGCTTCCCCAGCAAGGGGGGTGGACAAGATAAAATTAGAATAAGTATCTACAGTAACATGAACATATTTTAATCGGCCAAATGATGGAACATGTGTGACATCCATCTGCCAAATGTGATTAGAAAGCAGTCCTCGTGCATTTATACCTAAATTGGGGGCTGGTGAAAAAGGGACACAGTTGGAGTAAGTCTTAATTATTTGTCATGCTGCTTCTCTAGATAATTTAAACTGTCGGCGCAAGGCTCGACTGTTTTGATGGTGGATGGCATGAGACTGCTTAGCAAGTTCAACCTGAGTTAAGTAAACTCTGGTGGCGGAGTCAGTAATTGCATTGCCCTCACTTAAAGGGCCAGGAAGATTAGTGTGAGCTCGAACAAAGCCAAAAAAACAAGGGTGGTTGCGAGAACAAAGCAAAGTTTGTACTTGGCGAAATTGAGTCTGGATATTGGAGTTAGTAGTTCCAATAAAGGGAACAGTTTCTATGACTTGAAGAGCACGAATTACATATTGACTGTCTGAGTATAAGTTAAAGGGCTCGTCTTGTAACAGGACGAGTGCTTGTAAAACAGCCTCTAATTCCACCTCTTGGGCGGAGGAAAAACCCGTAACCCAAGATTGAGTTTTCCCATTAATGGTCAAAGCAGCCGTTCCATTAGAGGATCCATCTGTAAAAACCAAAGCGGCAGAAGATAAAGGCGAGGCCTGTACTATGGAAGGAAATAGAAACATATGACACGCAGCAAATTGGAGAAGTTTGTTAGACGGGTAGTGATGCAAAATTTTTCCCGTATAACTGGCTCAAGCAATGGCCCAAGGATCGCAATGGGCGAATATCCAATCTTGTTGTAGATTATATGGGACACATATACAATGAGGTTCCTGACCTAATTATTTACGGGAATCCACTCGGCACATATGTATCAGATTAGCTACCAATTCGTAGTAGGGGGTCAGCACTTTGCAGGGTGTTGATGGTAGATAAACCCATAAAAGTGGGCCATCCTGCCACAATACAGCATTTGGGGAGTGAGAAGTAGCTAAAATGTAAACTCCCCATGGTTTAGAATAGTCACAATAGGTCACTTGTTGCTGGGAAATTGCCTTTTCTACAATTTGGATGGCCCTCCTGGCGTCAGGATTTAATTCGCGCAAGGATGTAGGGTAGGTATCACCTTTTAAGAGAGCAAAGAGGGGTTTTAACTCTCCTGTGGACAGCTTTAGATAAGGCCAAAGCCAATATATATCTCCTAAGAATTGCTGAAAATCATGAAGAGTTCTTAAGTGGGAAGTTTTTAATTGTATTTTTTGGCTTTTAAAATAGTGTGGGCCTAATATATGGCCTAGATATGTGAAAGGGGGGTGTTCCTGAACCTTTTCAGCTGCTATTATAAGGCCAAAGAGGCTCAGATCTTGCTTTAGTTGTCCAAAGGCTTGTCGTACGACGATAGGGTCAGAACAAGCCAACAAGATGTCATCCATATAATGAACAATATAAACAGAAGAAAAATTTTTCACGAGTGGAAGAAATGGCTCTAGCTACAAAACTTTGACATAAAGTTGGGCTATTTGCCATGCCCTGTGGAAGCACAAGCCAGTGATATCGCTTCATGGGTTCTTTAAAATTAACAGAGGGGACGCTGAAGGCAAAGCGCTTACAGTCTTGAGGCGCCAGGGGTATAGTATAGAAACAATCCTTCAAATCTATAATAATCTTATAAGTATCCTTTGGGATTGCCATGGGTGAAGGCAAGCCAGGCTGTAGGGCCGCTATCAGTTCCATGGTGGCGTTCACTTTTCTCAAATCCTGTAACAGCCTCCATTTACCTGACTTTTTCTTTATAACAGAAATTGGAGAATTCCATGGAGAGTTAGAAGGGGCCACATGTCCCAAGGCCAGCTGTTCCTGTACCAGCTGCTGAACTGCAATGATCTTTTCTAGAGAAAGAGGCCACTGTTCGACCCATACCAGTTCTTCAGAGAGCCAATTTATGGGAACAGCATGAGGGGCAGGACAAACTACAGCCCCCGTTAAAGAATACCCTAATCCTTGTCTTGTAGGGTGAGACTGGGGTTGGAGTGGCTCTAGCTCCCCCTGTGCTGCTCGGCCTAGTCCCCTAAAGGGGAGGAGGCCTTGATCAAGTAACTGCTTAGTGACCGCAGCACTAGGACTAAAAATATACACTCCCATTTTTTCCATGATATCACGACCCCATAAATTAATTGGCAGATGATCCAGGACAAATGGCTAAAAATGACCAGAGTGCCCTTCCTTATCTCTCCAAAAAAGGATCACACTGCTCTGCTGTGGGTCAGTTTCTTGCCCAACCGCCTGTAGGGAAGTCATAGAGGTTGTCAGGGGCCATTGGGCTGGCCAATGTTTTTTAGATATCACAGACACATATGCTCCAGTTTCTAATATTCCTTTAAAGGGCTTTTCTTGTATAAATATAGTCATCTCAGGCCTCTCTTGTTTTATGCTTTGTACCCAATTGATATCAGAAGATCTAAATCCTCTCTGTCCATATGGGGAATTAGCAGTCTCCCCGGGAGGTAAAGGCACAAGTATTAGTTGTGCTAATTTTTGACCGGCTGGGATCGATACCACGTGTTTCGGGGCAGAGGCCATAACTTTGATTTCTCCAGTAAAATCCTGGTCAATTTTGCCAGGTGTAATCTGTATCCCTTTAAGGGCTGAGCTACTTCGCCCTAACAGCAATCCAGCCACTCCCGGGGGAAGGGGGCCGAAGACCCCCGTGGGGAGAGCTTGTGTCCCCATCTCTGCGGTCAATACTGAGCAGGTGGAGGAACAGAGGTCCAATCCTGCACTGTCTGGGGTGGCACGGAGGAGGCTGGAGACTGATCTTGGGAGGTTGTTAGAAGATGCACTTGTGGCCGAGAAGAGGGAGGGACTGCCCCATGGTTTTGCGGGGCCAGGGGCTGGCCCCTTCTCCAGTTTCCCAAAAACGGGCAGCCATTGCGATTTGTTGCTGACTTGCAATCTTTAGCCCAGTGCTTCCCTTTACCACAGCATGTACATGTGCCAGGTGATTTTTCTCTCTTTAACCTGGCCTGGCGTGGGCATTGCGTCATCCAATGTCCTATTTGTCCACAAGAAAAGCAACGCCCTGGGGGACTAGCATCCCGAGAATGCTGCTGACCTCTATATTTTAGAAACTCAGTAACAGTTTTCCTTGAGGAGCAGCGGCTAAAGTAAGGCCTTGTACATGAGAGGGTCCAATACCAGCACACAGTGAAATAAAGTCCGTGATTCCCCCCTTATTCCTATGGGGTCTGATAGCCGCCTGACAGGCGGCGTTGGCATTTTCATAGGCTATGTGTCTAACTATAATCTTCCTTGCATTCTCATCTTGTACTAGGCGGTCTGCAGTCTCCATTCATCGAGACAAAAATTCTAGATAAGATTCATTCGGTCCCTGTTTAACTTCTACTAGAATTTTGTACGATTGGAATTGCGTAACCTTTTCCAAGCCTCTCTCGCTGCAGCATTTATTTCTAAATAGGCCTCCTTTTCATAACCCAATTGATCTTCGGTGTTTTTATTGGTTCCCTCTCCTAACAACTGATCAACAGTGTAAGGCAGGTTCTTAGACCTATTTGTTTCAATTTTAGCCTGACACTGTGCAGTGAACTCTGTCTCCCATAATAAGTACTCTCCTGCACTAAGGCATGCTCTGACAAGCCGCTTCCAGTCATTTGGGCATGCAATACCAGCACACACGGCCTCCAATATTACTTGAGTAAAAGGGGCAGTTGGCCCATATTGGGAGCAGGCACTCTTTAAATCCTGTAATAGTTTAACAGGAACAGGTTGATGGTATACTTGTTCATCATGATCAACTAAACTAGGGAAGCATCGAGGCCCTGAAATATCTTCCCTCTCTCTAGCAGCCTGAGTCAGGTTTAATTGCGATGCACTGTGCCTGGTTGTAGTGCCTGTTAAAAGGGACTTGTTGCTAGGGCCTTTAGGCTTGCCTAAAGGTTGAAAAAGGGATTGAGGCCTTAAGGCTGCAGCTGGAGGTGGTGGGTGTGAGGGGTAAGGTTTAGAATCAGACACCATAGTGGCCTGAGGGTCATCTTTCTTTCCTACTTCGGGGGGGGCTCTCTGCTCCATCCCCATTTTCGATAGAAAATGTAGCATTTCTTCTAACTTCTTCTCCATCGTAGCCACCCGGCCCTCCATTGACTCATCATAACTTTCCTCCTTGATATTCAAACCTGAATTCTGATACTCATTATCTACTGGTTGTTGTTCCCTTTTCAAGATCTCACTTAGACTCTCTTGGGCTGCGGCATATGGCTCAGCCTCAGGGTTTTCAGAAGGGTCCTTTAACTCATAAATTTCCCTTAATTCAAGATTAAGTTCAGCATTCTCATGTTGAGGATCTATGCATTCAGTTACTAAATTCCATACATCAATAGCCTCTACTGGGGTCTTTTCGGGGCCATATACATTATAATATTCTTGAATTCTTTTTCCTATCTGCTGCCAGGTTTTTTGGAATTCCTCCTCTATAAACCTCAGGCATGCCTCCTCGACAAACTGTAGGAAGCTCTGAAGCACCCCTTTTTCCATCCACGTTCCGTGGGCTTCAAGTAGGCCTGTTAAGATCGGTACATATGACCTATGGCTATTAACTTGACCCATAATTTTTACTCCCGACTATACACTCTCTTAAGATCCTCTCTTAATAGTCCTACGATGTGTTACTCACCACAAGGAGGGGTCCTTCACCTTCGTCCCAGATTTTCAGGGTCTCTGTTCAGGCGCCAGATGCCGGGGCCAACCGGTAGCAAACCAGGATTCGCAGATTGGGGTTCCTGAAATAGGGGGCAAGGACTAGGAAGAAATAGAAGAGAGACAGACACACCGGGTCCGGGATGTCCGCAGTCCAGGTAAAGACTGTCGCGTTTATTTTTCACTTCTGCTTCTTCCCTCCTCCAGACCCAGGGAACCTCTACGTGTTACATTCATATGGTAAATCTCAGGTCATTTACATAGAATAGGGCCAGAAAACAATAAGACAATAAAGCCATTGTCTGATGCAACTCAAGGTACAGTTTGATTCCACTCTGGCTCCCAACACTAACCATCAATCTAAATCTTACTCTAAACAAAATCCTAAACCTAACCCTCATCCTCACCCTAACACTAACCTTCAGGATAACCCTTAACCTAACTCTCACTCTCACCCTAACGCGAACCCTAATCTTCATCCTGACCCTCACCCTAATCCTCCCTCTCAGCCTCACCCTAACCCTAACCCTAACCCTCACCCTCACCCTAACCCTCACTCTCACCCTCACCCTAACCCTAACCATAACCCTCAACCTAACCCTTTCCCTCAGACTTACCATGACCCTCACACTAACCCTCACCCTCATCCTTACCCTCCCGTTCACTCTCAACCTAACCCTAACACTAACCCTCACCCTAACCCTAATCCTCATCCTAACCGTAACCCTAAACCTAAACCTTACCCTAACCCTCAACCTAACCCTAACTGTCACCCTAACCCTATACCTAACCATAACCCTCACCCTCACCCTAACCCTAACCCTAATCCTAACCCTCAACCTCACCCTAACCCTAAAACTAACACTAACCCTAACACTGACCCTCACCCTGTCCCTCAGCCTAACCCTAACCCTCACCCTAACCCTAACCCAAAAGCTCAACCTCACCCTAACCCTAACCCTAACTGTAAACCTAATCCTAAAGCTAACCTCACCCTAAACCTCAACCTAACCATAACACTAAACCTAACCCTAATCCTGATCCTAAAGCTAACTCTCACCCTCACCCTAACCCTAAACCTAACCCTCACCCTCACCCTAACCCTAAAACTAACCCTAACCATAACTCTAACACTCACCCTAACCCTCACCCAAACCCTAACCCTCACGCTAAATCTAACCCTCACCCAAACCCTCACCCTACCCCTATCCCTAACACTAAAATTAACCCTAACACTAAACCTCACTGTAAACCTCACCCTAACCCTAATCCTAAATCTAACCCTAAACCTAACCCTCACCCACACCCTCACCCTAAACCTATGCCTTTCACTAAGACTAACCTTAACCCTAAACCTAACTCTAACCCTCACCCTAACCCTAACCCTAACTCTAACCCTAACCCTAACTCTAACCCTAACCCTAACCCTAACACTCACCCTCACCCTCACCCTCAACCTAAACCGAAGCTTTTCCCTAACCCTAAACCTAACCCTCACCCTCACACTAACCCTAAACCTTGCCCTAACCCTATTCCAAAACCTAAACCTAGCCCTTGTCAAAACCCTATACATAACCCTAAAATTAACCCTAATCCCTCCCCTAAACCTAACCCTAGTCCTAGCCCTAACCCTAACCATAAACCTAAACGTAACCCAAAACCTAACGCTAACACTAACCTTAACCGTAACCTTAACCCTAACCCTAAGTGTAACTAACCCTTACCCTAATCCTAACCATGACCCTAACCCTAACTCTCACCCTAACCCTTACCCTATCACTACCCCTAACACTAACACTAACACTAATACTAACCCAAACCCAAACCCTAAACCTAACCCTCACCCTCACAGTCACCCTAACCTAATTCTATCCCGAACCCTAACCCTAACACTAACCCAAACCCTAACGCTAACCTTCACACTAACCCTCAAAGTAAACATCACCCTCACCCTCATCCTGATTCTCACCTTAACCCTCACCCTCACCCGGACACTAAACCTAACCGTAATCCTTACACTAACTATAACCCTAACCCAACCCTCACACTCACCCTCAACCTAACCCAAACCCTCACGCTCACCCAAATCCTAACCCTAAACCTAACCTTATCCCAAACCCTAAACCTAACCCTAACTGTAACCCTAACCTCACAATCACACTAACACTAGCCCTAACCCTCACCGAAACCCTAAGCCTAACTCTAAACCTAAACCTCAACCTAACCCTCACCCTAACCCTAAGCCTAACCCTGACCCTCACCTTAAAGCTATCCCTAACCCTAAAACTAATCCTCACCCTAACCCTCACCCTCATCCTCACCGCATCCCTAACACTAACCCTAAAACTAACCATAACCCTAAACTAATCCTCACCCTCACACTCAACCTAACCCTAAACCTAAACCTATCCAAAACCCTAACCCTAACCCCGAACGAAACCCTAACCTCACACTCACCATGCCATAAACTTAACCCTTACTCTCACCGTAACACTAACCCTAAACCTATCGCTCACCCTAACCCTATCCCTCACTCTAACCATATCCCTAACCCTAACCCTCACCCTCAACCTAAACCTAACCCTTCACCCTCACCCTCACCCTAACCTTCCCTCTCACCCTGATGCTAAACCTAAATCTAACCCTAACCCTCATCTTCACACTCACCCTAACCCTCACAATCATCCTCACCCAACCCCTAATCCTAACCCTAACCCTAACCATAGACCTAAACCTAACCCTCACACTAACCCTCACCCTACCTCTTACCCTAACCCTAACTCTAACCCTAAACCATAACCCTCCCTCTAAGCCTAACCCTGACCCTAACCTTAACCCTCACCATCACCCAAACAGTAACCCTAACCATAACCCTAAACCAAAACATAAACCAAACCCTCACCCTAACCCTCACAGTAACCCTCACCGTAACCCTAACCCTAACCCTAACCCGCACCCTCACCCTCACCCTAACCGAAACTCAAGCCCTAACCCTAACCCTAACCCTCACCATAAACCTCACCCTAACCCACACCCTAACCCAAACCCTAACCCTAAACCTAAGCGTAACTATAACCCTCAACATAAACCAAACTCTAACCCTTACATTCACTCTCACCCTGACCCTAAGCATCACCCTTATCCTCAACCTAACCCCCACTCTCACCGTCACTCTAAACCTACCCGTAAAACTCACCCTAACCCTATCCCTCACCCTTACCCTCACTCTCATCCTCACCCTAACCCTAATCCTAAATGTCACCCTCACCATAACCATAACCCTAACCCTAACCCTCACCCTCACCCTAACCCTAACCCTCACTCTCACCCTCACACTCACTCTAATCCTAACCCTAATCCTAACCATAGACCTATACCTAACCTTCACCCTCACCCTAACCCTGACTCTCATCTTCATCATAACCCTAATTCTAAACCAAACCCTCATTCTCAACCTAACCCTCACTCTCACCGTCACCCTAACCCTAACCCTAAACCTCATCCTAAACCTACACCTCTCCCTCACCCTCACCCTAAACCTCACTATAATCCTCACCCCAACTCTAATCCTCACCCTAAAACACACCCTCACCCTAAACCTCACCCTAAAACTCACCCTCACCCTTACCCTCACTCTCATCCTAACCCTAACCCTAACCCTTACCCTCACCCTCAGCCTAACAATAACCCGAACCCTCATCCTAACCCTAATGCTAAACCTAACCCTAACCCTAACCCTTAAACTAACCCTCACCCTAACCCTAACCCTCACCATAACCGTAACCCTAACCCTAACCCTCACCCTCACCATAACCCTAACCCTCACTCTCACCTACACACTAACCCTAATCCTAACCCTAACCCTAACCATAGACCTAACCCTAACTCTCACCCTAACCCTCACCCTAACCCTAACCCTAACCCAAACCCTAACCCTAATCATAACCCTAACCCTAACCCTCACCCTCACCCTAACCGTAATGCAAACCATAAACATAACCCTAACCCTAAAAATAACCCTAACCCTAACCCTCACCTTCATCCTAACCCTACCATTCACCCTCACTATAATACTAGCCCTAACACTAACCCTAATCCTCTCACTAACCCTCACCCTAAATCTCACCCTAAACCTAACACTAACCCTAACCCTAAACCTCAACCTAAACCTAACCCTCATCCTAACCTTCACCCTCACCCTCACCCTCAACCTATCCCTAAGCCTAACCCTAACCCTAAATTAAACCCTAACCCTATCCCTAACCCTAACACTAAATTAAACCCTAACCCTATCCCTAACCTTAACCCTAACCCTAATCCCAAACTTAACACTAACCCTGACCCTAACCCTAATCCTCACCGTAACGGAACCCTAACCCTAACCTAACCCTAAAAATAACCCCTAACCACTAACCCTAACCCTAACCCTAACCCTTAGGGTCCCTAACCCTTACCCTAATCCTGAAACTAACCCTAACCCCTGACCTAGCCCTCACCCTAATCATAAACCTAACCCTAACCATAACTCTAACACTAACCCTAAACGTAACCCTAGCCCTAACCCTAACCCTAAGTGTCCCGTAACCCTCACCCTCACGCTAACCAAACCATAACCTTCACCCTCAAGCTAACCCTCATCCTAACCTCACCCTACCCTAAACCTAACCCTCAAAGTAACTCTACCCCTAAACCTGAACCTAACCCTAAACCTAAACCTAACCTTCACCCTAATCCTCACCCTAACCCTAAGCCTAAGCCTAACCCTAACCCTAAAAGTATCCCTCACCCTCAACCTAATTCTAATCGTAACCTAACCCAAACCCTAACCATAACCCTAACCCTAAGCCTCAACTAACCCTAACCCTAAGCCTCCCCCTAACCCAAACCCTAAACCTAACCCTCACCCTAACCCTAACCATAACCCTAACCCTAACGCTAACCCTAACCCTCACCCTCAACCTAACCCTAACTCTAACCCTATTTGTAACCCTCAACATAACTCTCTCACTCACCCTCAACCTAAACCTAACCCAAACCCTAAACCTAACCCTCACCCTAACCCTAACCATAACCCTAACCCTCAATCTAACCCTAACTCTAACCCTATTTGTAACCCTCAACATAACTCTCTCACTCACCCTCAACCTAAACCTAACCCTAACCCTAAACCTAACCCTAAACCTAATCCTCACCCTCACCCAAACCCTAACCCTAACTATAACCTTCATCCTAACCCTCATCCTAAACATAACTCTAACCCTAATCCTAACCCAAACCCTTACCCTAACCCTAATCCTAACCCTAACAATAACTCTAACCCTAACCCTAACCCTAAACCTCACTCTAACCCTAACCCAAACCCTAACCCTAACCCTCACCCTCATCCTCTCCCTAACTCTAAGCGTAACCATAACCATAACCCAAACCTAATCCTAACCCTAATCCTAAATCTATCCCTAACCCTTACGCTAACCCAAACCCTAAACTTAAACCTCACCCTCACCCTAACCCTATCCCTAACCATCACCCTAACCCTAACCCTAACGGTAAACCTAAAAGTAAACTTAACCCTCACCCTCACCTAACCCTGATCCTAACCATAAACCTAAGCCCAAATGTAAATCAAACCCTAAACCTCACACTCACCCTAACACTAACCCTCACACTAACACTAACCCTAAACCTAACCCTAACCCTCACCCTTACCCTAACCCTAACCCACACTATAACCCTAAAAATAACACCTAATTCCTAACCCTAACCATTACCACAACGACTAATTGTCCCTAACCCAAACCCTAATCCTAACCCTAACCCTAACCCTAGCCCTAACCCTGATACTAACCCTAACCCTAACCCTCAACCTAACTCTAACCATAACCCTAACCCTAACCAGAGCCCTAATAATAACCCTAAACCTAAACCATACCCTCACCCTAACCATAACCCTATCCCTAACCTTAACCCTAATCAGAAAAATAACCCCTAACTCCTAACCCTAACCCTATCCCTAATGCTAAGTGTCCCTAACCCTAACCCTAATCCTAACCCTAACCCTAATCCTAGTCCTAGCCTGAACCCTAAGCATAAACCAAACCCTAACCCTTACCCCAACCAAAACCCTAAACCTAACACTAACCCTAATCCTCACCCTCACCCTCACCATAACCCTAACTCAAACCCTAACCCTAACCTTAGCCGTAACCCTAACCTTAAACCTCACCCTCACCCTAACCCTAATATTCACCCTCACCCTAACACTAGCCCTAACACTAACCCTACCCCTGACCCTAACCCTCACCCTAACCCTCACCCTAACCCTAACACTAACCCTTACCCTAACCATAACCATAACCCTCAACCTAAACCTAACTCTAATCCTTACACTCCCTCTCACCCTGTCCCTAACCCTAACCCTAAACCTAACCCTCACCCTCATCCTCAACCTAACCTCACTATCACCCTCACCCTGAACCTAACCCTAACCCTCACTCTAACCCTAACCCTCACCCTCACCCTAACCCTCACCCTAACTCTAAACCTCACCCTAAACCTCACCCTCACCCTAACCCTCACCATCACAATTATGCTCATTCTTACCCTCACCGTAACCCTAACCCTAATCATCACCCTCACCCTAAACTTAACCCTAACACTCACCCTAGCCGAAACCCTAAACCTAACCCAAACCCTAACCCTTACACTAACACTCACCTTAACCCTTACCCTAACCATAACCCTCACCATAACCGTAACTCTAAACCTAACCCTCAACCTTAACCTAACCCTCACTCTCACACACACCCTAACCCTAATCCTAAACCTAACCATAAACCTAACCCTAACCCTAACCCTCACCCTAACCATAACCCTCACCATAACCGTAACCCTAAACCTAACCCTGACCTTCAACATAACCCTGAACCTCACTCTCACCTTCATCTTCAACCTAACCCTAACGCTCATCCTAATGCTTACCCTAACCCAAACCCTAAACCTAACCCTCACCCTCACCCTCGCCCTAACCCTCCCTCTCAACCTGACCCTAACTATAACCCTAACCCTCACCCTAACCCTCACTCTCACCCTCACCTCAACCCTAATCCTAACCATAACAGTAACCCTACCCTTCACCCTAAACCTCACACTAACCCTAAACCTTAATGTAACCCTAACCCTAACCCTCATCCTAATGCTAACTCTAACCCTAACCTTAACCCTCACCCTCACCCTAACCCTAGCCCTAACCCTAACCCTAACCCTAACCCAAACCCTAACCATAACCCTAACCCTAACCCTCACCCTAACCCAAACCCTAATCCAAACCCTAACCTAACCCTCACCCTAACCCTAACCCTCACCCTCACCCTAACCATAACCCTAACCCTCACTTAACCCTCACCCTAACATTGACACTAAACCTAAACCTAACAATAACTCTAACCGTAAACCTAACCCTAAACCTCACCCTCACCTTAACCCTAAACTTAACCCTCACCCTAACCCTCATTCTCAACCTCAACTTAAACCTAACACAAACCCTAACCCTAACACAAATCCCAAACCTAACCCTAACCCTAACACAAACCCCAAACCTAACCCTAACCCTACCCCAAACCCTAACCCTAACCCTCACCCTCACCATCACCCTAACCCTAATCCTAACACTAACCCTAACCCAAAACCTAACTCTAACCCTAACCCTAACCCTCACCCTAACTCTTACCCTAACGCAAACCTAAACCTAACCCTCACCCTCACCCTAACCCTAACCCTCACTCTAACCCTAACCCTAATCCTAACACTAAGACTCACCCTCACCCTCACCTAACCCTAACTCAAACCCTAAACCTAACCTTAACCATAACCCTAACCCTAACACTCACCCTCACCCTAACCCATACATTCACCCTCACCCTAACATTATCCGTAACACAATTCCTAACCTTCACCGAGCCCACACCGTAACCCTCACACTAACCCTAAACCTAACCCTATCCCTCAACCTAAAACTAACCCTAACTGTAACCTTAACCCTCACCCTCACCCTCACCCTCACCATAAACCTAACCCTAACCCTAAACCAATCCCTAACCCTAAACCAAACCCTAACCCTAACCCAAACCCCCACAGTAACCCCAACCCTAACACTAAAGCTGACCCTAATGCTAAATCTCACCCACACCATAACCCTAACACTAAACCTATCCCTAAAAATAAACCTTAACTCCTAACGCTAACCCTAAACCTAACCCTAAGGGTCCCTAACACTAACCATAATCCTAACCCTAACCCTAACCCTAGTTGTAGCACTAACCCTAGCCATACAACTAACATTAAACCCTAACCCTAAGTGTCCCTAACCCTACCCTAATGGTAACCCTCACCCGCATGCTAACCCTCACCCTCACCATCACCCTCCCCCTATCCCTAAATCTAACCCTCAACCTAACCATTAACCTAACCCTAACCCTAAACCTAAACCTAACCCTCACCCTAACCGTAAACCTAAAATAAACCCAAATCCTAACCCTCACCCTAACCCTAACCCTAATCCTAATCTTAACCCTGACCCTGACCCTAAGCCTAACCCTCACCCTATCCCTAATTCTAACCATCACCCTAACCATCACCCTCTCCCTAACCCTCAACTAACCCACAAACTAAACCTCACCCTCACTCTAACCCTAACAATAACTCTGACTGTAACCATAACCCTAATCCTCACAGTCACCCTAACCCTAACCCTAGTCCTCACCCTAACCCTCATCCTCATTCTCAACCTAAACCTAACACCAACGCTAACCCTAAACCAAACCGTAACAATAACCCTAACCCTAAACCTAACCCAAACCCTAACCCTAACCCTAACCCTCATCCTCAGCCTAACCCTAACCCTAAATCTAACCCTAACCCAAACGCTAACCCTCACCCTCAGCCTAATCCTAACCCTAACTCTAACCCTAAATCAAACACTCACACTAACCGTAACCCTAACAGTCACCCTAACCCAAACCATAACCCTATCCCTAACCCTAACCCTAAACCTCACCTTAACCTAACCCTAACTCTAACCATAACC
The DNA here is from genome assembly GCA_024803745.1 of Megascapheus bottae. Lineage (NCBI taxonomy): Eukaryota > Metazoa > Chordata > Mammalia > Rodentia > Geomyidae > Megascapheus > Megascapheus bottae. The sequence goes on along the minus strand of JANJXV010000043.1, from coordinate 1,380,085 downwards.
CAAACCCTCACCCTCAATTCAACCTAACACTAATCCTAAACCTAATCTTAACACTCAGCCTTATACTCACCCTTACCCTAACCCTCACCCTAACCCTAACCCTCACCTAACCCTCACCCTAACCCTCATCCTAACCCTAAAACTAACAATAACTCTAGGCGAAACCCTAACCCTAAACGTCACCCTCACCCTATCCCTAAACCTAACCCTCACGCTAACCCTCATCCTGACCCTCAACTTAAACCTAACACTAGCCCTAACCCTAACCCTAACCCAAACCCTAACCCTAAACCTAAACCTAAACCAAATCCTAAACTCAACCCTCACCCTCACCCTAACCCAACCCTAACCCTAACCCAAACCCTAGCCCTAAACCTAACTCTAACCCTAACCCTAACCCTAATCCTAGCACTCACCCTCACCATAACCCTAACCATTCACCCTCACCCTCACCCTATCCCTCCCTCTCACTCTGAACCTAAACCTAACCCTCACCCTCACCGTAACCCTAATCCTAACCCTAACCCTAACCATAGACCTAACCCTAACCCTCACCCTAAACCTCACCCTAACCCTTACCCTAACCCTAACTCTAACCCTAAACCTAAATGTAACTGTGACCCTAACCCTCAACATAAGCCTAACCCTGACCCTAACCTTAACACTCACCATCACCCTGACACTCACCCAAACCCTAACCCTAAACCTAACCCTAACCATCACCCTAACCCCCACCCTAACCCTGACACTAACCCTAACCCTAACCCTTACCCTCACACTAATCGAAACTCAAGCCCTAACCCGAACCCTAATCCTCACCCTAACCCTCACCATAACCCTAACGCTAACACTAAACCTAAACATAACCATAACCCTCAACCTAAACCTAACTCTAACACTTACTCTCCCTTTCACCCTGACCCTAAACCTAACCCTAAGCCTCACCCTCATCCTCAATGTAACCCTCACTGTCACCATCACCCTAACCATAACCCTCGACCTCATCCTAACCCTACAGTTCACCCTCACCCTAACCGTCACTATAACTCTCACCCTAACTCTAATCCTCATGCTAAACCTCACCTAACCCTCATCCTAACCCTAACCCCAAACCTAACCCTAAATTTCACCCTTACACTAACCCTCACCCTATCCCTAACACTCACCATGACCATAACCCTAGCCCTAACCCTCACCCTCAACCTACCCCTAACCCTGACTCTCACCCTTACCCTAACCCTAATCCTAACCCTAACCCTAACCATAGACCTAACCCTAACCCTCACAAAAACCTCACCCTAACCCTAAACCTAACTCTAAACCTAAACGTAACCCTACCCCTAACACTCACCCTAACCCTCACCCTAAACCAAACCCTAACCCTAAACCTCACCCCCACCCTCACCCTCACTATAACGCAAACCGTAACCCTAACCCTCACCTTAAACATAACCCTAACACTAACCCACACCTTCACCCTAACAAACATTCACCCTCACCCTAATACTAGCCCTAACACTAACCCTAACCCTCTCCCTAACCATCACCCTAAATCTCACCCTAAACCTAACACTAACCCTAACCCTAACCCTCAACCTAACCTTAACCCTCATGCTAACCCTAACCCTAACCCGAACTCTCACCCTCACCCTAACCCTATCCCTAACCCTCACCCTAACCCGGACCCTCACGGTAAACCTAAATGTAACCCTACCCTAACCCTCACACTAAGCATAAACCTAACCCTAAACTTAACCCTTAACCGCACCCTACAGCTCACCCTCACCCTAACCCTAACAATCACCCTAATCCACACCCTAAACCTAACCCTCACTATGACCCTAATCCTAACCGTCATCCCAAACCTCATCCTAACACTCACCCACACCATAACCCTAACCCTCACCCTCACCCTAGTCCTCACCCCCACCCTAACCCTAACCCTAACCCTAAACCTAACACTAAACCTAAACCTAACTCTCACCATAACCCTCACCCTCACCCTCACTCTAACCCTAACCCTAACCCTCATCCTAACCCAAAACGTAACTCTAACCCTAACCCTCACCATAATGCTCACCCTCACTGTAACACTAACCCTAACCCAAATCCTCACCCTAACCCTAACCCTAACCCTAACCCTAAACCTAAACCTAACCCAAACCCTAACCCTAACCCTAACCCAAACCCTAACCCTAACCCTAAACCAAACCCTAACTCTAACTCTAAACCTAACCCTAACCCTCACTCTAATCCTAACCCTCACCCTAACCCTCATCCTACCCCTAATCCTAACCATGACCCTAACACAAACCCTCACTCTATCCCTCAACCTAACCCTAACCCTAACCCTCAACATCACCCTAAGACTAACCCTTACCATACCACTACATCTCACCTTCACCCAAACCCTAACCCTAACACTAACACTAACCCTAAACATAACCCTCACCCTAACCCTCACCCTCACCCTCACCCTAACCCTAACCCTTACCCTAACCGTAACCGTAACCCTAACCCTCATCCTAACCCAAAACATAACTCTAAACCTAACCCTCACCCTAATGCTCACCCTCACGGTAACCGTAACCGTAACCCTAACCCTAACCCTCACCCTAACACTAAAACTAACACTAAACCTCACCCTAACACTAACCCTCACCCTAACCCTAACCCTAACAATAACCCTCACCCTAACCCTCAACCTAAACCTAACCAGCACTCTTACCCTCAACGCAACCCTCACCCAAACCCTAACCATTACCTCAACCTAACACTAACCCTAACCCTAACCCGAACCGTAACACTAACCCTAAGCATAACCCTCATCCAAATGTAAAACTTTCCCTAACCCTAACCCTGACCCTAATGTTCACCCTCACCCTAAACCTAAACCTAACGCTACCCTAACCCTCACCCTAACCCTAACCCTCACCCTAACACTAACCCTAACCTTCACCCAAACTCTCACCCTAAACCTCACTCTAACCCGAACATTCAACCTCACCCTAACCATAACCCATACCCCAACCCTAACCCTTACCAAACCATAACCCTAACATTAATCCTAAACCTAAACCTCACTCTAACCCTCACCCTCACCTCAACCTAACCCTAACCCTAACCATAATCCTAACCCTATCCCTCACCCTAACCCTAAACGTAACACTAAACCTAACCCTCACCCTAATGCTCACCATCACCATAAATCTAACCCTAACCATAACCCTCACCCAATCTCTAGCCCTAACCCTAACCAAAACCCTAAGCGTAACCCTAACCCTAACCCAAACCCTAACCCTAACCCAAACCCTAACCCTAACCCTAATCCTCACCTAACCCTAAACCTCACCCTAAACTAACCCTCACCCTAAACTTCACCCTACCCCTAACCATAACCCTAAAACTACCCTTCACCCTAATCCTCACCCTAACCCTAACCCTACCCCTAACCCTCACCCTAAACCTAACACTTACCTTTACCCTAAACCTAATCCTCACCCTCACCCTAATCCTAACACTAACCCTAATCCAAAACCTAAACCTAGATCTAGCCCTAACCCTTCACATAACCCTAACCTTAATCCTAATCCTAAACCTAACCATAAACCTAACGTTACCACTAACTTTAACCCTAACACTAACACTAACCCTAAGTGTCCCAAACCCTAACCATGACCCTAACCCTAACCTTCACCCTACGCCTCAACATAAACCTAACCCTACGCTAACCCTCACCTTCACTCTCACCCTAACCCTAAACCTAACACTAACACTAACCCAAACAATAACCTAACGCTCACCCTAACGCTGACCCTAACCATAACCCTAAGCCTAAATGTAAACCAAACACTAACCCTAACCCTAACCCAAACCATAACCCTAAACCTAACCCTAAACCTCACCCTCACCCTAACCTTAACTCAAACCCTAAACCTAACCCTAACCGTAACCATGACCCTAACCCTAACCCCCACCCTCACCCTAACATTAAACCTAACCCTAAACCTAACCCTCACCCTCACCCTAAACCTAATCCAAACCCTAACTCTAACCCTAAACCTAAGCCTAACCCTCACCTTAACCCTAACCCTAGCCCTCACCCTAAACCTAATCATAAACCTAACCCTCACCCTAACCCTCAGACTCACCCTCACCCTAACATTAAACCTAAACCTAATCCTAAACCCAACCCTCACCTTCACCTTAACCTTAAACCTCACCCTCACACAAACACTAATTCTAACACTAACCCTAAACCTCACCATTACCCTAACCCTAACTCACATCATAACCCTAAAAATAACACCTAATTCCTAACCCTAACCATTACCCTAACCCTAAGTGTCCCTAACCCAAACCCTAATCCTAACCCTAACCCTAGTCCTAACCCTAATACTAACGCTAACTCTAATCCTAACCCTAAACCCAACCCTCACCCTAACCCTAATCCTAACCCTCACCCTAACCATAACCTTAATCATAACCCTAACCCTAACCCTTACTCTCACCCTAACCATAACCCTATCCCTAACCTTGACCCTAACCCTAAAAATAACCCCTAACTCCTAACCCTAACCCTAACCCTAACCCTAAATGTCCCTAACCCTAAACCTAATCCTAACTCTAAACCTAACCCTAGTCCTAGCCTGAACCCTAAGCATAAACCAAACCCTAACCCTTACCCCAACCAAAACCCTAACCCTAACACTAACTCTAATCCTCACCCTCACCCACAACCTAACCCTAACTCAAACCCTAACCTTAACTTTAACCATAACCCTAATCTTAAGCCTCACCCTCACGCTAACCCTAACATTCACCCTCACCCTAACACTAGCCCTAACACTAACCCTCACCCTCACCCTAACCCTCATCCTAACACTCACCCTAACCCTAACACTAACCCTAAACCTAACCATAACCTTAACACTCAACTGAAACCTAACTCTAACCCTTACCCTCCCTCTCACCCTGACCCTAAACCTAACCCTAACCCTCACCGTCATCCTCAACCTAACCTCACTATCACCCTCACCCTAACACTAACCCTAACCCACAGCCTAACCCTATCCCTCACCCTCACCCTAACCCTCACTCTAACTCTAACCCTCACCCTAAACCACACCCTCAACTTAACCCTCACCCTAACCCTCACCCTCACCATTACACTCGCTCTCACCCTCACACTAACCCTAAGCCCAACCCACACCCTCACCCTCAACCTAACCCTAACCCTCATCCTAGCTCTAACCCTAACCCTAACCCTCACCCTAACCCTAAACCTCACTCTCACCCTGATCCTCAACCTAACTCTAACCCTCACTCTAACGCTTACCCTAAACCAAACCCTAAACCTAACCCTCACACTCACACTCACACTCACACTCACACTAACCCTAAACCTCACTTTCACCCTCATTCTCAACCTAAACCTAACCCTCACCCTAACGGTTACCCTAAGCCAAACCCTAAACCTAACCCTCACACTAAGCCTTACCCTAACCCTCACACTAACCTTAACCCTAACCCTAACCCTAACCTTCACCCTCACCCTCACGCTAACTCTCAGTCTGACCCTAACTATAACCCTAACCCTCACCCTTACCCTAACCTGAACCCTCACTCTCACCCTAACTATAATCCTAACCCTAACCCTAACCCTAACACTCAACCTAACCCTCACACTAACCCTAAACCTTAATGTAACCCTAAACCTAACCCTCACCCTAAACCTAACACTAACCCTAACCTTAACCCTCACCCTCACCCTAACCCTAACCCAAACCATAACCATAACCCTAAGCCAAAACGTAAACCAAACCCTAACCCTAACCCTAATCCAAACCCTAACCCTAAGCCTCACCCTAATCCTAACCCTAACCCTCACCCACAACCTAACCATAACTCAAACCCCAACCCTAACCCAAACACTAACCCTAACCATAAACATAACCCTAACCTTAACCCTCACCCTCACCCTAGCCCTAACATTCACCCTCACCCTAACACTAGCCCCAACAATAACCCTAGCCCTCCCCCTAACCCTCACCGTAAATCACAATCTAACTCTAACACTAACCCTAACCCTAAACATAACCATAACCCTAACCTAACCTCAACCTAAACCTAAACCTACTCCTAATCTTAACCCTCACCCTATCCCTAACCCTAAACCTAACCCTAAACTAAACCCTAACCCTAACCCTAAAACTACCCCAACCTTAACCTTAACCCTACCCTAACCCTAATCCTCACCCTAACCGAACCCTAAACCGAACCTAACCCTAAAAATAACTCCTAACTCCTAACCCTAACAATAACCCTAACCCTTAGTGTCGCGGACCCTTACCCTAAGCCTAACCCTAAACCTACCTAGCCCTAACCATAAACTTAAACCTAAACCCAACTCTAACGCTAACCCTAACCTTAACCCTAGCCCTAACCCTAAGTGTCCCTAACCCTAAACCTGACCGTATCCGTCACCATCTCGCTGACCCTCATCCTAAACCTCACCCTATTCCTAACCCTATCCCTCAACCTAAGTCTCACCCTAACCCTAACCCTAACCCTAAAACTAAACCTCACCCTAATCCTCACCCTAACGCTAACCCTAACCCTAACCCTAACCCTAGACCTAACCCTCACCCTCACCCTAAACCTAACCCTAACCCTCACCCTCACCCTAACCCTAACATTCACCCTCACCCTAACACTAGCCCTAACAATAACCCTAGCCCTCACCCTAACCCTCATCCTAAATCTCAATCTAACTCTAACACTAACCCTAACCCTAAACGTAACTGTAACCCTAATACTAAACCTCAACCTAAACCTAACCCTAAACTTAATCCTCATGCTAACCCTAATCCTAACCCTAACCATCACCCTAACCCTAACCCTAACCCTAACCCTAATAATAAACCTAACCCTCACCTAACCCTAACCATAACCCTAACCCTCACCCTAACACTCACAATAAACCTAAACCTAAAAATAACTCTAACTGTAACCATAACCCTAAACCTCACCCTCACCCTAACCCTAAACCTAACCCTCACGCTAAACCTCACCCTCACCTTCAACCTAACCCTAACTCTAAACCTAACACAAACCCTAAACCTAACCCTAACTCTACCCCAAACCCTAACCCTCACCCTCACCCTAACCCTAATCCTAACTCTAACCCTAACCCAAAACCTAACTCTAACCCTAACCCTAACCCTCACCCTAACGCTTGCCCTAACCCAAACCTAAACCTAACCCTCAACCTCACCCTAACCCTAACCCTCACGCTAGTCCTAACCCTAACCCTAACCCTAACCCTCACCCTAACCGTAACTCAAACCCTAATCCTAAACATAACCATAACCCTAACCCTCACCCTCACCCTAACCCTAACATGCACCCTCACCCTAACACTAGCCCTAACACTAACCCTAACCATCACTGTAAATCTCACCCTAACCCTAACACTAACCCTAACCCTAAACGTAAACGTAACCATAACCCTAACCTCAACCTAAACCTAAACCTAAACCTAACCTTAACCCTCACCCTCACCCTATCCCTAACCCTAACCCTAACCCTAAAATAAACCCTAACGATAACCATAACCCTATCACTTACCCTCACCCTAACCCTAACCCTAACCGTGAACCTAAATGTACCCCTCACACTAACCCTCACTCTAAGCCTAAACCTAACCCTAAACTTAACCCTAACCCTCACCCTCACCCTCACCCTAACCCTAACCCTAAACTTAACCTACACACTCACCCTAAACTGAACCCTAACCCTAACCCTAACCCTATCACTAATCCTCACCCTAACCCTAACTCTAACCCTGAACCTAAATGTAACCCTCACACTAACCCTAACTCTAAGCCTAAACCTAACCCTAACCTTAACCCTAACCCTCACCCTCACCCTCACCCTGAGCCTAACCCTAACCCTAATCTTAACCTTCACCCTCACCCTCACCCTAACCCTGACCCTAATCATAACCCTAAGCCTAATTGTAAACCAAACCCTAACCCTAACCCTAACCCAAACCATAATCCTAAACCTAACCCTAACCCTCACACTCACCCTAACCCTAACATTCCCCCTCATCCTAACACTAGCCCTAACACTAACCCTAACCCTCACCCTAATCCTCACCCTAAACCTCACCATAACCATAATACTAACCCTAACCCTAAACGTAACCGTAAACCTAACCCTAATCCTCAACCGAAACCTACCCCTAACCCTAACCTTAACCTCACCCTAACCCTTACCTCAACCCTAACCCTAACACTAACCCTAACCCTAAATTAAACACTAACACTCAACCTTAACCCAACCATCACACTAACCCTGACCCTAACCCTAACCCTCACCCTAACCGAACCCTAACCCTAACCTAACCCTAAAAATAACCCATACCTCCTAACCCTAACCTAACCCTAACCCTAAGGGTACTTAACCCTAACCATAAACCTAACCCTAACCCTAACCTTAACGCTAACCCTAAACTTAACCCTAACCCTAAGCCTATCCCTCACATTAACACTAACACTAACCCTAACCCTAAACCTAACCATAACCCTTACCTTCACCCTAACCCTCACCTTCACCCTAACATTAAACCTAAACATAATCCTAAACCTAACCCTCACCTTCATCCTAATCTTAACCCTCACCATAACCCTAAATATAACACCTAATTCCTAACCCAAACCGTTACCCTAACCCTAAGTGTCCATAACGCAAACCCTAATCCTAACCCTAACCCTTACCCTAACCCTAGTCCTAACCCTAATCCTAAACCTAAACATAACCTTAACCCTAACCATAACCATAACCCTAACCATAACCATAAGCCTAATTATAACCCCAACCCTAATGCTTACCCTCACTCTAACACTAACCCTATCCCTAACCTTAACCCTAACCCTAAAAATAACCCCTAACTCCTAACCCTAACCCTAAATATCCCTAACCCTAGCCCTAATCCTAACACTAACACTAACCCTAGTCCTAGCTTGAAACCTAAGCATAAACCAAACCCTAACCCTAACCCTAACCCTAATCCTAACCCTTACCCTAACCCAAACCCTAACCCTAATCCTCACCCTCACCCTCACCATAATCCTAATTCAAACCATAACCATAACCTTAACCATAACCCTAAACTTAATCTTCACCCTCACCCTAACCCTAACATTCACCCTCACCCTAACACTAGTCCTAACACTAACCCTAACCCTCACCCTAACCCTCACGCTAACTCTAACACTAACCCTAAACCTAACTGTAAACATAACTCTCAACCTAAAACTAACTCTAACCCTTACTCTAAATGTAACCGTAAACCTAACCCTAAACCTTAACCTAATCCTAACCCTAATCTTAATCTTAACCCTCACCTTCACCCTCACGCTATCTCTAACCCTAACTCTAACCTTAAACTAAACCCTAAACCTAACCCCAATCTTAACACTAACCCTGACCCTAACCCTAATCCTCACCCTAACTGAACTCTAACCCAAACCTAACCATAAAAAACCCCTAACTCCTAAAATTAAACCTAACCCTTACCCTTAGGGTCCCTAAACCTTACCGCAATCCTAACACTAGCTCTACTCCTAGCCCTAACCCTAACCGTAAACCTAATCCTAACCCCAACTCTAACGCTAACCCTAACCTTAACCATAACCCTAACCCTAACCTTAATTGTCCCTAACACTAACCCTAACCATAACCCTCAACCTCTCACTAAACCTCATCCTAACCCTCACCCTATCTCTAACCATAACCCTCAACCTAACACTCACCCTAAACCTAACACTAACCCTAACCCTAACCCTAAACCTAACCCTCACTCTAAGCCTCACCATAACCCTAATCCTATCCCTAACCCTAACCCTTACCCTAACCTCACTCAGCCTCAACCTAACCCTAACTCAAACCCTATCCCTAACCGTCAACCTAACCCTCAACCTCACCCTCACCCTAAACCTAACTCTAAACCTAACCCTAACCCTCACCCTCAACCTAAACCTAACCCTAACTCTAACAATCACCCTAACCCTAATCATAACCCTAATTCTAACCCTAACCCGAAACCTAACCCTCAACCCAACCCTAGTAATAACGCTAACCCTAACCCTAAGCCTAAACCTCACCCTTAGCCTACAACTAACCCTCACCCTAACCCTAACCAAAACCCTAACTCTCAGGTAACCCTCACCGTAACCCTCACTCTAACCCTAAATCTAACAATAACTCTAACCGTAACCCTAACCCTAAACCTCACCCTCACCCTAACCCTCACCCTAACTCTCATCCTCACCCTCAACCTAACCCTAACACTAACGCTAACCCTAAAACAAACAGTAAACTTGACCCTAACCCTAACCCTCACTCTGACCCTCTCCCTAACCCTAATCCTAACCCTAACTCTAAACCAAACCCTAAACATAAACCTAATCCTAACCCTAACCCTCACCCTAACTCTTACCCTAACCCGAACCCTAAATGTAACCCTCACTTTCACCCTCAACCTAACCCTCACCCTCACCCTAACCCTAGCCTAACCTTAACCCTCACCCTCACCCTAACCCTGACCCTAACCATAACCATAAGCCTTAACGTAAAACAAACCCTAACCCTAACACAAACCATATCCCTAACCCTATAAATAACCCTCACCCTTACCCTAACCCTAAACCTGACCAAAATCTAACCCTACCCCTAACTTTAACCTTTACACTCACCTTCACCCTAAACCTAACCCAAACCCTAACCCTACACCAAACTGTAACCCTAACAATTACCCTAACCCTAACCCTTACACAAACCCTATCACTAAACCTAACCCTAACCCTAACGCTAACCCTAGCCCTAGTACTAAACCTATACATAATCCTAACCCTAAACCTAAACCTAACCCTGACCCTAACCCTGATCATAACCTTCACCCTAACCCGAACCCTAACCCTGAACCTAACCCTAACCTCACACTAACCCTAAGCATAACCCTCACTCTCACCCTCACCCTATCCTAAAAACTAACCCAAACCCTAACCGTAACCCTTACCCTAATCGTCATCCTAACCCTAAACCTTCCCCTAACCATAAACTGAACCCTAATGCTCACCCTCACCCTAAAGCTAAACCTAAAGCTAACCCTAAACCTCACCCTAACCCTAACCCTCACCCTAATCCTCACCCTCAACCTCAACCTAACACTAACCCAAACCGTATCCCAAACCCTATCCCTCATCCTAACCCTAATCCTAACCCTAACCCTAACCCTCACGCTAATGATCACCCTCACCATAACCCTAACCCAAACCATAAACGTCACCCAATCTCTAACCCAAACCCTAACGATAACCATAACCCTAACCCTAACACTCACCCTAACATTAATCCTCACCCTAACCCTAACCCTAACGCCAACCCTCACCCTAACCCTCATCCTAAACCAAACCATCATCCTAACCCTCACTCTAACACTAACCCTAACCCTCACTCTCACTCTCACTCTCACCCTCACGCTAAACCCTACACCTAGCCCTAGTCCTAACCCTACACATGACCATAACCCTAACCTTAATCGTCTGTAACCCTAACCCTAAACCTAACCATTACCCTAATCCTAACCTTCACCCTATCCCTCAACCTAACCCTAACCCTACCCTAACCCTCACCCTAACCCTAACAGTAACACTAACACTAACACAAACCATTACCCTAACACTAACCCTGAACTTCACGCTAGCCCTCACCCCAAACCTCACCCTCACCCTAATCCTGACCCTCACCCTCACCTCATATTCACCCTAACCCTCACCCTCACCCTAACACTAACCCTTACCCTAACACAAACCCAAAATCTAAACATAACCCTAACCTTAACCCTCACCCTCACCCTCACCCTCAACCTAACCTGAAACCTCACCCTCACCCTAACCCTAAATTTAAACCTAAAGCTATCCCAAACCATAACCCTAACCCTAACTATAACCCTAACCTCACCCTCACCGTATCTCTAACCCTAACCCTAACCCTCACCGTAATCCTAAAACTAACCGTAGCCCTAACACTCCTCTTAACCCTCACCCTAACTATAACCCTAACCCTAACTTTAATCTAACCCTCATACTACCATAACTCTAACCCTAAAAGTAATCCTCACCCTAAATCTCACCTACACCATACCCTAAACTTAACCCTATGGAGAAACCTCACCCTAACCCTCATTCTAACCCTAACCCTAACCATAACCATAAGCCTAACCCTCAATCCAACCCTATTCATAACCCTAACCCTAATCCTAACCCTAAACCTCACACTCATCCTAACCCTAAATCTTACCCTAACCCTAACCCTAACCCTAAACCTAAACCTAACCCTAATCCTAAACCTAACTTTAACCTTTACCCTCACCTTCACCCTAACCCTAACCAGAACCCTAACCCTAACCCTAAACCAAACCCTAACCCTAACAATAACCCTAACACTAACCCTTACCCAAATCTAACACTAACCCTAACCCCAACCCTTACACGAATCCTAGCCCCAGCCCTAAACCTATACATAAACCTAACCCTAAAACTAAACCTAACCCTAACCATAATCTTAACCTTAACCTTCACCCTAACCCTAACCCTAACCCTGAACCTAAACCTAACCCCCACCCTAACCCTAACCCTAAAACTAATCCTCACCTGAAACTTCACATTCACCCTAACCCCAATCCTAACCCTAACCCTAACCCTAACACTAACCCTAATCCTAACCCTCACCCTCTCCCTCACCCTCATCCTAACACTAACCCTAACCCTAACCCTAACCCTCATCTAACCATAAACCTTACCTTAACCCTAACCCTCACCCTAATGATCAACTTCACCCTAAACCTAAACCTAACGCTAACCCTAACCCTAACCATCACCCTAACACTAATCCTAAACCTCACCCAAAACCTCACCCTAACCCTCACTCTTACTCTAACCCTCAAACTCAACCTAACCCTCAACCTTACCCCAACCTTAACCCTAACCCTAAACGTAACCCTAACATTAACCCTAAACCTAACCCTCACTCTAACCCTCACCCTAACCCTCACTGTAACCCTAACCCTCAAACTCAACCTAACCCTCACCCTTACCCCAACCTTAACCCTAACCCCAAACATAACCCTAACATTAACCCTAAACCTAACCCTCACTCTAACCCTCACCCTAATGCTCACCCTCACCATAACCCTAAACTTAAACCTAACCCTCACCCACTCTGTAACCCTAACCCTAAACATAAACCAAACCCTAACCCTAACCGTCACCCTAACAATAACCCTCACCCTAACCCAAACCTAACCCTAACCCTCGCCCTAACCCTCACCCTAAACCTATGCATCACCCTAACCCTCACTCTAAACTTAACCCTAACCCTAACCCTCAGCCTCACCTAACCCTAAACCTAACCCTAACTCTAACCCTAACCCAAACCCTACCCCTAAACCTAACCCTAACCCAAACCCTAACCCTGACCCTAAACCTAACCGTCACTCTAAACCTAACCCTAACCCTAACCCAAACCCTAACCCTGACCCTAAACCTAACCGTCACTCTAAACCTAACCCTCACCTAACCTCACCCTACCCCTACCCCTAACCCTAAAACTAACCCAAACACTAAACCTAATGCTCACCCTCTCCCTCACCCTTACCCTCACCCTAAGCCTAACCCTAACCCTAACCCAAACCCTAACCCTAAACCTAAACCTAACCCTAACCCTAACGGTCACCCTAAACCTAACCCTCACCACAACCCTCACCCTACCCCTAGCCCTAACTCTAAAACTAACCCTAACCCTAACCCTCACCATGACCCTGACCCTAACCCTAACCCTAACCCTAACCCTCACCCGCACCTTCACCCTAAACCTAATTCCTACCCTAACCCTAAACCGAACCCTCACCTGCACCCTAACCTTAACCATAACCATATTCCAAACCCTAAATCTAGACCTAGTCCTAACTCTACACATAACTCTAACATTAACCCTAATCCTAAACCTAAACCTAACCCTAGTCCTAACACTAACCCTAACCATAAACCTAAACCTCACCATAAACCTAACCCTAACACTAACCCTGAGAGTCCCTAACCCTTACCCTAACGATGACCCTAAACCTAAACTTCATCCTACCCCACAACCAAACCCTAACCCTACCCTAACCCTCACCCTCATCCTCACCCTAAACCTAAGCCTAACCCTAACCCTAACACGAACCCAAACCATAACCGTAACCCTAACACTAACCCTAACCTTAAACCTAATCTTCACCCTAACCCTCAACCTAAACCTCACCCTCGTCCTAACCCTGACCCTCACTCTCACCCTCATTCTCACCCTAACCCTCACCCTAACCATGACACTAAACCTAACCCTAACTCTAACCGAAACCATAACCATAAACCAAACCCTAACCCTAAGCCTTACCCTCACCCTCACCCTCACCCTCACCCTCAACCTAACCCGAAACCTCACTCTTACCCTAACCCTGAACGTAAATCTAACCCTACCCAAAACCAAACCCTAACCCTAACTGTAACCCTAACCTCACTCTCACCGTAACTCTAACCTTAACCCTTACCCTCACCATAACTCTAACCCTAAACCTAACCCTAACACTCATCCTAACCCTCAACCTAACTCTAACTCTAACCCTAACCCTAAATCTAAAATTTACCCTACCGTAACCCTAACCCTAAAACTAATCCTCACCCTAACCTTCACCCTCAACCTAACCCTAATCCTAACCCTAACCCCAACAATAACCCTAAACCTAATATCACCCTCACCCTAACCTAACCCTAACCCTAACCGTAATCCTAACCTTAACCCTCATCCTATCCCTAAACCTGAATCTAACCATCACCCTACCCCTCACACTAACCCTAACCCTCATGCTAACACTAACTCTAACCCTAACACTCACCCTAACCATCACCCTAACCCTAACCTAATCCTAACAATAACCCTAAACCTAACCTCACACTCACTCTCACCATCACCTCACCCTAACCCTAACCCTAACCCTAACCCACATCCTAACCCTAACCCTAACCCTAACCCGCACCCTACAGCTCACCCTCACCCTAACCCTAACAATCACCCTAATCCACACCCTAAACCTAACCCTCACTATGACCCTAATCCTAACCGTCATCCCAAACCTCATCCTAACACTCACCCACACCATAACCCTAACCCTCACCCTCACCCTAGTCCTCACCCCCACCCTAACCCTAACCCTAACCCTAAACCTAACACTAAACCTAAACCTAACTCTCACCATAACCCTCACCCTCACCCTCACTCTAACCCTAACCCTAACCCTCATCCTAACCCAAAACGTAACTCTAACCCTAACCCTCACCATAATGCTCACCCTCACTGTAACACTAACCCTAACCCAAATCCTCACCCTAACCCTAACCCTAACCCTAACCCTAAACCTAAACCTAACCCAAACCCTAACCCTAACCCTAACCCAAACCCTAACCCTAACCCTAAACCAAACCCTAACTCTAACTCTAAACCTAACCCTAACCCTCACTCTAATCCTAACCCTCACCCTAACCCTCATCCTACCCCTAATCCTAACCATGACCCTAACACAAACCCTCACTCTATCCCTCAACCTAACCCTAACCCTAACCCTCAACATCACCCTAAGACTAACCCTTACCATACCACTACATCTCACCTTCACCCAAACCCTAACCCTAACACTAACACTAACCCTAAACATAACCCTCACCCTAACCCTCACCCTCACCCTCACCCTAACCCTAACCCTTACCCTAACCGTAACCGTAACCCTAACCCTCATCCTAACCCAAAACATAACTCTAAACCTAACCCTCACCCTAATGCTCACCCTCACGGTAACCGTAACCGTAACCCTAACCCTAACCCTCACCCTAACACTAAAACTAACACTAAACCTCACCCTAACACTAACCCTCACCCTAACCCTAACCCTAACAATAACCCTCACCCTAACCCTCAACCTAAACCTAACCAGCACTCTTACCCTCAACGCAACCCTCACCCAAACCCTAACCATTACCTCAACCTAACACTAACCCTAACCCTAACCCGAACCGTAACACTAACCCTAAGCATAACCCTCATCCAAATGTAAAACTTTCCCTAACCCTAACCCTGACCCTAATGTTCACCCTCACCCTAAACCTAAACCTAACGCTACCCTAACCCTCACCCTAACCCTAACCCTCACCCTAACACTAACCCTAACCTTCACCCAAACTCTCACCCTAAACCTCACTCTAACCCGAACATTCAACCTCACCCTAACCATAACCCATACCCCAACCCTAACCCTTACCAAACCATAACCCTAACATTAATCCTAAACCTAAACCTCACTCTAACCCTCACCCTCACCTCAACCTAACCCTAACCCTAACCATAATCCTAACCCTATCCCTCACCCTAACCCTAAACGTAACACTAAACCTAACCCTCACCCTAATGCTCACCATCACCATAAATCTAACCCTAACCATAACCCTCACCCAATCTCTAGCCCTAACCCTAACCAAAACCCTAAGCGTAACCCTAACCCTAACCCAAACCCTAACCCTAACCCAAACCCTAACCCTAACCCTAATCCTCACCTAACCCTAAACCTCACCCTAAACTAACCCTCACCCTAAACTTCACCCTACCCCTAACCATAACCCTAAAACTACCCTTCACCCTAATCCTCACCCTAACCCTAACCCTACCCCTAACCCTCACCCTAAACCTAACACTTAACTTTACCCTAAACCTAATCCTCACCCTCACCCTAATCCTAACACTAACCCTAATCCAAAACCTAAACCTAGATCTAGCCCTAACCCTTCACATAACCCTAACCTTAATCCTAATCCTAAACCTAACCATAAACCTAACGTTACCACTAACTTTAACCCTAACACTAACACTAACCCTAAGTGTCCCAAACCCTAACCATGACCCTAACCCTAACCTTCACCCTACGCCTCAACATAAACCTAACCCTACGCTAACCCTCACCTTCACTCTCACCCTAACCCTAAACCTAACACTAACACTAACCCAAACAATAACCATCACCCTAACCCTAACCCTAACCCTAATCTTCACCTTAACCCTCACCCCAAACTTCACCCTCACCCTAACCCTGACCCTCACCCTCATTCTCACCCTAACCCTCACCCTCACCCTGACACTAACACTAATCCTAACACTAACCCTAACCGTAACCATAACTAAACCTAACCCTCACCATCAGCCACAACCTAACCCTCACCCTCACCCTCACCTTAACCCTAAACCTAAACCTAACCATATCCCAAACCCTAAACCTAAACCTAACTATAACCCTAACCTCACCATCACCATAAATCTAATACTAACCCTAATACTCACCGTAACCCAACCCTAACACTCATCCTAACCCTCACTCTAATTCTAACCATAACCCTAAGTGTAAATCTAACCCTCACCCTACCCTATCCCTAATCCTAAAACTAATCCGCACCCTAACCCTCACCCTCAACCTAACCCTAATCCTAACTTCAACCCTAAACCTTACCGTAACCCTAACCCTAACCCTCACCCTAACACTAACCCTAACCCTAACACTCACTCTAACCCTAACTCTAACCCTAACCCTAACACTAACCCCAAACCTAACCTCACTATCACCCTCACCCTCACCCGAACCCTAACCCTAAACCTAACCCTCTTCCTAACCCGAACCCTAATCCTAACCCTCACCCTAATGCTCACCCTTACCCTAAACCTAACCCTAACCCTAACCCTCACCCTAATCCAAATCATCACCCTAACACTCACTCTAACCATGAACCTCACCCTAACCCTAATCCGAACCCTCAGCCTAACACTCACCCACACACTAACCCTCATCCTCACCCTAACACTCACCCTTACCCTACGTTAACCCTAACACTAACCCTAAACCTAACCCTCACCGTAAACGACACCCTCACCCTCACCCTAACTCTAACCCTTACCCTAAACATAACCCTAACCCTAAACCCCATCCTAACCCAAAACATAACTCTAACTCTAACAATCACCCTAATGCTCATCCTCACCATAACCCTAACACTGACACTAACCCTAACCCTCACCCTAACTCTAACCCTCACCCTAACTCTCACCCTAACACTAACCCTCACCCTAAACTCAACCTAAACCTAAACATTACCCCTACTCTCACTGTAACCCTTACTCTAACACTAACCATAACCCTAACCCTCACCCTAAACCTCACCCTAACCGTAATCTTAACCCTCACCCTCACCCTAAGCCTAAACCTAACCATAACCCTAACCATAAACCTAATCCAAACCCTAACCCTAACCCTAACCCTAAGCCAAACCCTAACCCTAATCCTAATCCTAACCCTAACACTCACCCTAATCCTAATCCACACCCTAACCCTCACCCTAACCCTAACCCTAACCCTAAAACTAACCTTAACCCTAAACCTCAGCGTAATCCTCACCCTAACCGTAAACCTAACCCTAACACTCAACCTCACCCTAAACTGAACACTTACCATAACCCCACATCTAACTCTCACCCTAACCCTAACCTTAACCGTAACCCTAATCGAAACCCTAAACCTAGCCCTAGCCCTAACCCTATACATAACCCTGACCTTAACCCTAATCCTAACGCTAACCCTAACCATAGTCCTAGCCCGAACCCTAACCATAAACCTAAACCTAACCCTAAACCTATCGCTAACACTAACCTTAACCCTAACCCTAACCCTAACCCTCACCCTAACCCTCACCCAAACTCTAACCCTAATCCTAACCTAACCCAAATCCTAACGCTAAACTTCACACTAACCATAACCATAACCCTAACACTTAGCCTAACCCTCAACCTAACCTCACCCTCACCCTAATCCTAGCCCTAACCCTAACCAAAAAGCTCGCCCTAACCCTTACCCTCACCCGAATCTCACCCTAACCCTAAACCTAACCCTCTCCATCACACTCACACTAACCCTAACCCTAACCATCACACTAACCCTCACCCTCAACCTAAACCTAACACCAACCCTAACCCTAACTGTCACCCTAACCATCACCCAAAACCTCACCCTAAATCTCAGCCTAACCCTCACCCTCACCCTAACACTAACTGACACCCTCATCCTCACTCTCACTCTAACCCTAACTATAACCCTAACCCAAACCCTAAACCTAACCCTAAACCTAACCTTAACCTTAAGCTGATTTCGAACGCTAACCCTAACTCTAAGCTCACCCGCTCCCTAACCCTAACCCTCAGCTTCACACTAACACTAGCCCTAACCCTAAACCGAACACTAACCCAAAACCTAATCCTAACCCTAACCATAACCCTAACCCTAAGTCTCACCCTCACGCTCAACTTAACCCTCACCTAACCCTCACCCTCACCCTAACCCTAAACCTCACCCTAACCGTAACCATAACCATAAACATAACCCAGAACTCCTAACCCTAACACTCACCCTAACTCTAACCCTAACCCTAAACCTCACCCTTACCCTCACCCTCTCCCTAAACCTAACCCGTACCCTAAGCCTAAACTTAACCCTCACCTCACCCTAACCCTAACCCTAACCCTATGCCTGATTCAAAACTTAAACCTAGCAATTGCCCTAACCCTATACATAACCCTAACCCTAACCCTAAACCTAACTCTAAACCAAATCGTAACCCTCATCCTAATCCTCACCCTCACACTAACCCTAGCCATCACCCTAACCCTAATCTTCACTCTAACCCTCACCTTCACCTTCACATTAATCCTAATCCTAACCCTAACCTTAACCCAAACCGTAACCCTCATCTTAATCCTCACCCTCACCCTAACCCTAACCCAAACCCTAACCCTAATCTTCACTCTAACCCTCACCTTCACCTCCACATTAATCCTAACCCTAACCCTAACCCTCACCCTCACCTAAACATCATCCACATCCTCACACTCACCCTAACCATCACTCTCACCCTCATGCTAACCCTAACCCTCACACTCAAAGTAATCTTAACCCTCACCCTCACCCTAAACCTCAGCCTCCCCCAAACCCTCACCATCACCTTAACCCTAACCCTAACCCACACCCTAAACCCTAAACCTAACCCTAACCCTAACCCTAACACTTACCCTCACCCTAACCCTAACCGTCACTCTTCCCCTCACCCTCACCCTAACCCTAAACCTAACCCTCACCCTAACCCTACCCCTTGCCTTAACCCACACCCTAAACCTAATCCTAGCCTTCACCCTCACACTAACCCTAACCCAAACCCTAACCCTAACGCTAACCGTAACCTTCAACCTCACACTAACCCCCATCCTAACCCTAACACTAACCCTTTCCTCAACCTAACCCTAAAACTAACCCTAAACCTAACCCTCACCAGAACCTGAACCCTCACCTAATCCCTAACCCCAAACCTAAACCTAACCCTCAGCCAAAACCTCACCCTAACCCTAAACCTAACCATAACCCTCAACCAAATCCTAACCCTATACCTAACCCTAACCCTAAACCTCAACCTCACCCTAACACTAAACCTAACCCTAATCCTCACATTAACCCTAACCCTAACTCTAACCCTAAGCCTGACCCTAACCATCACCCTCACACTCACCCTAAACCTAATCCTAAACCTAATCCTAACCCTAACCTCATCCTAACATTCACCCTCACCCTAACACTCACCTTCACCTTGACCCTAACCCTCACTCTCACAGTCACCCTAACCATAACCCTAAACGTCACCCTAACCCTATCCCTAACCATAACCCGCACCCTAACCTTAACACTATCCCTAAACCTAACCATGATTCTCAACCTCACCCTAAACCTAAACGTAACCCTAACCATAACCCTCACACTAACCCTAACCATAACCCTAACCCTGACCCTATCCCTCACCCTCAACCTCACCCTAACCCTAATCCTAACCCTAAACCTCATCCTATCCCTCACTCTCACCCTAACACACACCCTCTCCCTCACCCTAACCATCACTCACACCCGCATCTTAACCTAACCTTAAACCTCACCCTAATCCTAACCCTCACTCTGAAGCTAACCCTAAAATTCACCCTCAGCCTAAACCCAATCCTAACCCTAACCCTCACTTTAACCCTAAACCTCAACCAGCCCTAACCATAACCCTAACACTAACCCTCACCTTAACCCTAACCCTAAAACTTACCCCAGCCCTACCCCTCACGTTCACTCTAACCCTCACTCTAACCCTAACCCTAACCCTCACTCTCCATGTCTCCCTCACCTTAACCCTCACCCTTACCCTAACCCTTACCCTCACATTAACCCTCAACCTAACCCTAACCCAAAACCTAAATCTATGTCTAAACCTAACACTAACCCTTAACCCAAACCATAACATTAACCCTAACCCTAACCCTAACCCTCACCCCAATCCTAAACATCACCCTCACCCTCACCCTAACCTAAACCCTAACCTTAACCATAACCCTCACCCTCACGCTCAACCTCACCCTCACCCTAACCATAATCCTAACCCTAACGCTAGCCCTAACCCTAACTTTCACCCTAACCCTCACTCTAACCCTCAACCTAACCCTAACCCTAAACCTAAACGTAACCCTAAACCTAACACTCAACCTAACCCTAACCCTAACCCTAACCCTTACCCTCACCCTAACGTCACCCTCACCCTCAAGCTAAGCTTAACCCTAAACCTAACCCAAACACCTAACCATCACCCTAACCCTATCCCTAACATGAACCCTAGTCCTCATCATAAACCTCAACCTCAACCTCAACCAAAACCTAAACCTAACCCTAAACCTCACTCTAAACCTCACCTCACCCTAATCCTCACACTCACCCTCACTAACCCTCACTCTTACCCTCACTCTATCTGTAACTATAACCCTAACCCTCACCTTCACCCTAACCCTCAGCCTCACCCTCACCCTAAACCTAAACCTAACCCTAACCTTCACCCTAACCCTCACCCTGACCCTAACCCTAACCCTAACCCTCACCCAAACCCTAACCCTAACCCTTACCCTAACCCTACCCTAATACTAACTCTCACCCTAAGTCTCACCCCAAACCTAACCCTAACCCTATCCCTAACCCTCACCCTCAAACTCACGCTAACACTAACTGTCACCCTTCCACACACTCTCACCCTAATCCTAACCCTAACCCGAACCCAAACCCTAACCCTAACCCGAACCCTAACCCTCACCCCAAACCTCACCCTAACCCTAACCTTCAACCTAATCCTAACCGAACCCTAATCCTCACCTTAATCCTAACCCTAACCTTCACCCTAATCCTAAACTGAACCCTAACCCTCACCTTAACCCTAACACTCACACGCAACCTAACCCTCACTCTAACCCTAACCCTAACCCTAACACTCACCCTCACCTTCACCCTAACCCAAACACTAACTCTCACCCTGACCCTCACCCTAACCCTAAAACAAACACTAACCCTAACCCTGACCCTAACCCTAACCCTAACCCAAAACCTAAACCTAGTCCTATCCCTAACCTTAAACATAACCCTAACACTAAACATAACCATAAGCTTTTCTAAAACTAACCCTAAATTTTAAGCTAAACCCTAGCCTTAACCATAACCATAACACTAACCCTAAACATAACCCCTAACTCCTAACCCAAAATCTAACCCTGACCCTAATGGTCCCTAACCTAACCTATACCTCACTCTAGCCCTAACCCTCACCCTAATCCTAACCCTAACCCTAAATCAAATCCTAACACTAAATCTAACGCTAACCATAACCTTAACTCTAACCCTAACCGCTACCTTAAGGGTCCATAACAATAACCCTTATCCTAACCCTAAAACTAACCCAAACTAACCCAAACCTTCACACTAGTCCTATACCTAACCCTCACCCTAACCCTCACCCAAACACTAACCCTGAACCTAAACCAAAACATAACCCTAACCCGAACCCTAACCCGAACCCCAAACCTCACCCTAACCCTAACCTTCACCCTAACCCTAACCTTCACCCTAATTCTAACCCGAAAAATAACACTCACCCTTACCTTAACCTTAACCCTAACCCTAAACCTAACCCTCACCCTAACCCTAACTCTAACCCTAACACTCACCCTCAACCTAACCCTAACCCTAATCCTAATCCTCACCCTAACCTCACTGTAACCCTAACCCTCTCCCTAATACTAAACCCAACCAACCCTAAACTCAACCTCACCCTAACTCTAACCCAAAGCCTATCACTAACCCTAACCCAAACCTAAACCTAGCCCTAGCCCTAACCGTAAACATCACCCTAACCCTAACCCTAACCATAAGTGTTCCTAAACCTAACTCTAAACCTTAACCCAAATCCTAAGCCAAACTATAACCCTAACCCTAACACAAACACTAAGAATAGCCTCTAACTCCTAACACACACCCTACCCCTAACCCTAAGCATCCCTAACCCTAAACCTAACCCTCACTGTAACCCTAACCCTCCCCTAATCCTAACCCTAACCATAAACCTAATCCTAACCCTGAAACCTGACGCTAACAATAACCTTAACCCTAACCCTAACCCTAACCCTAAGGGTCCTTAACCGTAACCCTAATAGTATCCCTAAAACTAACCCCAACCCTCACCCTAATCCTAATCCTAACCGCAACACCAACCCTCACCCTAACACTCACCCTAACCCTAAGCCGAGCCCTAATCCTAACCCTAAGCCAAACCTTAACCCTTACACTAACCCTACCCCTAAACCAAACCCTAACCCTCAACCTAACCCTAACTCTAACCCTAACCCTAAACCTATCCCTCACCCTCACCCTCACACTAAACCTTACCCTAACCCTAACCCTCACCCTAAACCTCACCATCAGACTAACCCTCTCCATAACACTAACTCTCACACTCACCCTAAAACTAACCCTAACCCTAAACCTCACCCTAACCCTCACTCTAAACCTAACCCTCACCCTAAACCTAACCCTAACCCTAAACCTCAACTTCACCCTATGCCTAACCCTAACCGAAACCCTAACCAAAACCCTAACCCTCACCCTAACCCTAACTCTAACCCTATCCCTAAACCTAAACCTCACCCTAACCCTCATCCTAACCCTCACCAAAACCCTAACCCTAACCCTCACCCTAACCCTAACTCTAACCCTATCCCTAAACCTAAACCTCACCCTAACCCTCATCCTAACCCTCACCAAAACCCTAACCCTAACCCTCACCCTAACCCTATCCCTAACCTTAACTGTAACCCTAATCCTAACCCTAACCGAAAGGGTCCATAAGCCTAACCCTAACGCTTAACAAAAACCCTAAACCTAATCAAAAACCTAACTCTAATCCTAATCCTAAACATAACCCCTAACTTCTAACCCAAACCCTAACTCTAACCACAAGGGTCCCTAAACCTAACCCTAACACTAACCCTAACCACAAACTTAACCCTAACCATAACCCTGATCTAAGAGTCCCTAACAGTAACCCTAACTCTCTCCATAATCCTCACCTTAACCCTCACCTTCACCCTAACCCTATCCGTAACCCTAACTCTAATCCTAATGCTAAGCATCACCCTAACCCTCAACATAACCTTCAGCATAACCCCAACCCTAACCCTAAAACTAACCCTAACACTCACCCTCACCCTAACCCTCAGCTTCACACTCACCCTAACCCTAACCCTCACCCTAAAGCTAACCCATATCCTCACCCTAACCCTCACATTCACCGTCACCCTAATCCTAACCATAACCCTAAACCTCACCCTAACTCTCACTCTCACCTTCACTCTAACCCTCAACCACACCCTAACTCTCACTCTCAACCTCAGGCTATCCCTAACCCTAACCCTCACCATAACCCTGAACCTCATCCTCACCCTAACCATCAGCCTAACAGTACCCCAACCCTAACCCTAAACCTAACCTTAACACTTACCCTAACCCTAACCCTAATCCTAAACCTAACCCTCACCCTAACTCTCACCCTCAACCTAACTCTAACCCTAAACCTTACCCTAAGCCTAACCCTAACACTAAACCGTACCCTAACCCTAACCTTAACCTCACCATAACCCTCACCCTAACTCTCACAATAACCCTCACCGTAACCTACACACTAACTCTCACCCTCAACCTCACCCTAACTCCAACTATCAAACTAACCCTCACTCTAACCCTAAACCTAACACTAGCCCAACCTCTAACCCTAACCCTAAACCTAAACCTAACCATAACATTAACCCTAACCCAAACCCTAACCATAACACTAACTCTCACCCTAAATCTAACCCTAACCCTAACCCTCACCCTCACCGTCACCCTAACCCTCACACTAACCCTCACCTTCACCCTAACCCTAACCAAACACCTATCCCTAAAACTAACCCTAAAACTCACCGTAAACCTCACCCTAATACACACCCTAACCCTAACCTTAATCCTAACAATAACCCTAACCCTCACCCTCAACGTTACCCTAAACATAATCCTAACCCTAATCCTTACCCTATCCCTCACCATCACTCTCACCCTAACCCTCACCCTCACCCTCAACCTCAACCTCACCCTAACCCTAACCCTAACCCTAACACTCACCCAAAACCTCACACTAACCCTTACTCTAACCCTAAACCAAAACCTCACCCTAACCCTAAGCCTAACCATAAGCCTCACTCGAACCCTAACTCTAACCCAGGCCCTCAACCTAACCCTAACCCACAACCTCACCCTCACCTTAAACCTCAACCTCACCTTTACCCTCACCCTCACCCTCACACTAACCCTAACCCTCACACTCACACTCAACCTGACCCTAACCGTAACCCAAAACTTAACCCTAAACCTGAATCTAACCCAAACCCTCACCCTAACCCTAACACTAACCATCAAACAAACTCTAACCCTCAATCTAACCCTAACCCTTACCCTCACACTGACCCTCACCCTAACCCAAACTCTAACCTTAACCTACCCCTAATGCTCACCTTCACCCTAATCATCACCTTAACCCTAACCCTAACCCTAACCCTAAGCTTAACCATATCCCTAACCCTAAGCTTAACCCTAACCCTAAGCCTCACCCTCACCCTAACCCTCACGCTCACCCTAACCCTCACCCTAAACTTCACCCTCACCCTTACCGTCACCCTAACCCTAACCCTACCTCAAACCAGAACCCTAAACTTAACCCTAACCCTAACCCACCCCCAGAGCCTCACCTTCTCCCTAACCCTAACTCTAAACATAACCCTCACCCGAGCCCTCATCCTAACCCTCAACCTAACCCTAACCCTAACCCTAATCCTAACCCGAACCCTCGCCCTAGCCCTAACGTTAACTGTAAACCTAACCCTAACCCTAACCCTAAACCTAATCCTAACGCTAACCCTAACCTTAATCCTAAAGCTAACTCTAACCCTAAGGGTCTCTCACCCTAACCCTAACCCTAAACCTAACCCAAACCCTCACCCTAAACGCTCACCTCACCCTCAACCTAACCCTAAACGTCACCCTCTCCCTCACCCTCACCCTAACCCTCACTCTAATCCTAAACCTAACCCTCACCCTAACCCTCACACTAACCCTAAACCTAACACTCACCCTATTCCTAACCCTAAACCTAATACTAATGCAAACCCTAACCCTAAACCTAAACCTAACCCTAACCCCAAACCTAAACCTAGCCCTAGCCATAACTCTAAAGATAACCCTAACCCTAACCCTATCTCTAAACTTAAGGGTCCCTAACCCTTAATCCAAACCCTAACCCTAACCAAAAATCTAACCCTAACTGTAACGCTAAATATAACCCCTAACTCTTAACCCAAAGCCTAACCCTAACCATAAGGGTCCCTAACCTAACCCTAATCCTAACCCTAACCCTAACCCTAGTCCTAGACCTAACCCTAACCATAAACCTAACCCTAACCCTAACCCTAAGGCTAACTATAACCTTAACCCTAACCCTAACCCTAACTTAAGTGTCCCTAACACGAACCCTAACCCTCACCATAACCCTCACCCTAACCCTCACCGTGACTCTCAAACTAACCCTCACCCTAAGCTTCAACTTCACCTTTACCCTAACCCTAACCCTAACTCAAAACCTAACGCTAACCCTCACTCTAACACTCAACATACCCTCACCCGAACCCTTACCCTAAACCTAAACCTAACCGTAACCCTCACTCTAACCCTAAACCTTATCCTACTCCTAGCCCTAATACTATCCCTAGTCCTCGCCCTAAACCTATACATAAACTTAATCCTAGCCCTAACACTAACTCTAACCCTAACCTTAACCCTAACCCTAAATCTAATCCTAAGGGTCCCTAACCCTAACCCTAACCCTAAATCTAACCCTAACCCTCACCCTCACCCTAACCCTCACCTTAACACTCAAACTCATCCTAAAACTAACCCTAAACCTCACCCTCACCTTCACACTCATCCTAACCCCAACCCTAATCCTAACCCTCACCCTAACCCAAATCATCGTGCTAAACCTCACCCTAACACTCACCCAATCCCTAACCCTAACCCTAAACTTAACGATAACCCTAACCCTAACCTTAACCCTCACCCTAACCCCAACCCTAACCATCAAATATACCCTAACCCTAACCCTAACTCTAACCCTAACACTTACCCTCACACAGACCCTCACCCAAAACCTCACTCTCACCCTAAACATACCACTAACACTTACCTCCACCCTAATCGTCACCTTAAACCTAACCCTAACTCTAAGCCTCACCCTCACCCTAACGCTCACGCTCACACTAAACCTCACCCTAACCGTCACCCTCACCCTAAACGTCACCCTAACCCTAACCGTAACCCTCACCGTAACCCTAAGATAAAAACAGAACCCTAAACTTAACCCTAACCCTAACCCACCCCCTAAGGCTCACCTTCAACCTAACCCTAATGCTCACCCTAACCCTCACCCTAATCCTGACCATAACCCTCAACCTAACCCTAACCCTAATCCTACCCCTAACCCTAACATTCATCCTAGCCCTAACCTTAACTGTACACCTAACCCTAACCCTAATGCTAACCCTAACCTTAATCCTAAAGCTAACCCAAACCCTAAGGGTCCCTCACCCTAACTCTAACCCTAACCCTAACCCAAACCCTCACCCTAACCCTCACCCTCACCCTCAATCTAACCCTAAACGTCACCCCCTCCCTCACCCTCACCCTAACCCTCACCCTCACTCGAACCATCACCCTAACCCTAAACCTAACCCTCACCCTAACCCTCACCTAACCCTAACCCTAACACTCACCCTATTCCTAAACCTAACCCTAACGCTAACCCAATTCCTAACCCTAACCCTAAACCTAACGCTAACCCAAACCCTAACGCTAACCCTAACGCTAACCCTAACCCAAAACCTAAACCTAGCCCTAGCCCTAACTCTAAAGATGACCCTAACCCTAACCCTAACCCTAACCATAAGGTTCACTAAACCTAACACTAACCCTTAACCCAAACCTTAACCCTAACCAAAAACCTAACCCTAACTGTAACGCTAAACATAACTCCTAACTCCTAAACCAAACCCAAACCCTAACCATAAGGGTCCCTAAACCTAACCCTAATCCTAACCCTAACCCTAACCCTAGTCCTAGCCCTAACCCTAACAATAAACCTGACCCTAACTTAACCCTAAGGCTAACCATAACCTTAACCCTAACCCTAACACTAACCTAAAGGTCCCTAACACGAAACCTAACCCTCATCGTAACCCTCACCCTAACCCTCACCATAACTCTTACCCTAACCCTTACCCAAACCTTCACCTTCACCCTAACCCTAACCCTAACCCTTACTCTAAACCTAACGCTAACCCTCACCCTACCAATTAACCTAACCCTCACCCTAACCCTTACTCTAATCCTAAACCTAACTCTACCCCTCACTCTAACCCTAACCCTAATCTTAATCCTAGCCCAAATCCTAACACTAGTCCTTGACCTAAACCTAACCATAAACTTAACCCTAGCCCTAAACCTAACACTAACCCTAAACTTAACCCTAACCATAAACCTAATCCTAAGTTTCCCTAACCCTAACCCTAACCCTAAATCTGACCCTAACCCAAATCCTCACCGTCACCTTCACCCTAACCCTAAGCCTAACACTCAAACTCACCCTAACACTAACCCTAAACCTCACCCTCACCTTCACCCTCACCCTAACCCTACCCCTAACCCTAACTCTCACCCTAACCCAAACTGCCACGCTAAACCTCACCCTAAACATCACCCAATCCCTAACCCTAACCCTAACAATAACTCTAACCCTAACCCTAACCCTCACCCTAACCATAACCATAACCCTAACCCTCAACCTCACCCTCACCCACACTCTAACCCTAGTCTAAACCTAAGCCTCAACCTCACACTCACTGTCACCTCAACCTCACCCTAACCCTAACTCTCACCCTAAACCTCATGCTATCACTCACCCTCAGTCTTACCGTAAACCTAACCCTAACCCAAACCCTAACCCTCACCCTCACCCTTAACCTCACCTTCACCTTCACAAGCACCCTCAACCTAACACTCATCCTGACCCTAACCCTAAACCCTAACCCTAAGCCTGACCCTAACCCTAACCCTAAACTTAACCCTCACCCTCACCCTAACACTCACCCTCACCCTAACCTCAAAATCACCCAATCCTCACCCTCATCGTCACCCTCAACCTCACCCTCATCCTAACATTAACCCTGACCCTAAGCCACACCCTCACCCTAAACCTCAACATAACCCTAACCCTAACCGTAATCCTAACCCTAACCCAAACACTAGTCCTAGCCCTAACCCTAGCCATAAACATAACACTAACCCTAAACCTAACGCTAAACCTAACCTTAACCCTAAACCTAACCCTAACCCTAAGAGTCCCTAAACCAAACCCTAACCCTAACTTCAACCCCCACCCTAAACTTCACGCTAACCTTAACCCTAACCCTAAACCTAATCCTCACCCTCACCGTAATCCTAACACGCACACTCTCCCTAACTCTAATCCTAAACCTAACACTCACTCTAACCCAAATCCTCACCCTATCCCTAACCCTAACGATCACCCTAAACCTAAACCTTACCCTCAACCTAACACTAATACTAACACTAACCCTAACCCTAACCATCACCATAACCATCACCCTAACCCTCATCCTCGACCTAACCCTAATCCTAAAGCTATCCATAACCCTAACCGTAACCCTCATCCTAAACCTAACCCTAACCCTAATCAAAACCCTAACCCCAAATCTAACCCAAACACTAACCCTAACCCTAACCCTAACCCTCACCTCACCCAAACCCTAACCGAAAACCTAACCGTAACCCTTAATGTAACCCAAACCCTAAACCTAACCCTACCCATAACCCTAACCTCACCCTAATCCTAACCCTAACCCTAACCCTAGTCCTAGTCATAACTGAGACCCTAAACCTAAATCTCAACCTAACCCTCACCCTCACCTAAACCTAAACTTAACTCCCAACCAAACCCTCACCCTCACGCTCACCCTCACCCTCATTTTAACCTTAACTCTAACACTAACCCAAACTTTAACCCTAACCCTAACTCTAACCCTAACCCAAACCCTAACCCTAACACTACCCGTAAACCTAAACCTCACCCTCACCCTCACCCTAAACGGAATCCTAACCCTAACCCTAACTCTCACGCTCACGTTCACCCTAACCCTAACAGTCTCTCTTTCCCTCAATCATACCCTAACCCTAACACTAACCCTCACCTTAACACTCACCCTAACAAGCACCCTAATCCTAATCCTAACGCTAACCAAAACCCTAAACCTAACCCAAACAGTAACCATAGGCCTCGCCCTAACCCTAAACATAACCCTAACCCTAACCCAAATCCCAACCCTAACATTAAGGGTCCCTAAACCTAACCCTAAACCTTAACCCAAACTATAAACCTAACCCTAACCCTAATCCTAAACCTCACGCTAATCCTTGCCGTCACAATCAACCTCAACCTAACCCTAAACCTAAACTTAAATGTAACCCTCAACTTCACTCTCACCCTCACCCTAACCCTCACCCTAACCCTCATCCTAACCCTAACCCTACCCCTAACCATAACCCTAACCCTACCCCTAAACATAACCCTAACCCTAACCCTATCCTTTACCCTAACCCTAACGCTAAACCAAACACTAACCCTAAATCTAACCCTACCCCTAACCCAAAACCTAAACCTAGTCTAGCATTAACTCTAAAGATTACCCTAACCCTAAACCTAACCCTAACCATAAGGGTCCCTAAACCTAACCCTAACACTTAACCCAAAATCTTACCCTAACCAAAAACCTAACCCTACCGTAACGCTAAACATAACCCCTAACTCCTAACCCAAACACTAACCCTAACCATAAGGGTCCCTAAACCTAAACCTAATCCTAACCCTAACCCTAACCCTAACCCGAGTCCTAGACCTAACCCTAACCATAAACCTAACGCTAACTCCATCCCTAACGCTAACCATAATCTTAACCCTAACCCTAACCCTAACCTAAGGGTCCCTAACACGAACCCTAACCCTCATCGTAACCCTCACCCTAACTCTCACAGTAACCCTAACCCTAACCCTCACCCTAATCTTATTCTTCACCCTAACACTAACCCTAACCAAAACCCTAACCCTAACTCTATCCTTAGCCCTAGTCCTCGCCCTAACCCTAACCATAAACCTAACCCTAGCCCTAACTCTAACCCTAACGTTAACCCTAACCCTAAACCTAATCCTAAGGGTCCCTAAAACTAACCCTAACCCTAAACCTAACCCTAACACTCACCGTCACCCTCACCCTCACTCTAACCCTAACCCTAACACTCAAACTCACCCTAACACTAACCCTAAACCATACTTTCACCCTCACCCTAATCCTAACCCTAACCCTCACCCTAAACCAAAACGTCACGCTAAACCTCACCCTAACCCTCATTCTATCCCTAACCCTAACCCTAACACTAATGATAACCTTAACCCTAAACCTCACCCTAACCATAACCATAAACCTTACCCTCACCCTCACCCTCATCCTCACTCTAACCCTAGCCTTAACCTAACCCTCACCCTCACCCTCACCCTCACCTCATCCCTAACCCTAACCCTCAGCCTAACCCTCATGCTAACACTCGCCCTCAGTCTTACCGTAACCCTAGCCCTAACCCAAACCCTAACCCTCACCCTCACCGTCACCCTAAACCTCACCCTCATCCTAACATTAACCCTGACCCTAAGCCACACCCTCACCCTGAACCTCAACATAACAATAACCCTAACCCTAATCCTAAGCCTAACCCAAACACTAGTCCTAGCCCTAACTCTAACCATAAACATAACACTAACCCTAAACCTAACGCTAAACCTAAACTTAACCCTAAACCTAACCTTAACCCTAAGGGTCCCTAACCCTAACCCTATCCCAAACCTTAACTCTCACCCTAACCTTCACGGTAACCCTAACCCTAACCCTAAACCTAAGCCTCACCATCACCGTAATCCTAAACCTCACCCTCTCCCTAAACCTAACCCTAAAACTAACCCACACCCTAACCCAAACAGTCATGGTAAACTTCACCCTAACCCTCACCCATCCCTCACCCTAACCCTAACCCTAACAATAACCCTAACCCTACCCCTCGCGCAAACCATAACCCTAACACTAAGCTTCACCCTCACCCTCAACCTCACCCTCACTCTAACCCTAACCTAAACCTAACCCTCACACTCACCCTAACCATAACCCTAAACCTCACCCTAACCCTCATGCTAACCACTCAACCTCAGTCTTACCATAACCCTACCCCTAACCCAAACCCTTTCCCAAACCCTCAAACTAACGCTAACCCTAACCCTAACCCTCACCCTAACCCTAACCCTAACCCTAACACTCAACCTCACTCTAACACTAACCATCATCCTCACCCTCATCTAAACCTAACCCTAACCCTAACCCTAACCCTCAAACTAACATTAACCCTAACCCTAACCCTCACCCAATCCCTCACCCTAACCCTAACACCAAACCTAGCCCTCATCCTAACCCTCGCCCTAACCCTAAACCAAACCCTAATCCTCATCCTCACAGTAACACTAACCCCCACCCTCACATTCACCCTAACCATAACCCTAACCATAACCCTCACCTTAACCAAAATCCTCTCCCTAACTCTAATCCTAACACTCACTCTAACTCTCATCCTAACCCTAACCCGAAACTTAACCCTAACTCTAACCCTCTCACTCACCCTAAACCTAACCCTAAACCTAACCCTAACCATAACCCTCACCCTAACCCTAAACCTAACCCTAACCCTAATCCAAACCTTAACCCTAACCCAAAACCTAACCCTAAGCCTAAACCTAGCCCTCACCCTAACCTTCACCCTAACCCTCATCCTAACCCTAACCCTAACCCTCAACCTGATCCTAGCCTAACCCTCACCCTAACCCTCACCTTCACCCTAACCCTACCCCTAAACCTAACCCTACCGTAAAATAACCATAGCCCTCACCCTAACCCTCACCATCACCGTAACCCTCACACTGACGCTAACCCTAACACTAACCCTCACCCTCACGCCAAACCTCACCATAATCCTAATCCTAACTGTAAACCTCACTCTAACCTTAATCCCAATAATAACCCTAACTCTAACCCTAACCCTCATCCTCACCCTCACCCTAACCCTAACATTCAACCTCACCCTAACCCTAACCCTAACCCTATGTCTCATCCTCACCCTCACCCTCACCTAAACCTAACCCTAACCCTAACACTAACCCTAACCCAACCCTAAACCTCACCCTTACCCTCACCCAAACTCTAACCCTAATGCTAACCCTAACCCTCACCATCACCTTAAACTTCATCCTCACCCTACCTCTCACAATAACCCTCACCCTCAGTCTCACCCTAACCCTCACCCACATCCTAACCCTAACCTTAACCCTACCCCTAACCGAAACCCTAACCATAACCCTAACACTAATCCTAACGCTCGTCCTAAACCTCAACTTCAAACTAACCCTAACCCTAACCCTAACCCTAACCCTTACACTCACCCTAACCCTCACCCTAAACCTCATCCTAACCCTTAACCTAACCCTAACCCTAACCCTCACCCTGAACCTCAGCCTAACCCTCACCCTAAGCCTTACCTTCACCCTAAAACTCACCCTAAACCTAACCCTAAACTTAACCCTCACCCTAAACCTCACCCTCACTCTAACCCTCATCATCACACTCACCACAGGCTAACCCTAACCATAACACTCAACCTCACCCTAACACTAACCCTAACCCTCAACATCACCCTAACATTCACCCTCACACTAACCCTCACCCTAACCCTAACCCTAACACTATCCCTAACCCTAACCCAAACCATAGTGGTAACCATAATCTTAACCCTAACCCTAACCCTAACCTTAACCCTAACCCTAAACCTAACCCTAATCCTAACCCTCATCCTAACCCTCACACTAACCCTCACCTTCACCTTAACTCTAACCCTAACTCTAACCCTAAAGCTAAAACTAACCTTCAACCTAACACTCACCGTCACTCTTACCCTAACCCCAACCCTAACACTCACCCTAACCCTAAACCTAACCCTAACCCTAAGCCTAACCAAAACCCTAAACCTAGCCATAGCCCTAGCCCTAACCCTAAATATAACAATAAAGCTAACCCTAATCCTCACCCTAACCATAAGTGTCCCTTAACCCTAACCCTTAACCAAATCGTAACCCTAACCTAACGCTAAGCCACACCCAAATCCTAACCTTCACCCTTACCCTCACCCTAAACCTAACGCTCACCCTAACCCTCACCCTGACCCTCACTCTAACCCTCACCCAAACTCTAACCCTAACCCTCACCCTTACCCTCACACTAACCCTCACCCTAACCCTAACCCTCACCCTAACCTTCACCCTAACCCTCACATTCACCCTAACCCTAACCCTCATACCAACCCTCACCCTAACCCTAACCCTAACCCTCACCATAACCCTAAACCTAAACCTAAACCAAACCCTAAGCCAAACCAAAACCCTAAACTCAGCCCTATCCCTAACCCTAAATATAACCCTAACCCTAACCCTAATCCTCACCGTAACCATAAGGATTCCTTAACCTAAACCTAACCATTAACCAAATCGTAACACTAACCATAACCCTAAGCCACACCTGAATCCTAACCGTAACTCTAACCCACCTCACAGTCACCCTAAACTTAACCCTAACCCTAACCCTAACTCTAATCAAAACCTTAACCTAACCCTAATCGTAACCATCACCCTCAACCTATCCCTTACCCTAACCATAACCCCAACCCTAAGCCTAATTCAAACCCTAAACCTAGCCCTAGCCCTAACCCTAAACATAACCATGACACAAACCCTAATCCTAACCCTAACAGTAAGGGTTCCTAAACCTAGCCTTAGCCCTAACCCTAAACAAAACCATGAAACAAACCCTAATCCTAACCCTAACAGGAAGGGTTCCTAAACCTAACCCTAACCCTTAACCCACATCTTAACCCTAACCTTCAACTAAACCTCACCCTCACTCTAACACTACAACTAACCCTAACCGTAAACCTCACCTGAACCTGAACCCTCACCATAACCCTAATCCTAACCCTCAACATAACCCTAACTCTAACCCTCACCCTAAACATAACCCTAACCCTCACCTAAACCTCACCCTCAACCTCACCCTAACCCTAATCCTAGCTCTGACCCAAACCCTAACCCACATCTTAACCCTCACCCTAACCCTAACCCACACCCTAACACTAACCCTAACCCTAAACCTCACCCTAACCCTCACCCACACCTTCACCTTAATCTTAACCATAACCCTAACACTCACCTTAAAACTTACCCTGACACTAAGCCTCACCCTCACCCTAGCCTCACCCTAAACCTAACTCTCACCCTCATCTAACCCTAAACCTCACCCTCACCCTAACCCTAACCATAACCCTAACACTCACCTTCAGGCTAAACCTAACCCTAACCCTAACCCTAACACTTACCCTAACCTAACCCTAACCCTAAACCTCACCCTAACCCTAACCCTCACCATAAAACTCACCCTCACCGTAAGCCTCACTCTCACCCTCACCCTCACCCTAAACCTCACTCTCACCCTCACCTAACCCTAACGCTCACCCTCACCCTCACCCTAAACGTAACCCTAACCCTAACCATAACCATAACTCTAATCCAAAACCTAACCCTAACCCTAACACTAAACCTCACCCAAATCCTAACCCTAACAATAACCCTTACCCAAACCCTAATCCTAACCTAACCCTCACCCTAACCCTAACACTAACCATAAACCTAACATTCACTCTCACCCTCATCCTAAACCTAAACCTCAGCCTTCCCTTCACCTTCACCCTAACCCTAACCCTAACCGCAAACCAAACCCCAACCCTAACACTAAACTTAACCCTAATCCTAACCCTACCCTAACCCAAAACCTTACCCTTACCCTAACCCTAACCCTCTCCCTAACTTGCACTCTAACCAGGACACTCACCCTAATCTTAATCCTAACCCAAAACCTCAGCCTCACCCTTACCCTAACCCTAAACCTAACCTTATCCCTCACCCTAAACCTAATACTAAAAGTAACCCTAACCGTAACACTTACCTTAACCCAAACTCTAACCCTAACCCTCACCCTAACCCACACCCAAACACTTACCCTAACCCTAACCCTTACCTAACCGTAACCTTAACCCTAATCCTTACTGCAATCCTCACTCCAAACATAACCCTAACCGTAACCCTAACCCTCACCCTCAACCTAAATCTAACCGTCAACCTTTCCCTCACCCTAACCCTAACACTAACCCAAACCCTAACCCTAACCCTAACGCTATCCCTAACCCTTACCCTTACCCTCATACTCACCCTAACCCTTACACTAATCCTAACCCTAACCATAACCCAAAACCTAAACCTAGCCTTAGCCCTAACCCTAAACATAACACCAACCATAACCCTAACCCTAAACATAAGGGTTCCTAAACCTAACCCTAACCCTTAACTCAAAACCTAACCCTGAACATAACCCTAACCCTAACACTACCCATAAACATAACCCCCAAATCCTAACAGAAACACTAAACCTAACCCTAAGGGTCCCTAACAATAACCCTAACCCTCACTCTAACCCTAACCCTCATCTTAATTCTAAACCTAAACCTAAACCTAACCCTAACCTAACCCTAGTAGTAGCCCTAACCCTAACCATAAACCTAACCCTAACCCTAAGCCTAACGGTAATCATAACCTTAATCCTAACCCTAACCCTAAAGTAAGGGTCTCTAATCCTAACACTAACCCTCACCGTACCCCTCACCCTAACCCTCATTCTCACCCTCACCCTTACACTCACTCAAACCCTAACCCTAACCTTCACCCTCACCCTAAACATCACACCAACAATAACCCTCACCCTAACAAGCACCCTCCCCCCAACACTCACCCTAACACTAACCCTAACCCTACCCGTAACCCTAACCCTAAACCTCGCCCTAACCATCGCTTTCACCCTAGCCCTAACCGTCATCCTCACCCTGTCCCTAACGCTAACCCTAACCCTGACCCAAACCCTAACAATAACCCTAATCCTAAACCTAAACCTAACCATAACCATAACCATAACCCTCACCAAACCGTAACCATAACACTAACCCTCACCCTAAACCTAACCCTAACCCTAAACCTCATGCTCTCCGTCATCCTAACCCTCAACCTAAACCTCACCTTCACCCTAATCCTAATTCTAACCATAACCTAAACCTAACCCTAACCCTCACCCTAACCCTAAACTTACCCTAACCCTAACCCTCACCCTAACCCTAACCCTCACCCTCACCCTCATGCTAACCTTAACCCTAACCCTAACCCTAACCCTCACCGAAACCCTCACACTAACCCTAACCCTAACTCTAACCCTAAGCCTCAACCTAACCATAGCCGTAACCCTCACCTTCACACTAACCCTCATCCTCACCCTACTTACACTAACCCTCACCCTCACCCCCATACTCACACTAATCCTAACCCAAAACTTAGCCCTAACCCTCAACCTAATCCTAAACCTCACCCTAACCTTAACCCTAACCCTCAAACAAACCCTAACCCTAAACCTAACCCTGACCCTCCCCCTAAACCTCACCTTCACCCTAACCCTAACCTTAATGCTAACACTCACCCTAACTCTAAAACTAACCTTAATCCTAACCCTAATTCTAACTCTAGTCCTAGCTCTAAACTTATCCATAAACATAACTCTAACCCTAACCTTCACCCTAAAGCTAACCCTAACCCTAAGATTCCCTAACCCTAAACCTAACCCTAACACTAACCTTAACCCTCACCCTAAACCTCAACCTAACCCTAACACTAATCCTAACCCTCACCCTCATCCTAACCTTAACCCTCACCTTCATCCTCACCCTCACCCTAACCCTAAACCTAACACTAACCTTCACCCTAACCCAAACCCTCCCCCTAACCCTAACCCTACCCCTCACCATAACCCTTCCCCTAACCCTAAATGTAAACCTAACCTAAACCTAATCCTCACCCTAACCATAACAAAAACCCTAACCCTATCACCCTAACACTCACCCTCACCCTAACCCTAATCTTAATTCTATCCCTAACCCTAAACCTAACCCTCAACCAAACCTTCACCGAAAAACTTACCCTAAGCATAACCCTCACCCTAACCCTCAACCTCACACTCACCCTCAGCCTAAAAGTAATCGTCACCCTCTCCCTCACCCTCACCCTAACACTCACCCACACTGTAACCCAAAACTTCACCCTAACCCTAACTCTCACCTTCACCCTAACCTCACTTAACCCTAAAAATAAACCTCACCCCATTCCTAACTCTAACACTAACACAAAACCTAACCCTAACCCTAACCCTAACCCAAACCCTAACCCAAACCCTAAATGTAGACCTAGCCATACACCTAAAAATAACCCTAACCCTAACCCAAACCTCTCCTTAACCTTAAGGGTCCCTAACAATAACCATAACCATTAACCCAACTCCTAACCATAACCAAATACCTAACCCTATCCCTAAACATAATCCCTAACTCCTAACCCAAACCCTAACTCTATCCATAAGGGACCCTAATCCTAACCCTAACACTACCCTTAGTAGTAGCCCTAATTCTAACTATAAACCTAAATTTAACCCTAAGCCTAACACTAACCATAACCTTAAACCTAACCCTAACCCTAAACTAAGGGTCCCTAATCCTAAACCTAACCCTCACCATAACCCTCACCGTAACCCTCACCCTAAATCTCACCATAACCCTCAACCTAACCGTCACCTTCCCCATAACCTTACACTAACCCTAACTCTAAATCTAACGCTAACCCTTACCATAACCCTCAACATAACCCTCACCCTAACCTTAACCTAACCTTACCTTAACTCTCACCGTAACCCTAATCCTTACCTAAACCTAACCCTAACCCTAACCATAACCCTAACGCTAAACCTAACCATAAACCTAACCCTAACCCTAACCCTAACCCTAACCATAACCATAACCATAAACCTCACCGTCACCCTCACCCTCACCATAACCCTAATCCTACCATTCAACCTCACCCTACCCCTAACGCTAAACCTCACGCTCATGCTCACCCTCACCCTCACCCCAACCCTAGCACTAACCCTCACCCTAACCCAAACCCTCACCCTAACCCTCGCCCTAATCTTTACGCTAACCCTAACCCTAAACCTAACCCTAGCCCTAACCCAAACCCTAAACCTAGCTCTAGCCCTAAACACAACCCTAAACCTAACCTAACCCTAAACGTAAGGGTTCCTAAACCTAACCCTAACACTTTGCTCAAACGCTAACCCTAACCCTAATAGTAACCCTAACCATAACTACTAACTCCTAACCCAAACCCTCATCCTAACCCTAAGGATCCCTAACCCTAACCTTAACCCTCACTCTAACCCTAACCCTCACCATAATATTAATCCTAAACCTAAAACAAATCTTAACCCTAAACCTAACGCTAAACATAACCTTAACCCTAACCCAAACCCTACCCATAATGGTCCGTAACCATAACTCTATTCCTAACCCTAAATATAACCCCAACCCTTACGCTAACCCTAACCATAATCCTAACCCTCACACTACACTTCACACTAACCCTCACCCTAAACCTAACCCGAACCCAAACCCTAACCCTAACCCAAACCCTAACCCTCACCCTAAACCTAACCCTAAACTTAACCCAAACTCTAACCCTAACCCTAACCCTCACCCTAAACCTACCCCTAACCCTAAACCTAACCCTCACCCTCACCCTCACACTAATCCATACCCTACCCTATCCCTCACCCTAATCCTCACCTTCACCCTAACCCTCACCCTCACTCCCAACTTAACCCTCCCTCTCACCATAACCCTAACCCTCAACCTAACACAAACAATCACCCTACACAAATGCTCACCCTAACCCTCACACTAACCCTAACCCTAACCATACCCATACCCATACCCACACCATAACCATAACCATAATCATAACCATAACCCTCACCCTAACCCTAACCCAAACCCTAACCCTAACCATTTACCTCATCCTAACCCTCGTGCTCACCCTAACCCTAACCCTAACCCTAACCCAAACCCTAACCCTCACCCTAAACCTAACCCTAACCCTCACCCTAACACTCACCCTCACCCTCACACTAATCCTAACCCTAACCCTAACCCTCAAGTTAAACCTCACCTCACCCTAACCCTCACCCTTACCCTAAACCTAACCCTAACCCTCACCGTAACCCTAGCCCTCACCCTCACCCTAACTCTCAGCCTCACACTCACGCTAACCCTAATCCAAAACATAACCTACACCCTAACCCTAACCATAACCATAACTTTAACATAACCCTAAACTTTACGCTAACCCTAACTCTAACTCGAACCCTAAACCTCATTCTAACCCTCAGCCTCAACCTCACCATAACCCTAACCCAAACCCTAACCCTAACTCTAACCCAAACCCTAACCCTAACCCTCACCCAAACAGTAAACCTAATCCTAACCCTTACCCTAACCCTAACCCTCACCACAACCCTAACACTAAACCTAACCCTAGCCTTCAAACTCAACCTAACCCTAACCGTCAACCTTCCCCTCACCCTCAACCAAAACCTAACCCTAACCCAAACCCTAACCCTAACACTAACCCTAACCCAAACAATAAACCTAGCTGTAGCCCTAAGCCTAAACATAACCCTAACCCTAACCTAACCCTAAACATGAGGGTTCTTAACCTAACCCTAACCCTTAACCTAACCCTAGCACTAACACTAAACATAACGAGTAACTCCTAACCCAAACCCTAATCCTAACCCTAAGTGTCCCTAACCATAACCCTAACCCTCACTCTAATCCTAAACATAACCCCTAAATCCTAACCCAAACACTAACTCTAACCAGAAGGGTCCCTAACCCTAACACTAATCCTAACCCTAACCCTAACACTAACCATATTCCTAGCCCTAACCCTAACTATAAACCTAACCCTAACCCTAACGCAAAAGTTAACCTTAACCCTAACCTTACACTAACCCAAGGGTACCTAACCCTAACCTCAGCCCTCTCCGTAACCCTCACCATAACCATCACCGTAACCCTCCCCTTAATCCTCGCCCTAACCCTCACTGGAACCCTAAAACTAACCCTAACCCTAACCCTAACTCTAAACCTAACGCTAACACTCAACCTAACCCTTACCTTAACCCTACCCCTAACCCAAAACCTTAGTCTCACCCTAACCCTAATGCTCACACTAACACTAACTCTAACACTAATCCTAACCCTAACACTAACCCTAGTCCTAGCCCTAACCCTAAGCATAAACCTAACCCTAATCCTAACCCTAACACTAATCCTAACGTTAACCTTAACCCTAAACCTAACCCTAAGGGTCCCTAACCCTAACCCTAACCTTAACACTCACCCTCACTCTAACCCTAACTCTAATACCAACCCTATACCTCACCCTCACCTTAAACCTCACACGAACCATAACCCTAAACATAAGCCTTACCCTAACCCTAATCCCAACCCTAAACCTAAACCCTAACACTAACCCTCACCATAAACTTTACCCTCACCCTAACCCTCAGCCTCAGGCTCACCCAAACCCTAACACTAACCCTCGCCCTAACTATAAACCAAACCCTAACCCTAAACCTAACACTAACGATAACCTTAACCCTATCCCTAACCCTCACCGTAATCCTAACACTAGCCTAACCCTTACTCTAATATTAACACTAACCCTCAACCTAACTCTCAACTTAACCTCAAACCTAACCCAAAACCTTACCCTCACAGTCACCCTAACCCTTCTCCTAACCCTAAACCTAACCCTAACCCTAACCCTAGTCCTAGCCCTAACCTTAATCCCAACAGTAAACCTAACCTAAACCCTAAACCTCAACCTAACCTTCACCCTCACCCTAACCCTCACCCTAACCCTCACACTCACTCTCAGGCAAACCCGCACCCTCACACTTATCCTAACCCTAACCCTAACCCTAAGCCTAACCTTCACCCTCATCTTCACCCCCACCTTCACCCTCACCCTCACCCCAACCCTCACCCAATCCCTCACCCTAACACTAAGACTAACCCTAACCCTAACGCTCACCCTAACACTAACCCTAAACATAACCCTCACCCTAACCCTCACCCTAACCCTCAACTTCACCCTAATCCTAACCCTAACCCTAAACCTAAACCTAAACCTAATCCTCACCCTAACACTCACCCTCACTCTTACCCTTACCCTAAACCTCACCCTCAAACTAACCCTCACCCTCAACCTCACCCTCACCCTAACCCTCACACTAATCCTAAGCCTAACCCTCACCCTAACCTTCACCCTCACCCTCACCCCAACCCTCACCCAATCCCTCACACTAACCCTAACACTAAGGCTAACCCTAACCCTAACCCTAACCCTCACCCTAACCTAATCTTAACATAGACCTCACCCTAAACCTCAACTTCACCCTAACACTAACCCTAAACCTAAACCTAAACCTAACCCTAATCCTCACCCTAACACTCACCCTCACACTTACCCTAACCCTAACCCTCACCGTTGAACTAACCCTCACCCTCAACCTCACCCTCACCCTAAACCTCACCCTCATCCTCACCCTCACCCTCAACTTAACCCTCCCTCTCACCCTAACCCTAACTCTCAACCTAACACAAACGCTCACCCTAACCAAAACGCTCACCCTAGCCCTAACCCTCACCGTAATCCTAACACTAGCCTAACCCTAACCCTAACTCTAAAACTAACGCTAACCCTCAACCTAACTCTCACCTTAACCTCAACCCTAACCCAAAACTTTACCCTCACCCTCACCCTAACACTTATCCTAACACTAACCCTAACCCTTACCCAAGTCCTAGCCCTAACCTTAATCTCAACAGTAAACCTAACATAAACCCTCAACCAAACCCTAACCTTCACCCTCACCCTAACCCTCACACTAACCCTCACACTCAGTCTCACACAAACCCTGACCCTCACTCTTATCCTAACCCTAACCCTAACCCTAAGCCTAACCCTCACCCTCACCCTCACCCTCACCTTCACTCTCACCCTCACCCTAACCCTAACCCTATTCTTAACCTTTACCCTAACCCTAACCCTAACCATCACCCTAACCCTAACCGTAATGGTCCCTAACCCTAATCCTCATCCTCACCCTCACCCTCACTCTAAACCTAACCCTCACCTAAACCCAACACTAACCCTCACCCTCACACTCACCCTAACCCTCACCCTAACCCTAACACTAACCTTAAGCCTCACCCTAACCTTAAGCCCAAACCTAAACCTAACACTAACCCTCACCCTCACCCTAACTTTTACCCTCACCCTAACCCTCACCATAACCCTCACACTGATGCTCACCCTCACCCTAACCCTAACCCTAACCCTACCTCTAACCAAAACCCTAGCTCTAACTCTATCCTTAGCCCTAGTACTCGCTCTAACCCTAACCATAAACCTAACCCTCATCCTAACCTTAACGCTAACCCTAAACTTAACTCAAACCCTAAAGCTAACACTAAGGGTCCCAAACCCTAACCCTAACCTTAACACTCACCCTCACCCTTACCCTCACTCTAACCCTGCCTAATACAAACCCTAACACTCACACTCACCCTCACCCTAACCCTCACTCTAACC
The DNA here is from genome assembly GCA_024803745.1 of Megascapheus bottae. NCBI lineage: Eukaryota > Metazoa > Chordata > Mammalia > Rodentia > Geomyidae > Megascapheus > Megascapheus bottae. The sequence continues at coordinate 1,335,563 of JANJXV010000043.1, read as the reverse complement.
CTAACCCTAACCCTAACCCTAACTGTAAGCCTCACCCTAACCAGAATCCCAACCCAAAACCTAAACCTAACCCTCACCCTCACCCTAAACTTCAACCTCACCCTAAACCTCACCCTAACTCTAACCATAACCCATACCCTAACCCTAACCCAATTAATCCTAATCCAAACCCTTGCCCTAAACCTCACCTTCACCCTAACCTGAACCCTCACCCTGACCCTGACCCTGACTGTAACCCTCACCCTAACCCAAACCCTAAACCTAACCATCACCCTCAAGCTCACCTTAAACATAAACCTAACCCTACCATCATCCTCACCCTAACCCTCACCCTCACCTTCACCCAATCCCTCACCCTAACCCTAAGCCTAACTCTAAACCTAACCCAAATCCTAACACTAACCATAATCCTAATCCAAACCCTCACCTTCATCCTAACCCTAACCCTCACCCTGACACTCACTCTAACCCTCACCCTAACCCTAACACTAACCCTCACCCTAACCCTCACCCTAAATCTCACACTCAGGCTCATCCTAACCCTCACCCTCACCCTAACCCTAACCCTAACTCTAACACTATCCCTAATCCAGACCCTAACCCTAAACCTAAACCTAACCGTAAACCTAACACTCGCCCTAACACTCACCTTCACCCTAACTTTAACTCTAAACCTAACACTCATCCTGAACCTCACCCTAACCATCACCCAAACCCTAACTCTAACACTAACCCTACTGTAACCCTAACCCTCACCCTAACCTTCACCCTAACCCTCACCTTAACCTAACCCTAAACATAACTCTAACCCTCAACCTAGCACTCACCCTCACACTTACCCTAACCCTAACCCTAACCCTAACCCTAATCCTAACACTCACCCTCAACCTCACCCTCACCCTCAACTTCACCCTCACCCTAACCCTCACCCACACCTTAACCCTAACGCTAGTCCTAGCCCTAAACCTAGCCATAAAACTAACACTAACCCTAAACTGAACGCTAAACCTAACCTTAACCCTAAACCTAACTCTCACCCTAAAGGTCCATTAACCTAACCCTCACGCTCGCTCCAACCCTCACACTAAACCTAACCCTAACCCTAACCCTAACTCTAACCCTAACCCTAACCCCAACACTCATCCTAACCCTCACCCTAACCCTAAGCCTAAGCCTAAATCTAACCCTAACCCTCACCCTACTCCTAACACTAACAATAAACCTAACCCTCACCCTAACCTTAATCCTCATCCTCACCCTCACCCTAACCCTAATCCTAACCCTAACCCTAACCCTAACCCTAACCCTCACCCTAACCATCATCTTAACCCTCATCCTCACCCTAAACCTAACCCTAAGCCTAACCGTAACCGTAACCGTAACCCTCACCCTAACCCTAACCCTAAACACATCCCTAACCATAACTCTAACCCTAACTCAGACACTAACCCTAACACTACCCCTAAACCTAACCCTCACCTCACCCTAACCCTAACCGTAACCCTAACCACAAGCTTATCGGTAAACCAAACCTTAACCTTAAACCTACCCCTAACCCTAACCCTCCCTTTAACCCTAACACTAACCCTAAACCTAAACCTAAACATCACCCTCACCCTGATCCTAACCCTAAACCTAACATTAACCCTAACCCTAAGCCTAACACAAACCCTAAACCTAGCCCTAGCCCTAACCTAAACATAACCCTAAACCTAACCCTTATTCTAACCCTAACCGTAGGTGTCCATAAACCTAAACCTAACACTTAACCCAAACCCTAACCCTAACACTCACCCTAACCCTAAACCTAACCCTCACCCTAAACCTCACCTGAACCCTCACCCTAACCCTCACCCTAACCCTCACCCTCTCCCTCACCCTAACCCTAACCGTCACCCTCAGCCTAACCCTAATCCTAACCCTAACTCTAACCCTACACCTAACCCTCAACCTAACAATAATCCTAACCCTAACCCTTACCCAAACTCTAACCTACCCTTATCCCTAAACCTAAACATACCCCTAGCCCTAACCCTGACCTTAACCCTAACCCTAAGAGTCCCTAAACCTAACAATAACCCTTAACACAAACCCTACCCCGCACTCTCACCCTCAACCTAACCCTAACCCTAGCCCTAACCCTAAACATAACGCAAACCCCAACCCTAGCCCTAACCATAGCCCCCACCCTCACCCTCAACCTAACCCTAACCCTAATGCTCCCCCTAACCCTCACCATAACCCTAACCCTAAGCCTAAACCTAACCCTAACCCTCACACTACTCCTGAACCTAACCTAACCCTAAGTGTCCCTAAACCTAACCCTAACCCATAACACAAACCCTAAACCTAACCCTAATCCTCACCCTCAGCCTCACCGTAACCCTAACCCTAAATCTAATGCAAAACCTAGCCCTACCACTAACTCTAACCCTAACCCAAACTCTACCCCTAACTTTAACCCTACCCTAAACCTCACCCTCACACTAACGCTAACCATAACCCTTACCTTAACTGTCACCCAAACCCTAACCCTCACCCTCAGCTTCACCCTAATCCTAACTGTCACCCTCTCCCTCAACCTCACCCTAACCCTAAACCTAACCCTCACTCTACCCCTCACCCTAACCATAACCCTAACCCTAACCCAAACCCTAAACCTAGCCCTAGCCCTAACACTAAACATAACACTAACACTAACCCTAACCCTAATCCTAACTGTAAGGGTCCCTAAACCTAACACTAACCCTTAACCCAAACCCTAACCCTTACCAAAAATCTAACCCTAACCCTAACCCTAAACATAACCGCTAAATCCTAACCCAAACCATAACCCTAGCCATAAACTTAACCCTAACCCTAACCCTAACCCAAGGGTCCCTAACCCTAACACTAATCCTCACCATAACCCTCACCCTAACCCTCACCCTAACCCTCATCTTCACCCTAACACTAACCTTAACTGTAAACCTAATGCTAATCCTCACATTAACCCTCAACCTAACCCTCACCTTAACCCTAACCGTAACCCTAAAGCTAACCCTAACACTCACCGTAACTCTCACCCTAACCCTAACCCTAACCCTAATCCTAATATTAACCTTAACCTAGTCCTAGCCCTAACCCTAACAATAAACCTAACCCTAACCCTAACGCTAACCCTAATCTTAACTCTAATCCTAAACCTAACCCTCAGGGTCCCTTACACTAACACTGACCCTGACCCTGACCCTCACCATCACTCTAAACCTGAACCTAAACTTAACCATAACCCTAACCCTCACCATAAACCTAACCCTAACCCTAACACTAACACTAAACAAAACCCTAACCCTACCCCTAACCCAAACCCTAACACTAACCCTAACCCTAGACCTCGCCCTAACACTAACCATAAACCTAACCCTAACCATAACCCTAATGCTAACCCTAACCTTAACCCTAACCCTAAACCTAACCCTAACGGTCCCTAACCCTAACCCTAACACTCACCCTCACACTCACCCTCACTCTAACCCTACCCCTAATACCAACCCTAAAACTCATCCTCACCTTCACCCTCACCTTCACCATAACCCTCACACTAACCCCGACCCTAACCCTAACTCTAACCGTAAGCCTCACCCTAACCCGAATCCCAACCCCAAAAATAACCCTAACCCTCACCCTCACCCTAATCTTTACCCTCACCCTAACCCTCACCTTAAATCTAACCCTAACCCAATCCTTACTCCTAACAAAAACCCTAACCCTAACCCTAACCCTAATCCTAAACCTGACCCTCACCCTAAACTACACCTTCACCCTAACAGTAACCCTCAACGTGACCCTCACCCTAACCCTAACCCTCACTCTGACCCTCACCCTAACCCTCACTCTAAACCTCACCTCACCCTAACCCTAACCCTCACCCTCACCCTAAATCTAACCCTAACCCTCACCCTAACCCTCACTCTCAATCTCACACTCAGGCTCACCCTAACCCTCTCCCTCACCCTAACCCTAATCCTAACTCTACCCCTACCCCTAATCCAAACTCTAACCCTAACCCTAACACTAACCCTTGTCCTAACCCTAACCCTCACCCTACCCCTCACCTCACCATAAACCTCACCCTCACTCTCACCTTAAACCTCACCCTAAGCCTAACCTTAACCCTAACCCTATCCCTAAACCTCACCCTCACCCTCACCCTCAACCTCACTCTAAACCTACCTGTTATTCTACCCCTAAAGCTAAAACTAGTCCTTGCCCTAACCCTAACCATAAACCTTACACTAACCATAAACCTAACGCTAAAGCTAACCTTAGCCCTAAACCTAACCCTAATCCTAAGGCTCCATAACCCTAACCCTAATCCTAACCCTACACCTAACCCTCACCGTAACCCTAATCCTAAGCCTAAACCTAACCCAAACCCTAAACCTAGCGCTATCTCTAACCCTAAACATAAACCTAACCCTAACCCTAATCCTAACCATAACCCCAAGTGTCCCTAACCCTAACCCTAACCCTTAACACAAACCAAAATCCTAAACCTAACCCTCAAACTCACCCTCACCCTAACCCTAAACCTAACGCAAACCCTAACCCTAACCCTAACTCAAACCCTAACCCAAACTCTAACCCTAACTTTAACCCTAACCCTAAACCTCACCCTCACTCGAACACTAGCCCTAACCCTAACCCTAACCAAAACCATAACCCTCACTCTCACCCTCACCCTAGCCCTAACCATCACCCTCTCCCTTACCCTCACCCTGACCCTCACCCTCATCCTAACACTAAAGCTAACCCTCACCCTAACCCTCACCCTCACCCTAACCCACACACTAATCCTAAACCTAACGCTCACCCAAACCCTAACCGTAACCCTAACCCTAACCCAACCCTAAACCTAGCCCAAGCCCTAACCCTAAACATAACCCTAACCTTAACCCTAATCCTAATCCTAACCATGAGTCCCTAAGTCTAACCCTAACCCTAACCCTTAACCCAAAACCTAACCCTTACCAAAAACCTAACCCTAACCCTAACCCTAAATATAACCGTTAAATCCCTAACCCAAACCCTAACCCGAACCATAATGGTCCCTTACCCTAACCCTTATCTTAACCCTAACCCTAACTCTAGTTCTATCCCTAACCTTAACCATAAACCTAACCCTAAACCTCACGCTACCCTCACCCTCACCCTCACCCTAACCCTCACCCTAATCCTAACCCTAACCATCACCCTCACCCTAACCCTCACCCTAACCCTAACACTAACCTTAAGCCTCACGCTAAACCCATCGCAACCCTAAAACTAACCCTAACCCCCACCCTAAACTTCACCCTCACCCTAACCTTCACCCTAACTCTAACCCTAACCCAAACCATACCCCTAACCCAAACCCTAATCCTAACCCTAATCCTAACCCTAACCCTTGCCCTAAACCTCATCTTCACCCTAACCCTAACTCTAACCCTCACCCTGACCCTCACCCTAACCCTTACCCTTACCCTAACCCTAACCCTCACACTCACTCTCACCTTAACCCTAACTTCACCCTCACCCAAACCCTCACCCTAACCCTCACCCTCACCTTCACCCAATCCCTCACCCTAACCCTAACGCTAACCCTACCCTTACCCTCACCCTCACACTAACCCTCATCCTAATCATAACCCTAATCCTAACCTTCACCCTCACCCCAAACCTCCCCTAACCCTAACCGAAACCGTAAGTCTCACCCTAACCTAAATCCAAACCCTAATCATAAACCTAACCCTCAACCTCACCCTCACCTTCACCCTCACCCTAATCCTCACCCTAAATCTCACACTCAGGCTCACCCTAATCCTCACCCTCATCCTAACCCTAACCCTAAATCTAACCCTAATCCAAACCCTAACCCTAACCCTCGCCCTAACCCTCACCTTCACCCTAGCCCTAACCCTAACCCTAACACTCACACTGACCCTAACCTTAACCATCACCCAAACCCTAACACTAATCCTTACCCTCACCCTAACCCTCAACCTAAACCTCACCTTCACCCTACCCCTAATCCTAACCCTAAACCTAACTCTAACACTCAACCTCACTCTTACCCTAACCCTAACCCTAATCCTAACACTCACCCTCCCCCTCCCCCTCAACTTCACCCTCACCCTCACCCTAGCCCTCACCCTAAGCCTCCCTGTACGCCTAACCCTAACCCTAACCCTCACCCTCAACCTAACCCTCACCCTAACCCTCACTCTAAGCCTCACTCTCACCCTAACCCTAACCCTAACCCTAATCCTAACACTAACCCTAAGGGTCCTTAACCCTAACCCTAACCCTAACTCTAACCCTAATGCTCATCTTAACCCCCACCCTAAACCTAACCCAAACTCTAACCCTAACCCTAACCTTAACCCTCACCATAACCCTAACCCTCGCCCTCACCCACCCTCACCCTCACCCTAACCCGAACCCGAACCCTAACCGAAATCCTCACCCTAACCCTAATCCTAACACGCACCTTAAACCTCACCCTAACCCTAACCCTAAGCCTAAACTTAACACTAACCCTCACCCTACCCCTACCCCTATCCCTAACCATTAACTCTAACCCTCACCCTAACCCTAAACCTCACCCACACCCTAACCCTAATACTAACCCTAACCCTAACCCTAACCGTAAACATAACCGTAACCCTCATTCTCACCCTCACCCTAATCCTATGCCTAACCTAACCGTAACCGTAACCTTAACCCTCACCCTAACCCTAACCCTAACTCTAAACCAAACCCTAATCGTAACCCTAACCCTAACCTTCCGCAGACTGACTCAGCGGGAGTGCGGGGAGACCAAGTCTGGATTCACAGGTCAGGAATAGATTCGGCAATGACAGACACAAATGCAAGGGAGGTTTGATGTCTGCTGCGAAGTTTTACTTGTTGAATGTGAGATTATATACAGTCAAAGCAGGAGTATTTTCTTTCAGTTGGCATAAGGTCAAAAGATTACAATCATGTTTAAGAATGGTTACAGGGTACATTTTTCTGAGTAGAAAAGAAACTTCTCCCTCCCTTCTAAGGAGCTATGGTTAATATGTCAGACATTGTGATTAGGCGTCATCCGCCTTGGCATTAATAAATATTAGTTTTGTTTACCATCTGTTCCATTCTAGTTCTTCCTATAATTCTGTTTTTGAGTCAGTAATTATTACCCTGTGCCAGGAATTGTAAAACCTTAAACCTAACAGTCCATTGTTGCTGTTCAGTTAGAGCACACCATGGTGCTCTAGCCCTTCTAATCCTTTCCCATGTGATTCATTATGTACTTGCAACATTTACACAAGTAATGCAGATGCATTAAAGGCATATTCAGGCGAACTAACATTTATTACTAATTCAAATATCATATTTTCTGTTTTAGTATCTAATTCTGTCTTATTATTAATAGAATGCATTGAGGTCATCAAGGCTGCTGTGGATGTGTCTTGCGCCAGAGTAGCTGGGCATGCACTTATAGTTCCTGGAGCATCTAGTCGCTCAATCAATTGTTTAGGACAGTAGCTGGCACAGAATATTACTGCCATACCATCAACTATCAGAAATGAAAAGAGTGTTAAAAGAATCCCAGAACCCAGAATTATGAGCATTCCACGCATATGTCCCGGTCTCTGCCAGGGACCTCCAGGAGGCCTGATCAGCATTGGTGTGAACCTCAGTAGTGGCAGCCATTCAAGCTCTTTCTGCTCCATGATACACAGACTCCACTGGAGTGGGTGTATCACTAACCGAAACACTAAACCTAACACTAACCCTAACCCTAACCTTCACCCTCACCCTAACCCTAACCATAACCCTAACTGTAACCATAACCATAAATCAAACCCTAACCCTAAACCTACCCCTAACCCTAACCCTCACCCTAACCCTAACCCTAAACCTAACCCTCACCCTCACTCTAGTCCTAACCCTAACATTAACCCTAACCGTAACCACGACCGTAAACCAAACTCTAATCCTAAACCTACCCCTAACCCTAAGCCTCACCCAAACCCTAGCCCTAAACCTAACACTCACCCTCAACCTAATCCTAACCCTAATCCTAACCCTAACATTAACCCTAACCCTAAGCCTAACCCAAACCCTAACCTAGCCCTAACCCTAACCCAAACATAACCCTAACCCTAACCCTAATCCTAACCATAACCATAAGTGTCCATAAACCTAACCCTAACCCTTAACCCAAACCCTAACCATAACCCTCATCCTGAGACTATCCCTCACCCAAACCCTCACCCTAACCCTCACCCTAACCCTCACCCTCACGCTAACCCTAACTGTCCCACTCACCCTAACCCTAACCCAAACCCTAACCCTAATCCTAACTCTACCCCTACCCCTCACCGTAACCCTAATCCTAACCCTAACCCAAACCCTAAACCTAGCCCTATCTCTAACCCTAAACTTAAACCTAATCCTAAACCTAACCCCAAGTGTCCCTAAGCCTAACCCTAACCCTTAAAACAAAACCTAATCCTAAACCTAACCCTCACCCTCACCCTCACCCTCACCCACAGCCTAACCTTAACCCTAAACCTAATACAAACCCTAACCCTAACTGTAACCCTAACCCAAACTGTAACCCTAAATTTAACCCTAACCATAACCATAACCATAACCCAAAACTTAACTCTCACCCTCACCCTAACCCTAACCATCACCATCTCCCTAAACCTAACCCTAACCCTCACCCTCACCCTGACCTTCACCCTCACCCTAACCCTCACCCTAAACCTCACAGTCAGGCTCAACCTAATCCTCACCCTCACCCTAACCCTAAATCTAACCCTACCCCTAATCCAAACCCTAACCCTAACTCTTGCCCTAACCCTCACCTTCACCCTAACACTAACACTCACCCTGACCCTAAACGTAAGCATCACACAAACCCTAACCCTAACACTAACCCTTACCCTCACCCTAACCCTCAACCTAACCCTCATCCTAACCTTCACCTTCACCCTAACCCTAATCCTAACCCTAACCCTAACCTAACCCTAACCCTCACCCTAACACTCATCCTCACTCTTACCCTAACCCTAAACCTAACACTCACTTTCACCCTCTCCTCACCTTCACCCTCACAGTCACCCTAACCCTAAGCCCCCCACATGCCTAACCCTAGCCCTCACCCTCACCGTAACCCTCACTTTAACCCTCACCCTCACCTCACTCTAAATCTCACCCTCACCCTAAACCACACACTCACCCTAACCTTAACCCTAACCCTAAACCTAACCCTATCCCTAACCCTCACCCTCACCCTAACCCTCACCCTAAAACTACCCCTAATTCTAACCCTAACAGTAACCCTAGTCCTAGCCCTAACCATAAACCTAACACTACCACTAAACTTGAAGCTAAACCTAATCTTAACCCTAAACCTAACCTAACCCTAAGGGTCCATAACCCTAACCCTAACCCTAACTCTAAACCTAACGCTCACCCTAACCCTCACCCTAAACCTAACCCAAACTCTAACCCTAAACCTAACACCCACCGTAACCCTAACCCGTGCCCTCACCTTAACCGAACCTTAACCCAAATCCTATCACTCATCCTAACCCTCACCCTAACCCTAAACCTAAGCCTAAACTTAACACTAACCCTAACCTTACCCCTACCCCTACCCGTAACCATAACCCTAACCCTCACCTTAACCCTAAACCTCACCCTCATCCTCACCCCAATACTAACCATAAGTCTAAACATCACCCTAACCCTCATTCTCACCCTAACCCTAATCCTAACCTAACCGTAACCTTAACCCTCACCCTCACCCTAACCCTAACCCTAAATCAAATCCTAACCCTAACCCAAACACTAACCCTAACACTAACCCTAACCCTAACCCTCACCCTAACCATAACCCTAACCGTAACCATGACCGTAAACCAAACCCTAACCCTAACCCTCACCCTAAATCTAAACCCAACCCTCAACCTAATCCTAACCCTAAACTAAACCTTAAACGTAACCCTAGCCCCAACCTAAACCTAACCCTAATCCTAACCATATCGGAAGTGTCCATAAACCTAACCCTAACCCTTAACCCAAACCCTAACCCTAACCCTAACCCTCACCCAACCCTCACCCTAACCCTCACCCGAACCCTCACCCTAACCCTCACCCTCACTCTAACTCTGTCACCCTCACACTAACCCTAAACCTAACCCTAACCCTAATCCTAACACTACCCCTAACCATCACCCTAACCCTAACCCAAACCCTAAACCTAGCCCTATCTCTAACCCTAAACATAAACCTAACCGTAACCCTAATCCTAACCCTAACCCTAAATGTCCCTAAACGTAACCCTAACCCTTAACACAAACCATAACCCTAACCCTAACTCTCACCTGTTAGGATCAGTGATCAAAGGAGTCTGACACAAAAGCGGAATTTGGAAGTTAAGTTAAACATAGTTTTATTCCACGCCTAGCATTGATAATCATACTGACCGGTCAGGGCTGCCTCTAAGATGTGAGCAAGAGAGCGACCCCTCCTGATCTTACAGGCTACTTTTATAGGCCCCAGCCATGTGGTTGGGCTGGCCATATACAGGTGGCCAATGGAATTCAGCATGGTTTATTGATGGCTGGGGAAACCACTGACACCTTTGCTGTTTGAACTGACCTATCATTTCAGTGGGCTTCTGGCATACTGCTCTGAAGGCAAAGGAAGGGGAGGGAATTCCCTGGCAGGCCAAGGGGTTGTGGGGTGGGTAGGAATTCTGGTAAATCCACCTGCTTTACCTGCTCTTGTAATCTGAGCTGTTATCACAGATTGTGCAGCCCCTGCCTCAGGTCAAGTCCTTTGTCATAAAGATGGGAAATGCCTAGAGTGGATGGATTTTGGGAAGTCAAGAAAGGGGTCCCTTCATTTCCCCCTCGTTTTAGACAATGAGTCAAATCTTTGACTCTTCCTCCTACCCCATATCCTCCTGTCATAAGGGCCATATTGAGTCCTCAACACTGGCCTTTTAACCACTCCAATTCTCCTTTGTACAAATGATCATTATACTGTTTACAAGGCAGGGGCCAAGAGCAACATTAGTAAAGCTAAGGATTCTGCAATTGCAGATATTGGGGGTGTTATCATGGAGACCAGCTGGATAAGCTTTTATACACCATCCTTGGGACCCCTGCTTCTCTCGTGCTCAAGTCTCCTTTTATATCTGCCAGGTTATCTTTCATCAGTCTATCATGGTTTGTCCAAAGTGACATTCTCATGCTGTCTCCATCTGGGAGTGATGAATCCAGTAGCTCTTTCCTGCTCCTTTCACAGTGGTTGGAGTCCTGGGTATCACAGTGCAGGTACACTTGATGTTAGAAACCAGACGATGAACATGTCCCCGAATCAACCTGTAAGGCCTGTAAGAACTGGATTGAATCATGGTTAACACTATCAGCTAGTTCAATTTCCCTAAGTTTTAGGGGAAGGTCTCCCTCCGATGGGGAGAACTTTACATGTGGAGAGTTCCCATTATTAGGACATGCTTCATACCATCTGCTACATACTCATACTCTCTAGGATCTGTCGTCCTCCCTTTTTAGAACTTTTAAGACAATTCCTTTCAGATCCTTTCTTTTCTAGAATTAACCATTTCTTTAAAAATTCATTTCCCAAGATTTCTTTACTGCCCTTTCTCTCTTTTCATTTGACCATAGCCCTCATTCACATTTAACACCTCTCACCCCCAGGCTTCTCATCACAGGGTGGAGAATTCCCCTCACAAAGCCATAGACACCAAGATGGCTATGACTACAAAAGGCTAGGTGCATCCTCACTTTATTTTCTCTCCCATGACCTAGGGGACTTGGAACTTAGCACAGATACAGTGTCCCACCACCAAGGGTTTAGTTCCAGCCAGGAAGCAGTTGTAGAGTTGTGAAGTCAGGCTGGACAGGATGTATAGCAGCAGCTTTGTCTCTCACAGCAGCTCTGATGGAACATCACACCTCCTAAGTTGCCTCCAAATTCTTGCATCCTGGTTAAAGCGGCTTAACCTAAGGCCTGACTTTGGTGAAATCTCCCAGTGGTCTCCTAATTGCTTTCCCTGAGCACACTTGTTTTTGCAGGTTGGCAACCCATTGGTTTTCAGGGCGGTATAGGGTTGAGATTTCAAAGTAATAACCAGATTTCCTTTAAATGAGGCTTGGATTCTCTAGACAGGCATAAGACTTGAACCTGTAGACATTGCCATTCCCAAGTGCAGTCTCCACTCTTGCACATCTGTTACTACTCTTTCAAATACCTCTAATTTATCCTGTCTCACTTTCCAAAAATGACTCTGGTCCCTTCAACTTAAGGGGAGTTGATGGGCAAAGATCCATCTTCTATAACTTCTTCAAGCTGACTCGGGGATGTTGTCTCTGTACTTGACTAGGGACCTTAAAAAGCTTAGCCTATTATACCAACAGGTTGCCACGATTAGCTATCAGGAACAATAATTTGCTCCAAACTAGAGGTCATATTCAACATTTAACAACTGCACAGACCTTCTTTGGCTACAATAGTTTAACTTACTTAGCACCCATTTGCAAAGGCATTTTCTTGATTTTCTGGGGAGCTTAGCTATGCTTCAGTTGCCACTGTAGGACTAGACAGATCAATAGGGACACAGCCTCAGGTCCACAAACTTTTTTTCTGAATTTGTGGCTGGTATCAATTCAAAATTCACTCAGTTAGGGCTTTGAGCAACCATGGGGTTCAGGATTGTAAACTACCCACTATTACAGATGACTGACAAGTTCCTGCCCAGTTATGGAGTAAATGAACATGGACATTAGTAAGGCATGCTTACAAACTATTCTAACACCTCCTGGCTCTGAATAATTTTGAATGGCCAAGCACAAATGACTCGAGGATCTGTCACCATCTCTGCCATCCAAGCAGTGGCTACTGCATTTGGATGCTTCATTGCTTTCGTCCCAGTAGTGTCTCTTCACACAGGGATTAAACATCCCATTTGCATTTCACTTTGTTGGTTGCTGGTCTTAAACATAGGGTCTTGGTCCTGTCTCTCAGCTCTCCAGCTCAAGGCTAGCACTCTGCCACTTTTAAGTCCCAAACTCAGGGCCTGAGTGCCGCTCCTCAGCTCTGCAGCTCAAGGCTTGCACTCTGCCACTGTGAGTCCCAAGCTTGGTGCTTGAGTGCTCTCCCCCAGCTTTTCAGCTCAGAGCTAGCACTCTGCCGCTTTGAGCTCCAAAGCAACTCTGCCTTAATAGCACTCTGCTGCCAGATTAGACACCACAGTCTTACAGGGACTTTTCTTTGTCCGGGCTGGCTCAAAACTGCGGCTTTCAGATCAATGAGTCCGACAAAAGGCCACTTTACTCCAATTAGAAGCAACAAGATGGTCGACTCAGAAATAGTCTCTAAGCATGATCTTACCTGGAACTTGGTGAAGGCCAAAATTACACCTGAATGAGGATCTGCTGTCCTTCTCCATGGGCCTGCTGGAGATTGCTATAAAGTAACTTACAAGAATAAGCTGAAATACCAATTAAGCAACCATTTTGGTAGTACTAATTTTCCTAGTTTTCTTTTTTTGAAACAAAACTTTATGACAACTTTACTTTTAAATTTTGTTCAGAAATCCATTTCTACTTTTCTTTAAAACCTTTTACTGATATTTGCTTAGACATTAAACACTTTAGCCTTTATTTGCTTGAAGAACCTTTAAGGGCTCAAGGCACTCCCTTTTCTCCAGGTCTCCTTAGGATCAAGGAACACCCTTTGCCTTCAGGCCTCCTTTTAGAAGAGGCAGTTTTTTTCCTCTGCAGTTTAGGTTACTGCCTAGAACTCCAATAACAGTTTAAACGCCAATAAGTTTTTCTTAATGCAAGAACTACAATCATTACTGCACCAAAAGTCCAGACATAGTTTCCTTCTTTTCTAAAATATATCCAATTGCGAAGTAGTATGAAATCAAATCATAAGGAAACAAACTTTTAAATATTCCTTTTAAAACCCTCCTCCCCAATTCAATACATTTTAAGTAGCAGTTTAAGAAATAGTATTATTTTACCATCAGATTTTCAATGTCAGTCTGTAAGGAAAAGGGACGAAGATATTCCACTCAGTCCATCTGACCAGATTCAGTGAATAGCCTTCATCCCAGCTTATTTTCTTTCAACAGCGTGGACCCTCCCTTAGGGCCTTTCCCACCATCGAACCCACAGCTGCAACATAGCCAGTTCACCTCCCACCCCCAAAAATGGTCACACAGGACTATCCTAAGTTTTCCAGTCTTTTGGCATTTGATTACCTAAACAATTTTAAAAGACAGGCAAAGTTTCTGACATTGATAAACAGATTCACATTTAAATCTCTAATACATGTCTCCAAACTTTAACTTAAGGAAATAAATTTCAAATTCCCTAATGCCTCTGGGCTAAATAGGATACAATCTTTATTATGTAAACAGCTCTATGCATTACAATATCAAATTATTTTTTAATGCAAATTTCATTTAGAAAATACTTTTTCTACTTTAGAAAAATACTTTTTACCAGTTTCTCTTTAAAACAATGCAATAACCCTTTGAGACATTGTAAAACATTTAAACCTAATAATTTTCTTGAAGTTTAGACTTAGATTTACCCAATTGCCTTTTTATTTTTAAGTATAAATTAACCCATTGTTTTATACAGCATGCTGACAATTTAACCTTGAACATGTTCACTCACTCATTCACACACATTCAAAGATCTTAAAGTGTGCAAAATTAATATCGACCATTTGTTTTCTGGAAGCTTTAGTATCAAGAGTTTTGCCAATCATACTCTTGCAGGTGAGAACCAGGTTCAAAAAAATTTTTACAAGGCAATTTATTTGAAATTATTATTTGGTTGGAGTCTTCCAGTGCCAGATTTAGCCCACCTAGAGCATGACTCTAGTCATTTTTCCAATTTTGACTAGCCCATCCCACATGACACTTTATAGGACCAAATTTAAACCTGGGGGAACCAAGACTGATGCCTGTGTCCTGCCACCCATTGTCTCCAGATTGCTCATCTGAGTGGGAGAAGCCATACCAGGCCCCCAGGAATGTTCACATGGATAGTGGCAAAGACACAGAAAACAAGAACCCATTAGGAATGGTACAGATTTCTACAGGATCAGACAAAACACCTCAGAGAACCATAAAACAGGGGCAGTGAACCCAGATTATCTCTTTAGAACCTTTAAACCATTGCAAAATCAAGTCTAGGGGAAGATTCTCCGTGGATGCCGCTTGGCTAATCTCTTTATATGCACCACCAAACACAAAACTTTGAGGAGGGACAGATAAGGAGTGGGGGAGGGGGGTCGAGTTCTCCAAGTCAGACTCCCCTTTCTCCTCCTTTTCTGATCCTGAAGATGTGACCTGCTTTAGAGGGAGAGAAAAAGTTTTTGTTAAGCAGGGGAAGGTTCCTTCGGCAGTCATCCCGTAAAGAAAGTGGTCCATTTCAGCTGGCAGAACATTTTAAGTTTTCCTGGGTAAACTTAGTTACCCGACTGGGCGGCCTTGTCTCGGAAGTCCCTAAAACGTTGGAAGATAAGGCTTAGGGGCATTGCGAGCTCCTTACTCCCTGTATGACCCATTTTCCTATTAGGCGGTAAAGAGAACTACCCAATAAGGGGTTCATCGCGAACAGTCAACACAAAAATGACAACTCCTACAAGACAAGGATCAGCTCTAAGATGCACAAATACCAAGACAAATACAACTGCCGTACAAACACAAAACTACAGTAACACAACTGTCTTACCTGGGAGACTCCAGATGTCATGCCTGGGAGACTCGAACTCCCTGTTTTTGCGACGACCCTCTTTGTCGTGCCCGGGAGACTCCAACTCCCTGTTTTTGTGATGAACCTCTTTGTCGTGCCCAGGAGACTCAAACTCCCTATTTTTGCGACGACCCTCTGGAGTGATGGGGTGTCCCCGCATCCACTCCGGCCCTGGGGAGCTGTACTGTGCCCAGTTTCTCCCCGGTGGGCCACTCTCCTGGAGCTCCCCAACAGAAAGGACAAAACAAAAAAACCAAAGACAAAACTAACGCGCTCAACATCTTACCTCCGGAGGTTTTGTTCAAAATTCTGATGCTGGTTCAGTCCTCATCTTTTGATCCCGGACGAGGCCCCCAAATGTTAGGGTCCATGATCAAAGGAATGAGTCTGACTCAAAAGCGGGATTTTGGAAGTTAAGTTAAACATAGTGTTATTCCACTCCTAGCATCAAGAATCATACTGACCGGTCAGGGTCACCTCTAAGATGTGAGCAAGGGAGCGACCCCTCCTGATCTTACAGGCTACTTTTATAGGCCCCAGCCATGTGGTTGGGCTGGCCATATACAGGTGGCCAATGGAATTCATCATGGTTGACTGATGGCTGGGGAAACCACTGACACCTTTGCTGTTTGAACTGACCTATCATTTCGGTGGGCTTCTGGGGCACTGCTCTGACAACAAAGGAAGGGGAGGGAATTCCCTGGCAGGGCAAGGGGGTGCTGGGTGGGGAGGAATTCTGGTAACTCCACCTGCTTTAACTGCTCTTGTAATATGAGCTGTTATCACAGATTCTACAGTCCCTGACTTAGGTCAAGTCCTTGGTCATAAAGAAGGGAAATACCTAGAGTGGATGGATTTTGGGAAGTCAAGAAAGGGGTCCCATTATCACCCTCACCCTCACCCTAACCATAACCCTAAACCTAAACCTAACGCAAACCTAAACCTAACCTAACTCTAACCCTAACCCAAACTCTAACCCAGACTTTAACCTTAACCCTAAACCTCACGCTCACCCTAACCCTAAACCTAACTCTAACCCAAACCCTAACACTCACCCTAACCCTAAACCTAACTCTCACTCTAACCCTCACCCTAATCCTAAACCTACCGCTCACCAAAACCCTAACCCTAACACTAATCCTAACCCTAAACCAAACACTAAACCTAGCCCTAGCCCTAACCCTAAACATAACCCTAACCCTAACCCTGATCCTAATCCTAAAGATAAGGGTCCTTAAACGTAACCTAAACCTTAACCCAAACCCTAACCCTTAACAAAAACCTAACCCTAACCCTAACCCTAATATAACCCATAAATCATATCCCAAACACTAACCCTAACAGTAATGGTCCCTAACAATAACCCTAATCCTAACCCTAAACCGAACTTTAGTCCTATCCCTAACCTTAAACATAAACCTAACCCTAACCCTCACCCTACCCTCACAATCACCGTCACCGTAATCCTCACCCTAAACCTAACCCTAAAACTCACCCTCACCCTACCCTAACCCTAACACTAACTCTAACCGTAAGGCTAACCCTAATTCAATCCCAAACCTAAACCTAACCCTAACCCTCACCCTCACCCTAAACTTCACCCACACCCTAAAAATCACCCTAACTCAAACCCTAACCCAAACCCTACCCCTAACCCAAACCCTAACCCTAATTGTAATCCTAACCCTAACCCTCACCCTAAACCTCACCTTCACCTTAACCCTATCCTAACCATCACCCTAACCCTAATCCCAACCCTAACCATAACCCTAACCCTCATCCTAACCGTCACCCTAACCCTAATCCTAACCCTAACCATAACCCTAACCCTCACCCTAACCATCACCGTAACCCTCATCCTCACCCTAACCTTAACCCTAAGCCTAACTGTAACTGTAACCAAAACCCTCATCCTAAACCTAACTGTAACCCTAACCCTAAACATAGCCCTAGTCCTAACCTAGACATAACCCTAACCCTACGCCTAATCCTAATCATAACCATAAGTGTCTATAAACCTAACACTAACCCTTCACCCAAACCCTAACCGGAACCCTCACCCTTACCCTAAGCCTCAACCTAACCCGAACCCGAACCCAAACCCTAACCCTCACCCTAAACACCACCCTCACCCTCACCCTAACCCTAAACCTAACCCTAAGCCTAACCCTAACTTTAACCCTAAACCTACCCCTAACCCTCACCCTAACCCTAATCCTAATCCTAACCCTAACCCTAACCCTATCCCTATCCCTAAACCTAAACATAAACCTAACTCTAACCCTAATCCTAACTCTAACCCTAAGTGTCCCTAAACCTAACCCTAACACTTAACACAAGCCCTAATGGTAACCGAAACCCTCACCCTCAACCTCAACCTCACCCTTACCCCAACCCTAACCCTAACCCTAAAAGTAATGCAAACCCTAACCCTAACCCTAACCCTAACCCTGACCCAAACTCTAACCCTAACTTAACCCTAACCCTAAACCGCACCCTAACCCTAACCCTAACCCAAAACCTAACCCTCACCCTCACCCTAACCCTAAACGTCACCCTCTCCCTCACCCTCATCCTCACCCTCACACTAACCCTAACCCTAACCCTAACCCTCACCCTAACTCTCACCCTAAACCTCACCCTAAACCTCACCCTAGCGTTCTAACCTTAAACCTAAAATTCACCCTAACCCTAATCCTAATCCAAAACCTAAATATAGCCCTAGCCCTAACCTTAAACATAACCCTAACCCTAATCCTAATCCTAATTCTAAACTTAAGGGTCCCTAAACCTAACCCTAACACTTAACCCAAACCCTAACCCTTACCAAAAACCTAACCCTAACTGTAACCCTAAACATAACCCCTAAATCCTAACCCAAACCCTAACCCTAACCAAAATTGTCCCTAACCCTAATCTTAAACCTAACCCTAACTATAGTCCTAGATCTAAACCTAAAACTAACCCTAACCCTAACCCTAACCGAAGGGTCCCTAACCCTAACCGTAACCATAACCATCACCATAACCCTCACCCTAACCCTCACCGTCACCCTCATCATAACCCTCACCCTAACCTTCACCTTCACCCTAACACTAACCATAACTCTAAACCTAACGCTAAGCCTTACTCTAACCCTCAACCTAACTCTCACCTTAAACCTAACCCTAACCCTAAGCCTAACCCTCACCCTCACCCTAACCCTCACCCTCACCCTAACCCTAACCGTAACCCTAATCCTAATATTACCCCTAATCCTAGTCCTAGGCCTAACCCTAACAATAAACCTAAACCTAACCCTAAGCCTAACCGTAACCCTAACCTTAACACTAACCCTAAACCTAACCCTAAGTGTCCCTATCCCTAACCCTGACCATAACCCTCACCCTAACCCTCACCCTGAATGTAACCGTAAACTTCACCCTAACCTTAACCCTAACCCTCACCCTAACCTAACCTTCAACTTCACCTAAACCTAAAAATAACCCTAACCCTAAACAAAACCCTAACCCTAACCCTAACACAACCCTAACCCTAACACTAACCCTGAACCTCACCCTAACCCTAACCGTAACCCTACCCTTAAGCCTAACCATAAACCAAACACTGCCCCTAAACCTACCTCTAACCCTAACCCGCACCCTCACCCTAACAATAACTCTAACCCTAACCCTAACTGTAACCCAAACCCTAACACTAACCCTTGTCCCTAACCCTCATCCTAACACTCACCCTAACACTCACCATAACCCTAACCCATAGCCTCATCCTAACCTACTCTAAACCTAACCCTCACCTTCACACTAACCCTCACCCTCACATTAACCATCACCCTCACCCACAACAATTACCATCACCCTAACCCCCCACCCAATCCCTCACCCTAACCAAAACCGTAACCCTAAACCTAACCATAATCCTAACCTATCCCTCACCCTAACCCTAACCCTAACCCTCACCATCACCCTCACTCTAACCCTAACTCTAACCCTAAAACTAACCCTCATCCTCGCCCTCACCCTCACCCTCAACCTAAACCTCACCCTAACAATAACCCTAACCACACACCCCATCCTCACCCCAAACCTCATTCTACCCTAACCCTAACCGTAAGCCTCACCCTAACCTTAATCCCAACCCTAAACGTAACCCTCAACCTAACCCTCACCTTAAACCTAACCCTCACGCTCACCTTCACCCTAACACTCAACCTAACCCTAACCCTAATCTTAACACTAACCCTAACCCAAACCCTACCACTAACCCTAACCCTAACCCTTGCCCTAAACCTCACCTTCACCATAAACCTAACCATCACCCTGACTCTCACCATAACCTTCACCCAACACTGAAACTTATCCTCATCCTGAACCTCACCCTAACCCTCACCTTCACCCAAACCCAAACCCTAACCCTAACCCTAACCTAACACTCACCCTCACTCTTACATTAACCCTAACCCTAACCCTAACCCTCACCCTCTCCCTAACCCTAACCCTAACCCTCATCCTCACCCAAACCTCACCCTAACTCTAAGACTAAACATAAGCCTCATCCTAACCTTAATCCCAACCCTAAACCTAACCCTAAACCTGACCCTGACCCTAGCCTTCACCTTCACCCTAACCCTCACCCTAACCCTCACACTCAGACTCAGCCTAATCCTCACCCACACCCTAACCCTAACCTAACCAAACCCTACCCCTCCCCTACCCCTACCCTTAACCCTAACCCTAAAACTCGCCCTAAATCTCACCTTCAACCTAACCCTAATCGTAACCCTAACCCTCACCCTGACCCTCACCCAAACCCTAACCCTAACACTAAACCTTACCCTCACCCTAACCCCCAACCTAACCCTCACCCTAATCCTCAACTTCACCCTAACCCTAACCCTAAACCTAACCCTAACCCTCACCGTAACACTCACCCTCACTCTTACCCTAATCATAACCTGAACCCTATTACTCACTCTCACCCTCACCCTCGCCCTCAACTTCACCCTCACCCTCACCCTAATTCTCACCCTAATCCTAACCCTAACCCTAACCCTCTCCCTCATCCTAACCCTCACCCTCACCCTCATCCCAAACCTCACCCTCACCCTCACACTCACCCTAAACTTCAAACTCACCCAAACCCTCAACATAACCATAACCCTAACCCTAATTCTCACCCTAAACCTAACCCTAGTCCTAGCCCTTAGCATAAACATACACCTAAAAATAACACTAACCCTTAAGCTAAACATAAACTTAACCCTAAACCTAACCCTAACCCTAAGGGTCCATAACCGTAACCCTAACACTAACCCTAACCCTAAGCATCACCCTAACCCTCACACTAAACCTAACCCTAACCCTAACCCTCACCCTCACCCTCACCATAAACCTAACCCTTACCCTCACCCTAACCCAAAACCTCACCCTAAACCTAACACCAACACTCACCCTAACCCTCACCCTAACCCTAAGCTTAAGCCTAAACCTGACCCTAACCCTCAACCTAACCCTAATCCTAATCCTAATCCTAACCCTAACATTAACACTAACCCTCACCCTAACTATCACTCTAAACCTCATCCTCACCCTAAACCTAACCCTAAGCCTAACTGTAACCCTAACTGTAACCCTCACACTAACCCTAACCCTAATCCTAACAAAACCCTAACCCTAACCCTAAACCAAACAGTAACCCTAACACTAAGCCTAAACCTAAACCTCACCCTCACCCTAACCCTAACAATAACGCAAACCATAACCCTAACCGTAACCCAAAACCTAACCCTCACCCTCACCCTAATCCAAATCCTAACCATAACAATAACACTAACACTAAACCTAAGCCTAACTCTCACCCTAACACTCACCCTCACTCTTGCCCTAACCCTAACCCTAACCCTAAACTTCACTTTCACCCTCACCTTCACACTCACTTTCACCCACACCCTCACTTTAACACTCACCCTAACCCTAAACCTAAACCTAAAGTTAAGCCTCACCCTAACCCTAACTCTAACACTAACCATAACCCTAACCCTCACCCGCAATTCAACCCTCAACCTGACCATAACCCTCACCCTCACCCTGAACTCACCCTAACCCTAACCCTAACACTCAACCTCAAAGTAACCCTAAACCTAACCCTCACCTTCACCCTCCCCGTTACCTTAACCCTAACCATAAACATAACACTCACCCTAACCCTAATGCTGAAATTAACCATAAGCCTAAACCTAACCCAAACCTTAAGGGTCCATAACCCTAACCCTAACCCTAACCCTCACCCTAAACCTAACCCTAACCATAACCCTAACCATCACCCTCAACCTAACCCAAACTTTAAACTTAAACCTCACCCTAACCCAAATCCTCACCCTAACCCTAACCTAACACTCACCATAACCATCACCCCAACCCTAACCCTAAGTCTAAGCCTAACCCTAACCCTAAACCTTACCCTCACCCTAACCCTCAACATAACCTTCACACTCACCTTAACCCTAAACCTAACCCTCACCCTCACACTCAATCTAACCCTACCCCTACCCCTAACCTAACCCTAACTCAAATCCTCACCCTAACCCTAACCCTAACCCCCTTACCTTCACCCTAAGCCTAACACTCACCCTAAACTTCACCCTAAACCTAACCCTAAGCCTAAACCTCACCGTAACCCTCAACCTAACCCTAACCCTATCCCTAACCCTAACCCTCACCGAAACACTAAACCTCACCCTAATCGGAAACCTAATCCTAACACTAACCCTAACACTAACCCTCACCCTAACGATCAAACTAATCCTCATCCTCATCGTAACCCTAACCCTAAACCTAAGTGTAACCCTAACCCTCACCCTAACCCTGAACTTAACCCTAACCCTAAAACTAATCTTCACCCTCACCCTAATCCTATTCCTAAACCTAACCCTAACCCTAACCCACACCCTATGCCTAACCCTAACCGTAAGTGTCTCTAAACCTAACCCTAAACCTTAACCCAACACCTAACCCTAAACATCAGCCTAACCCTAAACCTCACCCTAAATATGAACCTAAACTTAACCCTAACACTCACCCTAACCCTCACCCTCACTGTAACCCTAACCCTAACCCTAAATCTAAACCTAACCCTAACCCTAACCCTGACGCAAAACCTTACCATAACGCTAACCCTCACCCTCACCCTCACCTCACCCTAAACTTAACCCTAACCCTAACTCTCACCCTCACCATAACCCTCACCCTCATCCTAACCCTAACGCTCATCCTAACCCTCAACTTAACCCTCACCCTAATCCTAACCATAACACTAACGCAAACCTTAACCCTAACCCTCACTAAACCTAAACAAAACCCAAACCCTAACCCTAACCCTAACCCTAATCCTAACCCTAACTGTAACGGTCCCTAAATCTAACCCTAACCCTTAACACAAACACAAACCCTAAACAAAAACCTAACCCCAACACTAACCCTAAACATAACCCCTAACTCATAACCCAAACCCTAACCCTAACCATAAGGTTCCCGATCCCTAACCCTAATCCTATCCCTAACCCTAACCCTAGTCCTAACAGTAATCCTAACCATAAACCTAAACCTAACCCTAACCCGAATGATAAAGATAACCTTAATTCTAACCGTAGCCCTAACCCAAGGGTCCCTAACCCTAACCCTAACCCTCACTGTAACCCTCACCCTAACCCTCACCTTAACCCTCACCCTAACCCTCACCCTAACCGTTACCATAACCCACACTTTAAACCTAACCCTAACTGTAAACGTAACCTCCCCCTCCCACTAACCCTCACCCTCACACTTACTTTAACCCTAATCCTAAACCTAACCCTAAACCTAGTCCTAGCACTAACCCTAACCATAAACTTAACCCTAACCCTAACACTAACACTAACCTTAACCCTAACCCTAATCCTAACCCTAAGAGCCCCTAACCCTAAGCCTAAACCTAACACTAACCCTAACCTTCACCCTAACCCTCACCCTCAACCTAACCCTAATACTAATCCTAACCCTAAACCTCATCCTCATCCTAACTCTCACCCTAAACCTAACCCTAACCGTAAGCATCAACCTAAACCTAATTCTAACCCTAAACCTAACCATAACCCTCATCCTCACCATAACCTTCACCCTCAACCTAACCCTCACCCTTACCCTCACCTCAGGATAAACCTAACCCTCACCCTCACCCTAACCCTAAACCTAACACTAACCCTAACATTAACCTGAACCGAACCCTAACCCTAACCCTCGCCCCAAACCTCACCTTCACCTGAACCCTAACCCTACCCCTCACCCTCAAACTCATTCTCATACTCACCCTCACCCTAACCCTAATCCTAACCCTTAACCAAATCCTAACCCTTTTCCTCACCCTAACCTAAAACTAACCCTCACACTCAGGCTCACCCTAAACCTCCCCCTCACACTAAACCTCACCTTCACCCTAAACCTAACCCTAACCGTAACCCTCAACATGACCTTCACCCTCACCCTAACCCTCACTCTCACCCTAACCTTAACCCTAACACTTACCCTCACTCTAACCCTCACCCTAAACCTCACCCTAACCCTCAACCGAACACTAACACTTACCCTCACCCTGACTCTCACCCTAACCCTCACCTTCACCCTAACTCTAACCCTAAACCTAAATCCAACCCTAACCCTCACTCTAACACTCACCCTCACCCTTACCATAACCCTAACCCTAACACTCATCCTCATCCTCACCCTCACCATCACTTTCACCCTCATGATCACCCTAACCCTCACATTAACCCTAACCCTAAACCTAACCCTAAGCCTCACCCTAACCCTAACCCTCACACTCGCCCTCAACCTCACCCCAGCCCTCACCCTCACCCTCACCCTAAACTTCAACCTAACCCTAACCTTAACCCTAACCCTACCCTAAGCCAAGGATCCCTAACTCTAACAATAACCCTCACCTTAACACTCATTCTAACGCGCATCCTATCCCTCACCCTAACCCTAACCCTAACTCTAAACCTAGCGCTAATCCTCAACCCAACCCTCAGCCTATCCCTCACCTTCACCCTAACCCTAACCTAAACCTAACCCTCCCCCTCAACCTAACCTTCACTCTAACCCTAAAACTAATCCTAATCCTAACCCTAACCATAACCGTAGTCCTAGCCCTAACCCTAACCATAAACCTAAACCTAACCCCAACTCTAACGTTAATCCTAAACTTAACCCTAACCCTAAACTTAAGCCTAAGGTTCCCTAACCCTAACCCTAACCCTACCCCTCACTCTCACCCTCACCCTCACTTTATCCCTAACCCAAACACTAACCCTAACCCTCACCTCTTCCTCACCCTCACACTCCCCCTCACCCTAACCCTCACCTTAACCCTAACCCTAACCCTCAATCTACCCTTAAATCTAATCTTAAGCCTCACCCTAACCCTACTCACAATCCTAAACCTAAACCTAACCCTCACCCTAACCTTATCCTAATCTTCACCCCAATCCTAACCATAACGCTCACCCAAACCCTAACCCTAACCCAAACCCTAAACGCAGCCCTAGCCCTAACCCTAAACATAAGCCTAACCCTAACCCTAATCCTAATCTGAACCATAAGTGTCCCTAAACCTAACGCTAATCCTTATTCATACCCTAACACTTACCAAAAACCTAACCCTAACCTTAACCCTAAACATAACCCCTAATCCTAAACCAAACCCTAGCCCTAACCATAAGGGTCCCTAACCCTAATCCTACCACTAACCCTAACCTTTGTCCTAATACTAACCCTAACCATAAACCTAACCCTAACCTACTCTTACAGTAACGATAATTTTAACCCTAACACAAGTGTCCCTAACCTTAACCCTAACCCTCAAAATAACCCTCAGCCTAACCCTCACCGTAACCCTCAAAGTAACCCTCAGCCTAACCCTCACCGTAACCCTAAACCTAAACCTAACTCTAAACCTAACGCTAAACCTCCCCTAACCCTCAACCTAACCCTCACCTTAACCCTAAACATAAACCTAACCCTCACCCTCACCCTAAACCTCACCAAACCCTACACCTAACCCTAAACCTAATCCTAACCCTAACCCTAACTAGAGTCCTAGCCCTAACCTAACCATAAAAATAACCCGAACCCTAAGCCTAACGCTAACCATAACCTTAACCCTAACCCTAAAACTATCCCTAAGTGTCCCTAACCCTAACCCTCACCCTCACTTTCACCCTAAACCTAACTGTAACCCTAACCCTAATCCTAATCCTAAACCTCACCTTAACCCTAACCCTAAACCTAACCCTAACACTAACCCTAATCCGAAACAAAACCCTAACTCTAACCATCACACTAAACCTGACGCTAACCCTATCCCTAAACTTAACCCAAACCCTCACCCTAACCCTAACTTTAAATCTAATCCTAATCCTAATCCTAACCCTAACCCAAACCCTAACCATAACCCTAACCCTCATGCTTACCCTATCCCTAACCCTAACACTAACTCTCACCCTCACCCTAACCCATACCCTAACGCAAACACTTATCCTAACCCTAATCCTAAACCTAACCCTAAACATAAACCTAAGCCTATTCCTAACCCTAAACCTCACCCTTACCCTTATATTAACCCTAACACTAACGCTCAAACTCACCCTAACCCTCACCCTAACGCAAACCCTTATCCTAACCCTAATCCTAAACTTAACCCTAACCGGCACCCTAACCCTAAACCTAACCCTAACCATCACCCTAATGCTCACCTCAAACTCACCCTAACCCTAACCCTAACCCTAACTAATACCCTAATCCAAAACCTAACCCTAACAGTAACCCTAACAAACACCATCACCCTAACCCCAACCGTCAGCCTCTCCCTCACCCTTATCATAACCCTCAACCTCACCCTAACCTTAACCCTAACCCTCACCCTAACCCTCACTCTAAACCTCATAATAATCCTAACCCTAACGTTAACCCAAAACCTAACCACAACCCTAACACTAAACCTAACCCTAACCCTAACAGTAACCCAAACCCTAAACCTAGACCTAGCCCTAACCCTAACTCTAACCCTAACCCTAACCCTAATACTAACCCTAACCGCACGGGTCCCTAAAACTATTCCCCAGCCTTTAACCCAAAACCTAACCCTTACCAAAAACCTAACTGTAACCTTAAACCTAAACATAACCCATAACTCCTAACCCAAACCCTAACCCTAACCATAAGGGTCCCTATACATAACCCTTATTATAACTCTAACCCTAACCCTAGTCATAGCCATATCCCTAACCATAAAAGTAAACCTAACCCTAACTCTAACGCTCAGGATAACCTTAACCCTAACCCTAACCCTAACCCAAGGATCCCTAACCCTAACTCTTAACTCTCAACATAACCCTCACATTAACCCTCACTCTAACTCTCACTCTAACCCTCAAATTCAGCCTAAACTAAACCCTAAAGTTAAACCTAGCGCTAACCCTCACCCTAAACCTCACCCTAACCCTCAAGCTATCCCTCCCTTTAACCCTAACCCTAACCCTAAACCTAACCCTCACCCTCACCCTAGCACTCACCCTAACCCTAACCCTAACCCTAACCCTAACCCTAACCCTAAACCTAACCCTAATCCTAACCCTAACCCTAACCCTAGTCCTAGTCCTAACCCTAACCATAAAAATAACCCTAACCCTAACCCTAATGCTAACCATAACATTAATCTTAACCCTAAAATTATCCCAAAGTCTCCCTAACCCTAACCTGACCCTAAAACTCACCCTCACCCTCACCTCACTGTAACATTAACCCGAACCCTAACCCTAACCTTAACCCTCACTCTCACCCACATCCTAAACCTAACCCTAACCCTCACCCTAAACCTCACCTTAACCCTAACCGTAACCCTAACCCGAAAAAAACCCTAACCCTAACCATCACCCTCAACCTGACCATAACGCTGTCCCTAACCCTAACCCAAACCCTAAACCTAACCCTTACCTTAACCCTATTCCTAACCCTAATCCTAACCCTAACCCAAACACTAACCATAACCCTAACCCTATCCCTAATCCTAACACTAACCCTCACCCTCACCATAACCCACACCCTAACGCAAACACTTATCCTAACCCTAATCCTAAACCTAACCCTAACGCTCACCCTAACCCTAAACCTAACCCTAACCGTCACCCTAACACTCACCTCATCCTCACCATAACCCTAACCCTAAACCTAACCCTAAAGCAAACCCTAACCCAAACTCTTACCCTAACCCAAAGCCTAACTCTAACCCTAACCCTATCCCTCACCCTAACCCTAACCCCAACCGTCACCCTCTCCTTCACCCTTATCCTAACCCTCAACCTGACCCTAACCTTAACCCTAACCCTCACCCTAACCCTCACTCTGACCCTCACCCTAATCCTAACATTAACACTAATCCTAGCCCTAAGCCTAACCATAAAATTAAGCCTAACCTTAACCCTAACGCTCACGATAACCTTAACCATAACCCTAACTCTAACCCAAAGATCCGTTACCCTAACCCTAACCCTCACTGTAACCCTCACTGTAACCCTCACCGTAACCTTCAGTCTAACCCTCAACTTCACCCTAACAGTAACCCTAACTCTAAACCTAGCGCTAAACCTAACCTTAACCCTCAACCTAACCCTCACTTTAACCCTAAACCTAACCCTAAACCTAACCCTCACTCTACCCTAGCACTCACCCTAAACCTAACCCTAACCTTAACCCAAGTCCTAGCCCTAACCCTAACCATAAACATAACCGTAAACCTAACCCTAACGCTAACCCTAATCTTAACCCTATCCCTAAACCTAACCCTAAGGGTTCCTAACCCTAACCCTAACCCTAACCCTCACTCTCACCCTCACCCACACTCTAACGCTAACCCTAACCCTAAGCCTAAACCTCACCTTCACCCTCATCCTCACATCACCCTCCCCCTAACCATCAACCTAAAACTAACACTAAGCCACACCCTAACCCTCACCCTAAACCTAACCCTAACCTTAGGGCTTACCCTAACCCTAATCCCAACCCTAAACCTAACCCTAACCCTCCCGCTCACCCTAACATTCACCCACAACCAAATCCTCAACCTAAACCTCACCCTCAGGCTCACCCTAACACTCAAACTCACCCTAAACCTAAGCCTAAGCCAAACCCTAACCCTAAACCAAAACCTAAACCTAACTGTAACCGTAACCCTAACCCTAACCCTCGCCCTAAACCTCACCTTCACCCTAACCCTAAACCTAACCCTCACCATGACCCTCACCCTCAACCTAACCCTAGCCCTCACCCTAACTCTAACCCTAACACTTACCCTCACCCTAACTCTCATGGTAAACCTCAACTAACCCTCACCATACCACTAACTCTAACCCAGACCCTGACCCTACTCTAACCCACACCTTCACCCTAACCCTAACCCTAGCCCTAAACCCAACCCTAACCCTCACCCTAACACTCACCCTCACTCTTACCCTAAACCTTACCCTAACCATAACGCTCACCCTCACGCTCACCCTCACCTTCACCTTCACCCTCATGCTCACCCTAACACTCACCCTAACCCTTTCCCTAACACTAACCCTAACCCTCACCCTTACCCTAACCCTCACCCTCACCCTCATCCTAACACTCACCCTCACCCTAACCGTCACCTCACCCTTACCCGAAATCTAAACCTCACCCTAACCTTAAGCCTAACCCAAACCCTAAGCAGAGGATCCCTAACTCTAACACTAACCCCCAACTTAACCCTCCTTCTAACCCTCACCCGAAGCCTCACCCTAACCCTCAACCTCACCCTAACCCCAACCCTAACACTTACCCTCACACTAGCAATCACGCTAAACCTCAACCTAACACTCACCCTAGCACTAGCCCTAAACCTCACCTGACCCTCACCCTAACCCTCACCCTAATCCTCACCTTCACGGTACCCTAACCTTAACCCTAAACCCAACCGTAACCTTCACCCTAACACTCACCCTCACTATTACCCTAACCCTAACCCCAATCCTAAACCTTACCCTAACCCTAGTCCTAGCCCTAACCCAAACCAAAAACCTAACCCTAACCCTAACGCTAACCCTAAACTTAACATTATTCCTAAACATAACCCTAAGGGTTCCCAACCCTAACCTTAACCCTAACACTCACAGTCAACCTCACCGACACTCTAACCCTAACCTTAAGCCTCACCCTAACCCTAAACCTAAGCCTAACCCTAAACCCACCCCTAACCGTCCCGCTCACCCTGATCTTCACCCTCACCCTTACCCTAACCCTAAACTTAAACTTAACCTTAAGCCTCACCCTAACAATAAACCTAAGATTAACCCTAACCCAACCCTAAACCTCCCACTCATCCTAAACTTCACCCTCACCCTAACCATAACCCTAAACATAAATCTAACCTTAAGCATCACTCTAACCCTAATATCAACCCTAAACCTAACCCTAATCCTCCCCCACACCCTAACCTTCACTCTCACCCTAACCCTCAACCTAACCCTCATCCTCAGGCTCACCCTAACCCTCACCAACACCCTAACCCTAAGCCTAATCCTAACCCTACCCCTAACAGAAACACTAACCCTAACCCTCGCCCCAAAGCTCACCTTCACCCTAAACCTAACCTTAACCCCAACCCTCACTCTGACTCTCACCCTCACACTAACCCTCGCCCTAACCCTCAACCTAACCCTAACCATAACCCTCACCCTGACCCTTACACTAACCCTCACCGAAAACTCACTTTCACCCTAGCGCTAACCCTATCCCTAACCCTAAACCTAACCCTAACCCTAACCCTAACCCTGAACCTAATCTGAAACGTAACGGTCCCTAAACCTAACCCTAACCCTTAACCCAAAACCTAACCCTTACCAAAAACCTAAACCTAACCCTAACCCTAACCGTAACCGTAACCCTAAACCAAACCCTAACCCTCAACCTCACCATCACCCTAAACCCAACAGTCACCCTCTCCCTCACCATCATCCTAAACCTCAACCTCACCCTAACCTTAACCCTAACCCTCACCCTAACTCTCACCATAACCCTTACGCTAATCCTAAATGTAACGCTAACCCAAAACCTAACCCCAACACTAACCCTAACCTTAACCCTAAACATAACACTAACCCAAACCCTAAACCTAGCCCTAGCCCTAAACCTAAACGTAACCCTAACTCTAATCCTAATCCTAACCCTAACCGAAAGTGGCCCTAAACCTAACCCCAGCCCTTAACCCAAAACCTAAACCTTACCAAAGACCTAACCCTAACCCTAACCCTAAACATAAGGGTCTCTAACCCTAACCCTAATCCTAACCCTAACCCTAACCCTAACCCTAATCCTATCCCTAACCCTAACCCTAGTCCTAGCCCTAACCCTAACCATAATCCTAAACCTAACTCTAACCCTAATGCTAATGATAACCTTAACCCTAACCCTAACCATAACCCAAGGATCCCTTACCAGAACCCTACCCCTCGCTGTAACCCTCAACCTAACCCTCACCATAACCCTCACTCTAACCCTCACCTTAACCCTCACCTTCACCCTAACCCTAACTCTAAAACTAGCGCTAACCATCACCCTAACCCTCAACCTAACATTCACCTTAACAATAACCCTAACCCTTACCATAACACTCACCCTAAACCTAACCCTAATCCTAATCCTAACCCTAACCCTAACCTTAGTCCTCTCCCTAAAACTAAACATAAACCTAACCCTAAGCCTAACCCTAATGCTAGCCCTAACCGTAACCCTATCCCTAAACATAACCCTAAGGGTTCAAAACCCTGACACTAATCCTAACACTCCCACTCACACTCTACATCACCCTCACTCTCACCCTAACCCTAACTCTAACCCTCACCCTCACCCTTATGCTCACATTAACCCTCACCCCAACCATCACCCTAAAATTACCCCTAACCCTCCCCTCACCCTTACCCTCACCCTCACCCTAACCCTAACCCTAAGCTTAACCCTAAACCTAACCCTAACCCTCCCCCTCACCCTAACCTTCACCCTCACACTAACCCTCAACATAACCTTCACCCTCAGGCTCACCTAACCCTCACCTTCACTCTAAACCTAAGCCTAACCCTAACCGTAACCCTTAACCAAACCCTAAACCTAACTCTAAACCTAACCCTAATCCTAATCCCGCCCTAAACCTCACCTTCACTCTAACCTTAACCCTAACCCTAACCCTCACCCTCACCCTCACGCTCACCCTTACCCTCCCCCTTATCCTCACCCTAACCCTAACCCTAATACTTACCCTCACCCTAATACTCAAGCTGAACCTCAACCTAACCCTCACCCAAACATTAACCCTAAACCTCACACTGACCCTCACCCTAACCCTCACCTTAACCCTCCCCTTCATCCTTAACCTAACCCTAACCATAAACTCAACCCTAACCCTCACCCTAACACTCACCCGCACTGTTACCCTAAGCCTAACCTTACCCTAAGGGGCTCACATTTACCCTCACCCTCACTTTCAACCTCATGGTCACCCTAACCCTCACCCTAACCCTAACCCTAACTCTAACCCTAAGCCTCACCCTAACCCTAACCCTAACGCTAAGCCTAACCCAAACCCTAACCCTCACCCTCACCCTAACCCCAACCGTCACCCTCACCCTCACCCTCATCCTAACCCTCAACCTCACCCTAACCTTAACCCTAACCCTCACCCTAATCCTAACCCTAACACTAATCCAAACCCTAACCCCAACACTAACCCTAATCCTAACACCAACATCAAACCTAAACCTAGCCCTAGCCCTAAACCTAAACATAACCCTAATCCTAACCCTAATTCTAACCCTAACCGAAAGGGTACCTAAACGTAACCCCAGCCCTTAACCGAAAACCTAACCCTTACCAAAAACTTAACCCTAACTCTAACCGTAAACATAACCATAACTCCTAACCCAAACCCTAACCCTAACCATAAGGGTCCCTAACCGTACCTCTAATCATTTCCCTAACCCTAACCCTAGTCCTAGCCCTAACATTAAGCTAAACCTCAACCTAACCCTAACCCTAATGATAACGATAACCTTAACCCTAACCGTAACCCAAGGATCACTTACCCTAACCCTAACCCTCACTGTAACCCTCACACTAAACCTCACCGTAACCCTCACTCTAACCCTCACATTCGCCCTAACCCTAACGCTATCTCTAAACCTAGCGCTAACCCTCACCTTAACCCTCAACCTAACACTCAACTTAAGCTTTACCTTAACCCTAAATCTAACCGTCACCGTCACCATAGCACTCAACTTAACCCTAACCCAAACCCTAATCCTAACCCTAATCCTAACCCTAACCCTAGTCCTAGCCCTAACACTAACTCTAAGCCTAACACTAATCCTAACCTTAACCCTATCTCTAAACATAGCCCTAAGGGTTCCCAACCCTAACCCTAACCCTGACACTCACACTCAAACTCACCCTCACTCTAACCCGAACCCAAAACCTAACCCTCACCCTCACCATCATCCAGACATTCACCCTCACCCTAACCATCAACCTAACCTTAATCTTACCCTCACCCTAACCACAACCCTAACCGTAAGCCTCACGCTAACCCTAACCCTAAGCCTAACCCTAAACCTAATCCTAATACTCCCCCTCCCACTAACTTTCACCCTCACACTAACCCTCAACATAACCTTCACCCTCAGGCTCACCCTAACCCTCACCCTCACCCTAAACCTAAGCCTAACCCTAACCCTACCCCTAACCCAAACCCTAAACCTAACTCCAACCCTAACCCTAACCCTAACCCCCGCTCTGAACCTCACCTTCACCCTAACCCTATCCCTAACCCTAACCCTCACCCTGAACCTCACCCTCATCCTAACCCTAACACTTACCCTCAGCCTAACCCTCACGCTGAACCTCACCCTAACCCTCACCCTAACACTAACCCTAACCCTCACCCTGACCCTCACCCTAACCCTCACTAACCCTCACCTGCACCCTAATACTAACCCTAACCCTAAACCCAACCCTAACGCTCACGTTAACACTCACCTGCACTCTTACCCTAACCCTAAACCTAACCCTAACGCTCACCCTCACTCTCACCCTCACCTTCACCCTCATGCTCACCCTAACCCTCACCCTAACCCTAACCCTAACTCTAAGCCTAAGCCTCACCGTAGCCCTAACCCTAACCCTAAGCCTAACCCAAACCCTAATCCTCACTCTCAATCTCACCCTCACCCTAACCCCAACTGTCACCCTCTTCCTCATCCTCAACCTAACCCTCAACCTCACCCTAACCTTAACTCTAACCCTCACCCTAATCCTCACCCTAACCCTCACCCTAATCCTAACCCTAACGCTAACCCGAACGGTAACCCCAACCATAACCCTAAACCTAGCCCTAGCCCTAATCCTAAACATACCCCTAACCCTAACCCTAATACTAACCCTAACCGAAAGGTTCCCTCAACCTAACCCCATTCCTTAACCCAAAACCTAACCCTTACCAAAAACCTAACCCTAACCCTAACCCTAAACATAACCCCTAACTCCTAACCCAAACCCTAACCCTAACCATAAGGGTCCCTAAGCCTAACCCTAATCCTAACCCTAACCCTAACCCTAGTCCTAGCCCTAACCCTAAACAGAATCCTAAACCTAACCCTAACCCTAACGCTCACGATAACCTTAACCCTAACCATAACAGTAACCCTAACCCAAGTATCCCTTACCCTAACCCTAACCCTCACCGAAACCCTCACCCTAACCCTCACCATAAACCTCAACCTAACCCTCACCTTAAACCTAACCCTAACCTTAAACCTAACCCTCACCCTCATCCTAACCCTCAACCTAACCCTAACCCTAACCCTAATCCTAATCCTAACCATAACCCTAGTCCTAGCCCTAACTCTAACCATAAACCTAACCCTAAACTCAAACCTAATGCTATCCCTAAACTTAATCCTAACCAAAAACCTAACCCTAAGGGTTCCTAAACCTAACCCTAAATCTAACCCTCATAATCACCCTAGCCCTCACTCTAACCCTAACCCTAAACCTAACCCTAAACCTAACCCTCAACCTGACACTCATCCTCACACTCACCCTCCCGCTAACCGTCACCATAACCCTAACCCAAACCCGCACCCTCACCCTAAACCTCACCCTAACTCTAAACCTAACCTTAAGTCTCACCCTAACTCTAATCCCAACCCTAAACATAACCCTAACCCTCACTTCACCCTAACCTTCACCCTCACCCTAACCCTTAACCTAACCGTCATACTCAGGCTCACACTAACCCTCACGCTCACCCTACACCTAAGTCTAACCCTAACCCTACCCCTAACCCAAACACTAAACCTAAGCCTAAACCTCACCCTAAACCTCACCCTCACCCTAACCCTAACCCTAACATTTACCCTCACAATAACCCTCCCGCTAAACCTCACCCTAACCTCACCCTAACCCTAATCCTAACCCTAACCCTCACCCTTAACCTCACCCTAACCCTCACCATAACACTCACATTCACCCTAACCCTAAACCTAATCCTAACCCTAAACCCAACCCTAACCCTAACCCTAACATTCACCCTCACTATTATCCTAACCCTAACCGTAACATTTACCCTCACAATAACCCTCCCGCTAAACCTCACCCTAACCTCACCCTAACCCTAATCCTAACCCTAACCCTACCCATACTCTAGTCCTAGCCCCAACCCTAACCATAAACCTAACCCTAACCCTAACTCTAACGCTCACCCTAATCTTAACCCTAACCCTAAACTTAACCCTAAAATTAACTAACCCTAACTCTAACGCTAACCCTCACTCTCACCCTCACCCTCACGTTAACCCTCAACTTAACCCTAAACCTAACACTCACCCTCACCCTAAACCTCACCATAACCCTAAACCTAACCTTAAGCCTCACCCTAACCCTTATCCCAACCTTAAACCTAACCCTAACCCTCCACCTCCCCCTCACCCTAAACTTCACCCTCACCCTAACCCTAAACCTAACCCTCACCCTCAGGCTCACCCTAACCCTCACCCTCACTCTAACCCTAAGGCTAATCCTAACCCTACCCCTAACCCAAACCCTAACCATAACCCTAACATTAACCCTACCCCTAAACCTCACCCTAAATTTCTACTTCATCCAAAACCTAACCTTAAACCTAACCCTCGCTCTGACTCTCACCCTCACTCTAAGCCTCACCCTAAGCCCCACCCTCACCCTCACCCTAACCCTAACCATAACCCTGACCCTCACCCAAACCCTTACCCAAACCTCACTTTCACCCTAACGCTAACCCTAAAACTAACCCTAACCCTAACCCTAACACTGATCCTAATCCGAACCTTAAGGTTCCTTAAATCTAAACCTATCCCTTAACCCAAACCCTAACCCTTTCCAAAAACTAACCTTAACCTTAACCCTAAACTTTACCCCTAATCCTAAACCTAACCATAAGTGTCCCTAACCCTAACCCTAATACTAACACTAACCCTGACCCTAGTCCTAGTCCTAACCCTAACCATACACCTAATGCTAACCCTACTCTAACGCTAACGATAATTTTAACCCCAATCCTAACCCTAACCCAAGGGTCCCTAACCTTAACCCTAACCCTTACCGTAACCCTCACCCTGACCCTCACAGTAACCCTCACACTAACCCTCACCCTAACACTCACCTTAACCCTAAAACTAAACCTAACTCTAAACCTGATGCTAAACCTCACCCTAATGTTCAACTTAACTTTCACCTTAACCCTAAACCTAAACCTAAACCTAATCGTCACACTCACCCTAACCCTCACCCTAACTCTAACCCTAACCCTATCCTAATCCTAACCTAAACCGAGTCCTAGCCTTAACACTAACCATAAACTAACCCTAACCCTAACCCTAACACAAAAACAACCCCAATCCTGTATAATCCTAACCCAAACTCTAAGCCTAACCCTCACCCTAACCCTAAACCTCACCCTCACCCTAACCCTAATCGTAACCATAACCCTAACCAAACTCTAACCCGAAAACTAAACCTCAACCTCACAATCACCCTAACCCCAACTGTCACCCTCTCCCTCACGCTCATCCTAACCCTCAACCTCACCCTAACATTTACACTAACCCTCACTCTAACCCTCTCCCTAACCCTCACCCTAATCCTAACCCTAACGATAACCCAAAACCTAAACGTACCCCTAGCACTAAACCTAAACATAACCCTAACCGTAACTCTAATCCTGACCCTAACCAATAGGTTCCCTAACCTAACCCCAGCCCTTAACCCAAAACCTAACCCTTACCAAAAACCTAACCCTAAACCTAATCCTAAACATACCCCTAACTCATAACCCAAAACCTAACCCTACCCATAAGGGTCCCTAACCCTAACA
This sequence comes from Megascapheus bottae, assembly GCA_024803745.1. Classification (NCBI taxonomy): domain Eukaryota; kingdom Metazoa; phylum Chordata; class Mammalia; order Rodentia; family Geomyidae; genus Megascapheus; species Megascapheus bottae. Next base: position 1,298,229 of record JANJXV010000043.1, on the reverse strand, counting down.
ATAATCCTAACCCTAAGCCTAACCCTAGTCCTAGCCCTAACCCTCACCATAAACCTAACCCTAACCTTAACCCTAAACCTAAATCTAACCCTCACCCTCACCCTAACCGTCACCCTAAACCTAAACCTAATCCTCAACATAACCCTAACACTAACCTAAACCTAACCCTAACCCTCACCCTAAACCTCACCCTAACCTTAACCCTAACCCTAATCGTAACCCTAAGCCTTACCGGAGTCCTAGCCCTTACCCTAACCATAAAACTAACCCTAACACTATCCCTAACGCTAACCATAACCTTAAACCTGTTGAGGACTGACTGTGGGGTCAGTGACCGTGACTGTGGGGTCAGTGACCTTGGACCTGCACAATTGAGTACACAAGGAAGTAAGCTCTTATCATGATTTTGGGCTGTGTCAATAGCTTCTCATTTAACCTATTTGGGACTTGATAGCTTCTCATTCAACCTATTTCAGACTTGATACTGTTTGTACGAATGTAGCCCCTGGCAGTTCCCTAGTTTAAAGAAGTGTATTTAAGATTGAGAACTGGAAATAAACTGGGCTACGGTCTTGGGCTACAGGCTTCTTAAGCTGTGGCTCCTGATTTGGGCTGTAGCCCTCCTGAACCCCATCTGTTTGTCTCTCTTCTATTTTTTCCTAGTCCTTGCCCCCTATTTCAGGAATCCCAATCTGCAAACCCTGGTTTGCTGCCAGTTGGCCCCGGCATCTGGCGCCCAAACAGGGACCCTCAAAATCTGGGACGAAGGTGAAGGACCCCTCCCTGTGGTGAGTAACACATCGTAGGACTATTAAGAGAGGATCTTAAGAGAGTGTATAGTCAGGAGTAAAAATTATGGGTCAAGTTAATAGCCATAGGTTATTTCTACCGATCTTAACAGGCCTACTTGAAGCCCACGGAACGTGGGTGGAAAAAGGGGTGCTTCAGAGCTTCAGAGTTTGTCGAGGAGGCATGCCCGAGGTTTATAGAGGAGGAATTCCAAAAAACCTGGCAGCGGATAGGAAAAAGAATTCAAGAATATTATAATGTATATGGCCCCGAAAAGACCCCAGTAGAGGCTATTGATGTATGGAATTTAGTAACTGAATGCATAGATCCTCAACATGGGAATGCTGAACTTAATCTTGAATTAAGGGTAATTTATGAATTAAAGGAGCCTTCTGAAAACCCTGAGGCTGAGCCATATACTGCAGCCCAAGAGAGTCTAAGTGAGATCTTGAAAAGGGAACAACAACCAGTAGATATTGAGTATCAGAATTCAGGTTTGAATATCAAGGAGGAAAGTTATGATGAGTCAATGGAGGGCCGGGTGGCTACGATAGAGAAGAAGTTAGAAGAAATGCTACATTTTCTATCGAAAATGGGGATGGAGCAGAGAGCCCCCCCCCCCGAAGTAGGAAAGAAATATGACCCTCAGGCCACTATGGTGTCTGATTCAAAACCTTACCCCTCACACCCACCGCCACCAGCTGCAGCCTTAGGGCCTCAATCACTTTTTCAACCTTTAGGCAAGCCTAAAGGCCCTAGCAACAAGTCCCTTTTAACAGGCACTACAACCAGGCACAGTGCATCGCAATTAAACCTGACTCAGGCTGCTAGAGAGAGGGAAGATATTTCAGGGCCTCGATGCTTTCCTAGTTTAGTTGATCATGATGAACAAGTATACCATCAACCTGTTCCTGTTAAACTGTTTCAGGATTTAAAGAGTGCCTGCTCCCAATATGGGCCAACTGACCCTTTTACTCAAGTAATATTGGAGGCCGCGTGTGCTGGTATTGCATGCCCAAATGACTGGAAGCGGCTTGCCAGAGCATGCCTTAGTGCAGGAGAGTACTTATTATGGGAGACAGAGTTCACTGCACAGTGTCGGGCTAAAATTGAAACAAATAGGTCTAAGAACCTGCCTTACACTGTTGATCAGTTGTTAGGAGAGGGAACCTATAAAAACACCAAAGATCAATTGGGTTATGCAAAGGAGGCCTATTTGCAAATAAATGCTGCGGCAAGAGAGGCTTGGAAAAGGTTACGCAATTCCAATCATACAAAAAATCTAGTAGAAGTTAAACAGGGACCGAATGAACCTTATCTAGAATTTTTGTCTCGATTAATGGAGACTTCAGACCGCCTAGTACAAGATGAGAATGCAAGGAAGATTATAGTTAGACACATAGCCTATGAAAATGCCAACGCCGCCTGTCAGGCGGCTATCAGACCCCATAGGAATAAGGGAGGAATCACGGACTTTATTTCACTGTGTGCTGATATTGGACCCTCCCATGTACAAGGCCTTACTTTAGCCGCCGCTCCTCAAGAAAAGACTGTTACTGAATTTCTAAAATACAGAGGTCAGCGGCATTCTCGGGATGCTAGACCCCCAGGGCGTGGCATTTCTTCTGGACAAACAGGACATTGGATGACGCAATGCCCACTCCAGGCCAGGCAAAAGAGAGAAAAATCACCTGGCACATGTCCACGCTGTGGTAAAGGGAAGCACTGGGCTAAAGATTGCAAGTCAGCAACAAATCGCAATGGCCGCCCGTTTTTGGGAAACTGGAGAAGGGGCCAGCCACTGGCCCCGCAAAACCATGGGGCAGTCCCTCCCTCTTCTCAGCCACAAGTGCATCTTCTAACAAACGCCCAAGATCAGTCTCCAGCCTCCTCCGTGCCACCCCAGGCAGTGCAGGATTGGACTTCTGTTCCTCCACCTGCTCAGTATTGACCCCAGAGATGGGGACACAAGCTCTCCCCACTGGGGTCTTCGGCCCCCTTCCCCCGGGAGTGGCTGGATTGCTGTTAGGGTGAAGTAGCTCAGCCCTTAAAGGTGTCAGATTACACCTGGCAAAATTGACCAGGATTTTACTGGAGAAATCAAAGTTATGGCCTCTGCCCCGAAACACGTGGTATGGATCCCAGCCGGTCAAAAATTAGCACAACTAATACTTGTGCCTTTACCTCCTGGGGAGACTGCTAATTCCCCATGTGGACAGAGAGGATTTAGATCTTCTGATATCTATTGGGTACAAAGCATAAAACAGGAGAGGTCTGAGATGACTATATTTATACAAGAAAAGCCCTTTAAAGGAATATTAGACACTGGAGCAGATGTGTCTGTGATATCTAAAAAACATTGGCCAGCCCAATGGCCCCTGACAACCTCTATGACTTCCCTACAGGGGATGGGGTATGCAACTGACCCACAGCAGAGCAGTGCGATTCTTACTTGGAGAAATGAGGAAGGGCACTCTGGTCATTTTCAGCCATTTGTCCTGGATCATCTGCCAATTAATTTATGGGGTCGTGATATCATGGAAAAAATGGGAGTGTATATGTTTAGTCCTAGTGCTGCGGTCACTAAGCAGTTACTTGATCAAGGCCTCCTCCCCTTTAGGGGACTAGGCCAAGCAGCACAGGGGGAGCCAGAGCCTCTCCAACCCCAGCCTCACTCACAGAGACAAAGATTAGGGTATCGTGGAGAGAGCTAATGGATTATTAAAACATCAAATTGCTAAAATACAGAAAGGAGAGTCGTATCCCGCTACCCCTGTGAATATACTTAATCATGCTTTATTTGTTTTAAATTTTTAGAATTTGGATTCAAATAATTTATCTGCTGCTCAGCGATTCTGGGAAAAAAGAGAGCAGCGTGCTTTTGCCTTAGTAAAGTGGAAGGATCCCGTAACTGGTGCTTGGCATGGACCCGATCCTGTTCTAACCTGGGGTCGAGGGCATGTATGTGTTTTTTCACAAGGAGAAAATGATGCCCGCTGGCTGCCTGAATGCTGCGTTCGGATTGTGGAGAGTGACAGTGGCCATCCAAGCAGAGACTCACTGGGCCTACACCCACAACCCTCCAGTGGTGCATCCTGCGACGTGGGAAGGACCTGAGTTATTTGTGCATGTCAATTGGGACTGCTACTGATCCAGTTGTTCCACACATTCATATGAGCTGTGTTTCTCCTCCTTTTACTATTATGTAGGGACCTTTTAACATATTCATTGACTCTACACAATTTAATATGTGACATTATTTTGTCTTTACCATCCCTCTTCTTAATAACCTTTTTTGTAAAAGATGCCCAGGTGAAAAGCAAAGGCCTCCAGAGGTAAGTAGAAGTCGGCCGACCCCCCTGTATGTCTGCGTTTTATTTTATTTTATTTTATTTTATTTTATTTTATTTTTGTTTGTTTGTTTGAAAAGGTGCACTGTGGGCCTAAAACAGAGGCCTGGGTGGTCAAGGGACGCCTTGACCCCCCCTCCCCTTCTGAGTTTCTTGTCAATAACACGGCATACCTGAGAGTCCCACCAGCAAGACATGTCTAAATCTAAAAATAACTGTTTGGTGAAAACATTCATTTGAGCTCATGTTTTTTTGTGTTAAGTGTATCTGATTGAGTCCAATTTTCTTGTTATATGTCAATGTCTGATTATTTAAAAGTCTCCATTTCTCTGTCTTGTTTGTGTTACATATTTTTCCTTGTCCAGTTTTGTCTTTAAAATTGGTACCATTTCTAAGTATGGATCCGTATGGTTTTTCTGTGCGTACTCAAGCACACATCCTTGTTATTTTTTTGAACATTTGGGGGCCTAGCATGGCCGCTCCCCCATGTCTGCAGTTGTAACAAGCCCTGGAAAAATAAATTCCAGCTAAGTTGCCTTGAAAAAAGTTTTGTTTTGAACCTGGTTCTCACCTGTGAGAGTAAAATTGGCAAAACTCTCTTGACACAAACTTCCGGAAATTGAACGGCCGATATTAATTTTGCACGCTTTATGATCTTTGAGTATGAATGTGTGTGAATGAGTGAGTGAACATGTTCAAGGTTAAATTGTCAGCATGCTGTATAAAACAATGGATAAATTTATACTTAAACACAAAGACAATTGGGTAAATCTAAGCTTAAAACTTCAAGAAAAATATTAGGTTTGAATGTTTTACAATGTCTCAAAGAATTATTGTGTTGTCTTAAAGAAAAACTGGTAAATATTTTTCTAGATCCTGAAATCTGCATTTTATTGCAAGGCATACAGCTGTTTACATTGTAAACATTGTATCCTGTTTAGCACAGAGGTGTTAGGGAATTTGGGATTTATTACTTTAAGTTAAAGTTTGGAAACATGTATTAGATTTAAATGTAAAATTGTTCATTAACGTCAGAAACTTTGCCTGTCTGTCTTTTCTTGCAAACTGATACTAGAAATATGATGATAAAATGTGGATAATGTGATTAGTATTTTAAAGGAATGTTTAAAGGTTTATCTCCATGCAATTGGGTATATTTTAAAAAAAGGAAGGAAACTAAGTCCAGACTTAGACTTTTGGTGCACTGATGTCTAGTTCTTGCATTAGGGAAAAACTGTTATTTGAGTTTAAACTGTTGTTGGAGTTTTAGACAGTAATCTGAACTCCCCCCAAAAAAATGCCTCTTCTAAAAGGAGGCCTGAAGGCAAAGGGCGTTCCTTGAGCCCAAGGAGACCTGGAGAAAAGGGAGTGCCTTGAGCCCTTAAAGGTTTTTCAAATGCAAATGAAGACTAAAATGTTAAGTGTTTAAGTTAAAAAGTGTAAACGTTTTCAAGAACATTAGAAATGGGTTTCTGAATAATATTTGAAAGTGAAGTCGTCTTAAATGTTTTAAGAAAGAGAAAAAAGGAAAATCAGGAGTACCAAAGTAACTTCCAGCTGCCCATGGAGAAGAACAGCAATCCTTATTCAGATGTAACTTTGGCTTTTACCAGGTTCTAGGTAAGCTCATACTTAGAGACTATTTCTGTGTTGACCACCTTGTTGCTTTAATTGGAGTAACGTGGCCTTTTGTAGGACTCACTGATCTGAAAACTGCAGTTCTGAGCCAACCCCGGGCAAAGCAAAGTCCCTGTGAGACTGTGGTGTCTAATCTGGCAGCAGAGTGCTAATTGAGGCAGAGTTGCTTTGGAGCTCAAAGTGGCAGAGTGCTAGCCTTGAGCTGGAGAGCTGAGGGACAGTACCCAGACCCTGAGTTCAAGGCCAGCAACCAAGCAAGTGAATTGCCCATGGGATGTTTATCCCTGTGTGGAGAGACACTACTGGGACAATGAAGTATCCAGATGCAGAAAGCCTCTGCGTGGATGGCAGAGGTGGTGTCAGATCCTAGAGTCACTCGTGCTTGGCCATTCAATATTAATCAGAGCCGGGAGGTCATAGAATAGTTTGTAAGCATGCCTTACTAATGCCCGTGCCTTTCATAACTGGGCAGGAACTTGTCAATCTTCTGTGATAGTGGGTCGTTTAAAGTCCTAATTGAGCGAAATTTTTATTTTTTATTTTTGACACCAGCCACAAATTCAGGAAAAGTTTGTGGATCTGAGGCTTGTGTCTCTATTAATCTGTTTAGATCTGACAACTGAAGCATTGTTAAGGTTGCAGAAATTTAGTTCCCCAGACAATCAAGAAAAAGCCTTTGCAAATGGGTGCTATGTAAGCTACACTATTGTAGCCAAAGATGGTTTGTGCAGTTGTTAAATGTCAAATATGATCTCTAGTTTGGAGTAAATTATTGTTCCTAATATCTAATCCTTGCAACCCCTTGATAAAACAGGCTAGGCTTCTTAAGGTCCCTGGTCAAGCACAGAGACAACACCCCTGAGTCAGCTTGAAGAAGTCACAGAAGTTGAATCTCCGCCCATCAATCCCCGTTAGACCAAGGGACCAAAGTCATTTTTGGAAAATGTGACAGGATAAATTAGGGGTATAGAAAAGAGTAAAAAATTGCACTTGTGTTTCTTTTAAAATAAAGATGGGGGAGATGTTGGGGACTGAATGTGGGGTCAGTGACCGTGACTGTGGGGTCAGTGACCTTGGACCTGCACAATTGAGTACACAAGGAAGTAAGCTCTTATCATGATTTTGGGCTGTGTCAATAGCTTCTCATTTAACCTGTTTGGGACTTGATAGCTTCTCATTCAACCTATTTCAGACTTGATACTGTTTGTACGAATGTAGCCCCTGGCAGTTCCCTAGTTTAAAGAAGTGTATTTAAGATTGAGAACTGGAAATAAACTGGGCTACGGTCTTGGGCTACAGGCTTCTTAAGCTGTGGCTCCTGATTTGGGCTGTAGCCCTCCTGAACCCCATCTGTTTGTCTCTCTTCTATTTTTTCCTAGTCCTTGCCCCCTATTTCAGGAATCCCAATCTGCAAACCCTGGTTTGCTGCCGGTTGGCCCCGGCATAAACCTACCCCTAAATCAAACTCTAAGTGTCCCTAACCCTGACCCTAAACCTCACCCTCACCCTCAACCTCACCCTCACTCTAACCCTAACCCTCACCCAGAACCTAACCCTAACCCGAGTCCTAACCCTCACCTTAACCCTAAACCTAACCCTAAACAAACCCCTAACCCTAACCATCACCCACACCCTGACCCAAACCCTAACCATAACCCTAACCCTCACTGTAACCCTAACCCTAGCCCTAAACCTAAACTTCACCCTCACCCTAACCCCAACCCTAACACTAAACCTACCCTAACCCTAACTCTAGTCCTAACCCTAACCCTATACATAAACCTAACCCTAACCCTAACCATAACCTAACCCTATCCCTAACACTAACACTAACCCTCACCCTAACCTGAACCCTAACCTGAACGCTTATCCTAACCCTAACCTAATCCTAACTTTAAACCCAATCCTAGCCCTAAACCTAACCATAAACCTAATCCTAACAGTAACCCTAACCCTCACCCAGAACCTAACCCTAACCCGAGTCCTAACCCTCACCTTAACCCTAAACCTAAACCTAGCCCTAACCATCACCCTAACGCTCACCTCAACCTCACCCTAAACCTAACCCTAACCCTCACGCAAACCCTAACCCTAACCCTAACGCAAACCCTAACCCAAACTCTAATTCTAACTCTACTCCAAACCCTAACCCTAACCCTCACCCTAACCCCAAACCTCACCCTAACCCTAACCTTAAGCGGTAGCCTCAACCTAACCTTAAACCCAACCCTAAACCTAACCCTAAACCTCACCCTCACCCAAACCTTACTCTCACCCTAACCCTCACACTAACCCTCACACTCAGGCTCACCCTAATCCTCACCCTCACCCTCACCCTAACCCGAATCTGAACCCTACCCCTAATTCAAACCCTAAAACTAACCCTAACCCTAACCCTAATTCTAACCCTCACACTCAACCTCACCCTAACCCTAAACCCAACCCTCACCCTAACCCTAAAACTAACCGTAAGCCAAAAGCTCACCCTAACCTTCACCCTCACCCTAACCCTCACCTCACCCCACCCTCACCCTCACCCTCACCCTAAACTTCACCCTCACCCTAAACTTAACCCTAAACCTAACCTCAATCCCAACCCTAACCCTACCCTCAACGTAAACCTCAACATAACCCTAACCCAAATCCTAATTCTAACTCTAAACCTAACCTTGTCCTAGCCATGATCCTAACCATAAACCTGACACTATCCCAAACCCTAACGCTAAAACTAACCTTAACCCTATACCTAACCCTAACCCTAAGGGTCCATTACCCTAATCCTAACTCTAACCCTAACCCTAACGTTAACCCTAACCCTAACCCTCTCCATAACCCTAAGCCTAACCCTAAACCTAACCCTCACCCTCACCCTAACCATCACCCTAACGCTCACCTGAACCTCATCCTAAATCTAACCCTAACCCTCACGCAAACACTAACCCTAACCCTAACGCAAACCCTAACCCAAACTCTAACTCTAACTCTAACTCTAACCCAAACAGTAACCCTAACCCTCATCCTAACCCCAAACCTCACCCTAACCCTAACCCTAAGAGTTAACCTCAACCTAACATTAATCCAAACCCTAAACCTAACCCTAAACCTCACCCTCACCCAAAATTTTACCCTCACCCTAACCCTCAAATAAACCCTCACCCCCAGGCTCACCCTAACCTTCACCCTCACCCTCACCCTAACCCTAACCCCAACCCTCACCCTAACCCTAAAGCTAACCGTAACCCAAAAGCTAACCCTAACCTTCACCCTCACCCTCACCCTCACCCCACCCTCACCCTCACCCTCACCCTCACCCTAAACCTCACCCTCACCCTAAACTTAACCCTAAACCTAACCTCAATCCTAACCCTAAACCTAACCCTCACCCTAAACCTCAACATAACCCTAACCTAAATCCTAATTCTAACTCTAAACCTAACCTTGTCCTAGCCCTAATCCTAACCATAAACCTGACACTATCCCTAACCCTAACGCTAAAACTAACCATAACCCTAAACCTAACCCTAAACCTAAGGGTCCATTACCCTAATCCTAACCATAACTCTAACCCTAAGCTTAACCCCCACCCTAATCCTAAACCTAACCCTCACCCTCACCGTAACCCTAACCGTCAGCCTCACCATCACCCTAACCCTACCCAAACCCTAACCCTCACTGTAACCCAAATCCTCACCCTAAACATAACCCTAACACTCACCCTAACCCTCACCCTAACCTTAACCCTAAGTCTAAACCTAACCCTAACCCTTAGGCTCACCCTAACACTCACTGTAAACATAACCCTCACCCTAACCCTTAACCTAACCCTAACCGTCACCCTCTTCCTCACCCTCATCCTAACCCTAACCCTAACCCTAAACCTCACCCTAAACCTCAACCTAATCCAAATTCTAACGCTCACCCAAAACCTAACCCTACCCCTCACCCTAAGCCAAACTGAAACCTATACCAAACCCTAAACCTAAACATAACCTTATCCCTAACCGTAATCCTAACCCTAACCGTAAGGGTCCCTAAACGTAACCTTAACCCTTAATCCAAACCCTAACCCTTAGCAAAAACCTAACTCTAACCCTAACCATAAACACAACCCCTAACTCCTAATCAAAACCCTAACATTGACCAAAAGTGTCCCTAATCCTAACCCTAATCCTAACCCTAACCCTAGTGCAAGCCCTAAACCTAACCATAAACTTAGCCCTAAACCTAACAGTAACGATAATGATAACCTTAACCCTAACACTAACCCTAACAAAAGGGTTCTACCCTAACCCTAACCCTCACTGTAACCCTCACCCTAACCCTCACCATAACCCTCACCCTAACACTAACCATTACCCTAAGGCTCACCCTAACCCAAATTCTAACCCTAACCCAGACCCTCACCCTAAACCTAAACATAACACGCAACCTCACCCTAACCCTAACCCGAACCCTAACCCTACCCTCACCATCACGCTAATCCTAACCTTAACCCTAACCCTAACGTCACGTTAACCTAAATCCTCACCCTAACCCTCACCCTAACCTTCACCCCATACCGCACCCTAACCCTAACACTAACGCTAACCCTAACCCTCACGCTCACCCTCACCCTAACTCTAACCCTAACCCTCACACTCAGGCTCAACCCAACCCTTACCCTCACCCTAAGCCTAACCCTCACCAACTCCCTAACCCTAACCCTAACCCTCACCCTTACCCTGACTCACACCATAACCCTCACCGAAAGCCTAATCCTAACACTAACCCTTACCTTCACCCTAAACCTCACCCTAACCCTCACCCTTACCCTAAAGTTCACCTTCACCCTAACTCTCAACCTAACCCTCAAAATCAGGCTCAACCTAACCCTTATCCTCACCCTAAGCCTAACCCTCAACTTCACCGTAAGCCTAACCCTAACCCTAACCCTCACCCTGACTCACACCATAACCCTCACCGAAAGCCTAATCCTAACACGAACCCTTACCTTCACCCTAAACCTCACCCTAACCCTCACCCTAACCTCACCCTAACCGTCACCTTCACCCTAACCCTAATCCTAACCATAACACTAACCTAACCCTCAACCTAACCTACACCTTAACCCTAACCCTAACCCTAAAGCTAACCCTCACCTTCACCCTAACACTCACCCTAACCCTAACCCTAACTCAAACCATATTCCTAGCCCTAACCCTAACCAAAAACCTAACCCAAAACCTAACCCTAACGCTAACCCTAACATTAATCCTAATCATAAACCTAACCCTAAGGGTCCCTAAACCTAACCCTGACCATAACCTTCACACCACCGCACCCTAATTCTAACCCTAACCCTAACCCTAAATCTAACCCTAACCATCACCCTATCGCTCACCTCAACCTCATCCTAAACCTAACCCTAACCCTCACGCAAACCCTAACACTAAACCTAACCCTCACCCTAACTGTAACCTTAACCCTAACCCTAAACAAAACGCTAACCCAAAAACTAGCCCTAACACTAACACAAACCCTAAACCTAACACTGAACCAAACCCTAACCCTCACCCTCACCCTAACCCTAAATGTAACCCTAAACAAAACCCTAACCATAACCCAAAACCTAAACCTAAATCTACCCCTAACCCTAGCCCTCACACTAACCCTAACCCTAAACCTAAACCTAACCCTCACCCTCATACTAATCCTAACACTAACCCTAATGCTAACCCTAACCCTAAGGCTAACCCAAACGCTAAACCTAGCCCTAGACCTAAGCTAAACATAACCCTTCCTAACCCTAACCCTAATCCTAACCTTAACCATAAGTATCCGAAAACCTAACCCTAACCCATAACCCAAACCCTAACGCTAAACCTCACCCTAACCCTAACACAAACCCTAACCCTAAACCTACCGCTAAAACTAAACCTCACACTAACCCTAACACTAACACTAACAATAATCCTAACCCTAACCATAACCCTAAACCGCACCCTCACCTTAACCCTAACTGTAACCTAACAATAACCCTAACTGTAACCCAAACCCTAACCCTAAACCTACCCTAACCTTAACCTCACACTACCTCTAACCCTCACCCCAAACCTACACCTAAACCTCACACTAATCCTAACCGTAAAACTAACCCTAACACTCACCCTCACCCTAACCATCACCCTCACCCTAACACTAACTGTCACCCTCACCATCTTCCTAACCCTAAGCCTATCCCTAACCCAAACCCTAACCCTAAACCTAAACCTAACCCTAACCCTAACCCTAAACCGAAACCTAACCCAACACTAATCATAACACTAAACCTCACACCAACCCTAACCCTAATATTAACCCTCACCCAGACCCTCACCCTTACCCACAACCTAAATCTTACCCTAATCCTAACCCTAACCTTAACCTTAGTACTAGCTCTATCCCTAACCATAAACCTAACCCTAACCCTACCCTATCCCTCACCCTCACCCTAAACCTAACCCTTACCCTAAACCTAACTCTCAATCTAACCCTCCCCCTAACCTTAATCCTAATCCAAATACTAATTCTAGCACTAGCCCTAAACCTATATATAACCCTAACCCTAACCCTATCCCTAACACTAATCCTAACCCTAACCCTAACACTAACAATCACCCTCACCCTCACCCTAACCTAACAGGAATCCTAACCATAACCCGAACCATAAATCAAACCCTAACCCTAAACCTAAACCTAAACCTCATACTAATCCTAACCATAAACCTCACCCTAACCCTCACCCTCACACTAACCATTACCCCCACTCTCACCCTAAACCTAAATGTCACCCTCACCATCATCCTAACCCTAAGCCTAACCCTAACCCGAACCATAACCCTAAACCTAAACCTAAACCTAACCCTAACCCTAACCCTAAAACTAAACCTAACACAAACCCTAATCATAACACTAAACCTGACACGAACTCGAACCCTAACCCTAACATTAACCCTCACTCTCACCCTAACCCTCACCTTAACTCTAAACCTAATCCTAACCCTAACCCTAAACCTAACCCTAGTCCTAGCCCTAACCCTAACCATAAACCTAACCCTAACACTAATCCTAATACTCACCCTAACCATAACCCTAACCCTAATCCTCACCCTAAACCTATCCCTAACCTAACCCTCACACACATAATCACCCTAAACATAACACTTACCTTAACCTAACACTCAACCTAACCCTAACCCTAAACCTAATCCAAATGCTAATCCTAGCACTAGCCCTATCCCTATATATAACCCTAAACCTAACCCTAACCCTAATACTAATCCTAATCCTAACCCTAACCCTAACACTAAACCTCACCCTCACCCTCACCCTAACCCTAAACAAAATCTTAACCATAACCCTAACCATAACCCAAACCCTAACCCTAAACCTACCCCTAATCCTAACCCTCACACTAACCCTAAACCTAACCCTAACCCTAAACCTAAACCTAAACCTCACACTAACCCTAAACCTAACCCTAACACTAACCATAACCCTAACGCAAGTCCTAGCCCTAACCCTAACAATAAACCTGACACAAACCCAAACCCTAACGCTAAACCTAACTTTAACCCTAACCCTAACCCTAACCCTAACCCTAAGGGTCCCTAACCCTAATCATGACCCTAACCCTAACACTCACCCTAACCCACACCCTAACCCTAACCCTAAACCTAACCCTCAAACTCACCCTCACCTAACGCTAATCCTCAACCTCACACTAACCCTAACTGCAACCATAACACTAACACTAACCCAAACCCTAGACCTAACCATAAACATAACCCTAAACCTCACCCCCACCCTAACCTAATCCTAAACCTAACCCTATCCCTCATATTCACCCTTACCCTCAATTTCACTCCAAACCTAACCCTAACTCTAAACCTAACGCTAAACCTCAACCTGACCCTCAATCTCACCTACACCTTAACGCTAACCCTAACCCTAACCCTCACCCTAACTCTAACTCTAACCCTAACCCTAAACCTAACCCTAACCCTAAATAAAACCCTAACCCAAAATCTAACCATAACCCTAACACAACCCTAAACCTAACATTAACCCTAACCCTAACCCTAAACCTCACCCTCACCCTAACCCTAACCCTAACCATAACCCTAGCCGTAACCCAAACCCTAACCCTAAATCTACCACTAACCCTAACCCTAAACCTAACCCTAAACCTAACCCTCACCCTCACCCCAATTCTAACCCTACCCCAAACCCTAAGCCTAACCCTAACCGTAACCTTAACCCAAACCCTAAACCTAGCCCTAGGCCTAAGCTAACCATAACCCTAACCCTAAACCTAATCCTAATCTTAACCGTAAGTGTCCCAAAACTTAACCCTAACCCTAAACCCAAACCCTAACCCTAACCCTAACCCTAGTCCTAAGGGTCCCTAACCCTACCAATGACCCTAACCCTAACCCTCACCCTAACCCACACCCTAACCCTCACACTCACCCTCACCTAACCCTAATCCTCAACCTCACACTAACCCTAACTGCAACCATAACACTAACACTAATCCAAACCCTAGACCTAACCATAAACATAACCCTAACCCTCACAATCACCCTTATTCTAACTCTAACCTAACCCTAAACCAACCCTAAACGTCATAGTCACCCTCACCCTCAACTTAACCCTAAACCTAACCCTAACTCTAAACCTAACACTAAACCACAACCTAACCCTCAACCTAACCTGCACCTTAAGGCTAACCCTAACCCTAAACCTAACCCTCCAGCTAACTCTAACCCTATCCGTAACCCTAAACCTAAACAAAACCCTAACCCAAAACCTACCCTAACCCTAGCACAACCCTAACCCTAACACTAACCCTAACCCTAAACCTCACCCTCACCCTAATCCTAACCTTAACCATAACCATAACCCTAGCCGTTACCCAAACCCTAACCCTAAATCTACCACTAACCCTAACCCTCACACTAACCCTAACCCTAAACCTAACCCTCAAACTCATCATAATTCTAACGCTACTCCAAACCCTAACCCTAACCCTAACCCTAAGCTTAACCCAAACCCTAAACCTAGCCTTAGGCCTAAGCTAAACATAAGCCTAACCCTAAACCTAATCCTAACCTTAACCGCAAGTGTCCCAAAACGTAACCCTAACCCTAAACCCAAACTCTAACCCTAACCCTCACTCTAACCTTAACCCAAAGCCAAACACTAAAACTACCCCTAAAACTAACCCTCAAAATAGCCCTAACCGCAAACCTAATCCTAACAATAACCCTAAACTTAACCCTAACCCTCACCCTCACCCTATCCCTAACCGTAACCCTAACCATAACCCTAACAGTAACCCAAATCCTAACCCTAAACCTACCCCTAACCCTAACCCTCATACTAACCCTAATCTAACCATAACCCTATTCCTAAACCTAAAACTCACAGTAATCCTAAACATAAACCTCACCCTAACAGTCACCCTCACCTTAACCCTCACCTTCACCCTAACCCTTATCATCACCATCACCATCATTATAACCCTAAGCCTAACCCTAGCCCATAGCCTAACCCTAAACCTAAACCTAACACTCGCCCTAACCATAACCCTAACCCTAACCCTAACCCTAACATTAACCCTCACCCTCACACTAACCCTAATCCTAATCCTAACTCTAAAACTAATCCTAACCCCAACTCTAACCCTAATCCTAGCCCTAACCCTAACCATACACCTAACCCTAACCCTAACCCTTACCCTCACCCTAACACTAACCCTACCCTAACCCTCACCCTCACCCTAAACCTAACCCTTACCATAAACCTAACCCTCAACCTAACCCTAATCCTAAATATAACACTGATCCAAACACTAATCCTAGAACTAGCCCGAAACCTATACATAACCCTAACTGTAACCCTAATGCCAACCCTAACTGTAAACCTAGTCCTAGCCCTAACACTAACCATAAACCTTAACCTAACCCTAAAACTAATGCTAAACTAAACCTTAACCCTAACTGTAACCCTATCCCTAAGGGTCCCTAAACCTAACCCTAACCCTAATCATGACTTTAAACCCAACCCTCACCCTAACCCTCACCCTAAACCTAACCCTAACCCTAACCCTAACCCTCACACTCACACTCACCTAACCCTAATCCTCACCCTCACACTAACCATAACCCCAACCCTAACACTAACACTAACCCAAACCGTAAACCTAAACATAACCATAACCATAACCATAATCCTAACCCACAGGCTCACCCTCAACCTATCCATAACCCTAACACTCACCCTCACCCTAACCCTCACCCTCACCCTAACCCTAACCATAAACCCAACCCTCACCATCACCCTAACCCTAACCCTCACCCTAACCCTAACCCTCACACTAACCCTCACCCTCACCCTCACCCTGACCCTAACCCTAACACTAACCCTAACCATAAGTCTCACCCTAACTCTCATCCTAACCCTAACACTAAGCCTCAGCCTAACCCTTACCCTAACCATACTCATAACCATAAACCTAAACCCAACTGTAACCCGATCCCTAAATTTCACCCTCACCCTAACCTGAAACCTAATCCTCACACTCACCCTCACCCTAAACTTCACCCAAACCCTCACCCTAATCCTAACCCTAAACCTCACCCTCACCCTTAACCTAAACCTAAACCTAACCCTAACCCAATCCCTCACCCTAACCCTAAATCTCACTCTCACACTAGCCCTAACCCTAACCGTAACCCTAAAACTCACCCTAACCCTCACCCTCACCCTAACCCTAGTCCTAACCCTAACCCTAACCATAGACCTAACTCTCACCTTAACCCTAACCTTGACCATCACCATAATCCTCACCCTAACATAACACTAACCCGAACCCTAACCCTAATCCAAACCCTAAACCTAACCCTAGCCCTAACACTATACATAACTATAACCCTAACCCTAATCCTAATCCCAACCCTAACCCTACTCCTATCCCTAACCATACCCTAACCCTAACCCTAACCCTAACCATAACCATAATCCTAAACCTAACTCTAAACCTAACGCTACACCTAACCTTAACCCAAACCCTAACCATAACCCTAAGTGTCCCTAACTCTAAAGTTAACCCTAACCATGACCCTAACACTAACCCTCACTCTAACCCTCACCCTAACCCTAACACAAACCCTAACACTCACCCTCACCCTCACCCTAATCCTACCCCTAACACTAACCAAAACACTAAACCTAAGCCTAACCATAATCCTAATACTAATCCTCACCACAAACATAACCTTACCACTAACCCTCACCTAACCCTAAACCTCATTCTAGCTCTCACCAAACTCTAACACTAACAGTAACACTAACACAAACCCTAACCCTAACCCTAACCCTAATCCTAACCCTAACCCTAAGCCTAGTCCTAGCCCTAACACTAACCATAAACCTAACCCTAACCCTAACCCTCAACCTCAGCCTCACTCTAAACCTAACCGTAATCCTAATCCTAAGACAAGCCCTAACCCTAAACCTAGCACTAACCCTAACCTTAAACCTCACCCTCACCAAACACTAACCCATACCTAACCCTAAACCTAACCCTAACAATCAACCTCACCCTCACCCTAAACCTAACCCTAACTCTAACCTTAACCCTAACCCGAATCAAAACCCTAACCCTATCCCTAAACATAACCCTAACACAAACCCTAACCTTTAAACTAACACTAACCCTAAACCTCACCCTCACCCAAACTGTAACTCTAACCATAACACGAACTGTAACCTAAACCCTGACCCTAAATCTACCCCTAACCCAAACCCTCATTCTAACTCTAACCCTCATCCTAACCCTAAACCTAACCCTCACCCTCACCCTAATCCTAACCTTAACAATAACCATAAGCCAAACCTAAACCCGAAACGTAGCCCTAGCCCTAAGCTAAACATAACCCTAACCCTAACCCTCATCCTAACCCTAAACCTAACCCTAACCCTACCCTACCCTAACCCTAACCCTCATCATAACCCTAAAAATAACTCTAACTGTAACCCAAACCCTAACCAAAGCTTCACCCTAACCCTAAGCCTCACATTAACCCTAACCCTAACCCTAAACATAAACCTCACCCTCAAACTAATCCTAACCCTAAAACTCACCCTAACCCTCACCCTCAACCTAACCCTCACCCTCACATTCACCCTCACCCTAACCCTAACCGTCACCCTCACCATCACCCTAACCCTAATTGTAACCCTAACTCAAACCCTAACCCTAAACCTAACCCTAACCCAAACCATAACCATAACGATAACCATAACCCTAACCCTCACCCTAACCCTCACCCTAAACCTAACAGTAACATTAACACTCAACCTTACCCTCACCCTAAACCTCACCCTAACTCTAACCCTAACCCTAACACTAAACCTCACCCTATCCCTTACCCTCACACTTACCCTAACCCTAACCCTAAACTTAAGGCAAACCCTAACCCTAACCCTAACTTTAACCCTAAAAAATACAAAACAATAACCCTAACCAAAACCTCACCCTCACTCTAAACTTAACCCTAATATTAACCCGAAAACTTACCCAAACCCTAACCCTCACTCTCACCCTAACGCAAATCCTCACCCTCTCCCTCACCCTCATCCTAACCCTCATCCTCATCCGAACCCTAACCCTAACCCTCACCCTAATCCTAGCCCTAACCCTCACCCTCATCCTAACCATAACGCTAACCCAAACCATAACCCAAACCTTAACTCTAGTCCTAAACCTAGGCCTAGCCCTTACCCTAAACATAACCATAACCCTTACCCTAATTGTAAGGGTCCCTAATCCTAACCCTAAACCTAAACCCAAACCCTAACCCTTACCAAAATCCTAACCCTAACCCTAACTCTAAACATAACCCCTAAGTCGTAACCCAATCCCTAACCCTAACCATAAGTGTCCCTAACCCTAACCCTAACCCTAGTCCTACCCTAACCCTAACCATAAACATTACCCTAACTTTAACCCTAACACTCACGATAACCCTAACCCAGGGTTTCTAACCCTAACCCTAACCCTCACCATAAACCTCACCATAATCCTCACTCTAAACCTCAACCTAATCCTGACCTTCAACTTAACCCTAACCCTAACTCTAAACCTGACGCTAACACTCAACTTAACCCTCACTTTAACCCAAACCCTATCCCTAACTCTAACCCTCACCCTCATTATAACCCTCACGCTAACTGTAATACAAACCCTAATCCTAACCCTAACCCTACCCTAGACATAACCCTAACCCTAAACCTACCCCTAACCCTAAGGGTCCATAAGCCTAATCCTAACCCTAACCTTAACCCTCACCTTAACCCTCACGCTAAACCTAACCCTAACCCTAAACCTAACCCTAACCCTCAGCGTAACCCTAACCATCACCCTAACCATCACCCTAATCCTAACCCAAACCCTAACCCTCACCCTAAGCCTAAACCTAACCCTAACCATTACCCTTACTCTAATCCTAACCCAAATCCTCACCCTAACAATAACCCTAAAACTCAACCTAACCCTCAACCTTACCCTCACCCTAAGCCTAAACCTAACCCTAACCATCACCCTTACTCTAACCTTAACCCTAACCCAATCCTAACCCTAACCCTAATCCTAACTCTAACCCTAACACTCAACTTAACCATCAGCCTAAGCATCATCCTCACCCTAATCCTCACCCTAAGCCTAACTGTAACCATAACCATAATCCTGACCCTAACCCTAACCCTAAACCTAACCCTAACCCTAAACAAAACCCTAACCCTAAACCTAACCCTAAAATTAACCCTAACCCAAACCCTAGCCGTAACACTAACCCTTACCCTAACGCTCCTGCTAACCCTCAACTTCACCTTCACCCTCACCCTAACCCTAAACCTAACCCTAAGGCAAACCCTAACCCTGACCGTAATTCTAATCCTAACCCTAAAACTAACCCTCACTCTGACGCTAATCCTAACCCTAACCCTAACCATAAGCCAAACCCAAACCCTAAACCTAGCCCGAGCCCTAAGCTAAACATAACCCTAACCCTAACCCAAATCATAACCTTAACCATAAGTGTCCTAACCCTAACCCTAACCCTTAACCCAAACCCTAACCATAACCCTAAACCTAACCCTCAACCTAACAATAACCCAAACCTTAACCCTGAACCTACCCTTAACCCTAACCCTCACACTAACTCTAACCCTAACCCTAACTCTTATCTTAACCCTAAACCTAACCCTAAACCTAACCCTCACCCTCACCCTCACCCTAACAATAACCCTCACTGTAACCCAAACCCTAACCCTAAACCTACCCCTAACCCTAACTGTCACACTAACTCTAAACCTAACCCTAACCCAAAACCTAAACCTAACCCTCACACTAATCCTAACCCTAAAACTCACCCTAACCCTCATCCTCAACCTAACACTCACCCTTACCCTCACCCTCACTCTAACCCTAACTGTCACCCTCACCATCACCTTAACCCTAACCATAACGCTAACCCAAATCCTAAACCTAACCCTAACACTAACCCTAACCCTAACCGTAACATTAACCCTCACCCTCACCCTCACCCTCACCCTAACCCTCACACTAACTCTAACCCTAACCCTAACACTAACCCTCACCCTATCCCTCAGCCTCATCCTTACTCTAACCTTAAACCTAAACCTAACTCTAAGGCAAACCATAACCCTAATCCTAACTCTAACCCTAACTCTAACTCTAAAAAAACCCTAACACTAACCCTAACCCTAAACCTCACCCTCACTCTAAAGGTAATCCTAACCTTAACCGTAAACGTCACCCAAACACTAACCCTCACTCTCACCCTAACCCAAATCCTCATCCTCTCCCTCACCCTCATCCTAACCATAAAGCTAACCTAAACCGTAACCCAAACCCTAAATCTAACCCTAAGGCAAATCCTAAACCTAGCTCTAGCCCTAACCCTAAACATCACCCTAACCCTAACCCTAACCCTAACTGTAAGGGTCCCTAATCCTAACTCTAAACTTAACCCAAACCCTAACCCTTACCAAAATCCTAACCCTAATGCTAACTCTAAACATAACTCCTAAGTCCTAACCCAAACCCTAACCCTAACCATAAGGGTCCCTAACCCTAACCCTAATCCTAACCCTAAGCCTAACCCTAGTCCTAGCCCTAACCCTAACCATAAACCTTACTCTAACTGTACCCCTAACAGTCAAGATAACCTTAACCCTAACCCTAACCATAACCAAAGGTTTAAAACCCTAACCCTAACCCTCACAGTAACCCTGACCTTCAACTTAACCCTAACCCTAACTCTAAACCTAACCTAACGCTCACCCTAACCCTCACCTTACCCCAAACCCTAACCCTAACTCTAACCCTCACCCTCATCATAACCCTCACCCTAACCCTAACCCTAACCCTAACCCTAATCCTAACCCTAACCCTACCCGAGACATAACACTAACCCTATACCTAACGCTAAGCCTAACATTAACCAGAACCCTAAACCTAACCCTAAGGGTCCCTAACCCTAATCCTAACCCTCAACCTCACCCTCACACTCACTCTAACCATAACCCTAAACCTAACCATAAACCTAACCCTCAACCTCACCCACACCCTCACCCTAACCCTCACCCTAACCCTCATTCTCAGGCTCACCCTAACCCTCACCCCCACCCTAACCCTAAGCCTAACCGTAATCCTACCCCTAACACAAAACCTAACCCTAACCCTAACCCTAAACCTCGCCTTAAACCTCACCTTCACCCTAAACTTAACTCTAAAAATAACCCTCACCCTGACCCTCATCCTAACACTCTCTCTAACCCTCACACTAAACCTAACCCTGACCCTCACCCTAACCCTCACCTTAACCCTCAACTTCACCCTAACCCTAACCCTAACCCTAACCCTAACCCTCACTCTGACCGTCATCTCACCCTCACCCAAACCGTCAACTTCACCCTAACCCTAACCCTAACCCTAACCCGAAACCTAACCCTCATCCTCACCCTCACCGTCAGCCTCACCCTCAACTTCACCCTCACCCTCACCCTGTCATCCTAACCCTAACCCTAACCATCACCCACACTCTAACTCACACCCTCACCCTAACCCTCAGCCACACCCTTACCCTGACCCTAAGCCTCACCCTCACCCTAAACGTCACCCTCACCCTAATCTTAATCCTAATCCTAACGCTAACCCTAACCCTCACCCTGACCCTAACACAAAACATAACCCTAACCCTAACACTAATCCTAATCCTATCCCTAAACCTAGTCCTAGCCCTAAACCTAACCCTAAACATAAACCTAACACTAAACCTAACCCTATCGCTAAACCTAACCTTAACCCTAATCCTAACCCTAAACCTAACGCTAACCCTAACCCTCACCCTAACCCACAATATAACCTTCACCCTCACCCTAACCCTAAACCTAACCCTAACCCTAACCGTCATCCTAACTCAAATCCTCACCCTAACCCTAACACTTACCCTAAACCTCATCATAACCCTAACCCTAGCCTAAACCTAATTCTAACCCTAACCCTAACACTGACCCTAAACCTAAAACTCACCCTCACTCTAACCCTATCCTAACCATAACCCTATCCCTATCCCGTACCCTAACCATCAACTTTACCCTCATCCTCACCCTAACTCTAACCTGAACCCTAATCCTAACCCTAACACTAACCGTAACCATCACCCTCAATCTAACCCTAACCCTAACCGTAACCCTCACACTCACCCTCACCCTCACCTTCACCCTCACCCTCACCTTAACCCTTAAAATAACCCTAACGCTAATTCTAACCCTAACCCTAACCCTATCCCTATCCCTAACCCTAACCCTAAATCTAACACTAACCCTAACCCTAACGGTAAACCTAATATTAACCCTAAACCTAACCCTAATCCAAACCCTCACCCTCACCCTAACCCTCAACACAACCTTCACCCTCACCCTAATCCTAACCCTCACCCTCACTCTAACCCTAACCCTCACTCTAAGTTTAACCGTCAACCTAACTCAAATCCTCACCTAAACCCTAACACTAAAACTCACCATAAACCTCTCCCTAACCCTAAACCTAAGCCTAAATCTAAACCTAACCCAAACTCTAACCCTAACACTCACCCTAACCCTAAACCTCAACCTCATTCTAACCCTAATCCTAACCCTAACCTGCACCCTAACCATCACCCTAACCCTCATCTTCACCCTAACAATAACTTTAACCATAACTCTCACCCTCATCCTAAACCTAACTCTAACCGTAACCCTAACCCTAACTCTCACCCTCACCCTCACCTTCACCCTCAACCTCACCCTAACCCTCACCCTAACCCTAACCCTAACCTAACCCTAAGCCTCACCCTAACAAAAATTCAAACCCTAACCCTCACCCTCACCCTCACCCTCACCTCACCCTAACCCTAACCCTAACACTCAAGCTCACCCTACCCTAACCCTAATCTTCACCCTTAACCTCACACTCACATTAACCCTACACCTTAACCTAACCCTAACCCTCATGGTAATCTAAAGCCTCACCCTAACCCTCACCCAATCCCTCACCCTACCCCTACCCCTAACCCTAAACTTAACCCTAACCCTAACCCTAACCCTCACCGGCACCCTCACCCTCACTCTAACCCTAACCCTATCCGTGAACTTAACCCTAACCCTAACCCTAACACTCACCCTCACCCTCACCCTCACCCTCACCATAACCTTCACCCTCACCCTAACCCTAACCCTCATCCTCACCCCAAACCTCACCCTAACACTAACCCTAACTTTTAGCCTCACTCTAACCTTAATCCCAACCCTCAACCTAACCCTAACTCTCATCCTCACCCTAACCTTCACCTTCACCCTAACTCTCAACCTAACCCTAGAACTCAGGCTCACCCTAACCCTAACCCTAGCACTCACCCTAACCCTCACCCTAAAACTATCCAAACCATAACCCTAACCCCAGTCCTAGCCCTCACCCTAACCATAAACCTAACACCTTATGCTAAACCTAACCTTTACCCTAAAAGTAACCATAACCCTAAGGGTCCATAATCCTTTCCTTAACCGTTACC
This sequence comes from Megascapheus bottae, assembly GCA_024803745.1. Lineage (NCBI taxonomy): Eukaryota > Metazoa > Chordata > Mammalia > Rodentia > Geomyidae > Megascapheus > Megascapheus bottae. The sequence continues at coordinate 1,274,291 of JANJXV010000043.1, read as the reverse complement.
CTAACCTTAACCCTAACCCTCACCTTAAAACTAACCCTAACCCTAATCCTCACCCTTACCGTAAACCTAAACCTCACCCTCACCCTCACCCTAACCCTAATCCTAAACCTAACACTAACCCTAACCCTAAGCATAAGCCTAAACCTAACCCTAACCCTCACACTAACCCTAACCTAACACTAATCCTAACCCTAACCCTTAACCTAACCCTCACTCTAACCATAAACCCAAACCTCATCCTAACCCTAATCCTAAGCCTAATTGTAACCCTAACCGTAAACCTCACCCAAAATCTAACCCTAACCCTAACCCTTACAAAACCCTAACCCTAAGCCTAAACCTCACCCTGAACCAAAGCCTAACCCTAACACAAAACCTAACTCTAACCCTCACCCTAACCCAAAACCTAACCCTCACCTCACCCTCACCCTAATCCTAAACCTAACCCTAACACTAACCCTAAACCTAACCCTAAACCTAACCCTTACTTTCACCCTAACACTCACCCTCATTCTTACCCTAACCCTAACCCTAATCCTAACCCTCACCGTCATCCTCACCCTCACGGTCACCTTCACCCTCACCCTCATGCTACCCCTCACTCTCACCTAAACCTAACCCTAACCCTAATTCTAACCCTAACAGTAACCCTCACCCTCACCCTAATGCTCACACTCACCCTACCCCTCACCCTCACCCTCAACTCACCCTAACCCTAACACTAACACTCAACCTCAAACTAACCCTAACCCTAACCCTCACCCTCACCCTCACCTTAACCCTAATCCTAAACCTAACCATCACCCTAACCCAAACCCTCACCCTAACCCTCACACTAACCCTCACCCAATCCCTCACCCTAACCCTAACACTAAGCCTAACCATAACACTCACCTTCACCGTCACCCTAAACCTAACCCTAACCCTCACCCTCAACCTCACGCTAACCCTCACCGAAATACTAACCCTAATACTAACCCTCAGCCTAACACTCACCCTCATTCTTACCCTCATCCTAACCATCACCCTCACACTAACCCTCACCATCACCCTCAAACTCAACTTTACCCTCACCCTAAATCTCACCCTCACCATACCATTACACCTAAACCTAACCCTAACCCTCACCCTAACCCTCCACATAAGCCTAACCCTAATTCTAACCCTGACCCTAACCGTAGTCCTAATCCTAACCCTACCATAAACATGACACTAACCCAAACCCTAACGCTAAACCTAACCTTAACCCTAAACCTAACCCTAACCCTAAGGGTCCATAACTCTAATCCTAACCCTAACCCTAACCCTAACCCTAACCCAAACCCTCACCCTAACCCTCACACTAAAACTAACCCTAACCCAAAACCTAACTCTCACCCTTACCATAACCCTAACCATCACGCTCACCATCACCCTAATCCAAACCCAAACCCTAACCCTCACCATAACCCAAAAACTCACCCTATCCCTAACCCTAAGCCTAAACCTAACCCTAACCCTCACCCTTACCCTAACCCTAAACCTAACCCTAATCCTAACCCTAACTCTAACCCTCACCTTAACCATGACCCTAACCATCATCCTCAACCTAACCCTAACCCTAAGCCTAATTGTAACCCTAACCATAACCCTGATCCTAACCCTAACCTTAAACCTAACCCCAACCCTAAACAAAACCCTAACCCTAACCCTAAACCTAACCTTAACCCTAAACCAAACCCTAACCCTAACACTAACCCTTACCCTAACCTTCCCCCTCCCCCTCACTCTCACCTTTACCCTTACCCTCACCCTAAAACTCACCCTAACCCTAACCCTAACCCTCACACTCACCGTAAACCACACCCTCATGCTAACCCTCACCCACACCCTCACAATGATCCTAACCCTAACCCTCACCCTCACCCTCAACCTAAACGTAATCCTCCCCATAAACTTAATACTAGCCCTATCGCTAGGCCTAAGCCTAACGCTCACCCTCACCCTAACCCTCAATATAACCCTAACCCTAATCCTAATCCTAACCATAACCCTAATGCTAGTCCTAGCCCTAACCCTAACCATGAAGTAAACTCTAACCCAACCCTAACGCTAAACCTAACCTTAACCCTAAACCTAACCCTAACCCTAAACCTAACCCTTACCCTAACCCTAACCCTAACCCTCAACATAACATTCACCCCCACCCTAATCCTAACCCTCATCACCACCCTTATCCTAATCCTAATCCTAAACCTAAACCTAGTCCTAGCCCTAAACCTAACCATAAACCTAACCCTAACCCTCATCCTAACCCTCACCCTCATCCACACCCTAACCCTAACCCTAACCCTAAGTCAAACCCTAATCCTAACCCTAATCCTAACCCTAACCCTAACCCAAACCCTAACCCCAAAATTAAACCTAACCATAAACCTCACCGTCACCTAACCCTAACAGTAACCTTAACCCTAACAGTAACCTTAACCCTAACCCACACCCGAACCCTAACCCTAACCCTAAACCTAACCCTGATCATAACACTAACCCTAATCTCAACCTTACTCAAACCCTAACACTCATACTAACCCTAACCCTAGCCCAAACCCTATCCCTAACCCTAACAGAAATCATAAAACTAGCCCTAGCCCTAACCCTAAACATAACCCTAACCCTAACCCTAATCCTAACCCTAACCATAACAGTCCTTAAATCTAATCCTAACCTTTAACCCTAACCCTCAACGTAACCCTGAACCTAACCCTCACCCTAACCCTCACCCTAACCCTCACCGTAACCCTAGCCGTAACCCTAACCCTAATCCCAACCCTAAAGTTAACCCTATCTTTCACTCTCACCCTAAGATTCACCCTCACCCTAACCCTAACCCTAAACCTAACACTAACCCTAACCCTACCCCTAAACCAAACCCTGACCCTAACCCTAACACTCGCCCTAAACCTCACCTTCACCCTAACCCTAACCCTAACCCTCACCCTGACCTTCATGCTAAAACACATTCTTACCCTAGTCCTAACCCGAACCCTTACCCTCACTCTAACACTCACCTTAACCCTCACCCTAACCCTCACATTCAACCTAACCCTAACCCTAACCTTAACCTTAAACCTAACTCTAACCCTCACCCTAACACTTACCCTCACTCTTACACTAACCCTAACCCAAACCTTAACCCTAACCATAACCCTCACCCTCACCCTCACATTTACCCTCACACTCACCCTAACCCTCACCCTAACCCCAGCCATAACATTAACCCTAAGCCTCACCGTAACCCTAACCCCTACACTAACCCTAATCCTCACATTCACCCTACCCCTCACCCTTTCCCTAAACTTCTTCCTCATCCTCACCCTCATCCTAACCCACACCTTCACCCTCACCCTCACTCTCACCCTAAACTTCACCCTCAACCTCACCCTAACATTCAGCCTAACCCTAGCCTTATCCATAACCCTAACCATAACACCAACCCTCACCCTCACCCTAAACTTCAACATAACCCTAACCCTAAACCTAATTCTAACCCTGACCCAAACCCTAATCCCAGACCTAAACCTAACCATAAACCTAAACCTAACCCTAACCCTAATGGTCCCTAACCCTAAGTGTAACACTAACCCTAACTCTAATGCTCACCCACATCCTCACCATAACCCTAACTGTAACCCTAACTCTTACCGTAACCCTCACCTTGACCCTAACCCTAAACTAACACTAACCCTACCCCTAACCTGAAACCTCACCCTAAATGTCACCCTCACCCTCACCCTAACCCTCCCACTAAACCAAAACCTACATCTAAACCTAACCCTAACCCTAACCCTATCCCTCACCCTAAACCTAGCCCTAACCCTAAACCTAACACTAACTCACACCTTAACCCACACCATAACCCTAACCCTAACACTAACCCTCATCCTAACCATCACCCTCATCCTAACACTAACCCTAACACTAACACTAACCCTAAACCTCACCCTCACACTAACCCTAACCCTAAACCTAACCTGCACCCTAAACCAAATCTTAAAACTAGCCCTAACACTAACCCTAAACATAACCCTAACCCTAACCCTAATCCTAACGCTAACCGTAAGGGTCCCTAAACCTAACCATAACCATAACCACAACCCTCACCCTATCCCTAAACCTAAATGTAACCCTAACCCTCACCCTAACCCTAACAGTAATCATCACTTTAACCCTCACCTTCACCCTAACTCACACACTCAACTTCACGCAAACACTAACAATAACCACAACCTTTACCCTAACCCTAAACCTAACACTAACCCTAACCCTAACCCTAATCCAAACCCTAAACCTAAGCCTCACATACACCCTAAGCCTCACTCTAACCCTAACACTAACCGCAACCCGAACCTTAACCCAAACCCTCACCCTCTCCCTAACCCTTAACCTCACCCTATCCCTAATCCTAACCCTACCCCTAACCCTGAACCTCACCCTAACCCTAATCCTAACCCTAACCATAACCCTAAATCTCACCCTAACCCTAATCCTAACCCTCACCTAACCGTCACCCTAACCATCTCCCTAACCCTAACCCTCACCCTCACCCTCACCCTCATGCTCACCATCACCCTAACCCTCACCCTAACCCTAAACTTAACCCTAAATCTAACCCTAACTCACCCTCACCGTAAACGTCACCATAACCCTAAGCCTAACCCTAAACCTGTCCCTAACAGTAACCATAACCCTAACCCTCATCCTCAACCTAACCCTCACCCTCACACTAACCCTCATCTTAACCCTCACCCTCACTCTAACCCTCATCTTAACCCTCACCCTCACCCTAACCCTAACCTTAACCCTCGCCCTAACCCTCACCTTCACCATAAACCTAACCCTAAACCTAACGCTAACCTTAACATTAACCCTAAACATAACCCTAACACCAAGTGTTCTTAACCCTAACCCTAACGCTAATCCTAACCCTAACCCGAAGTGTCACACTCACCCTAACCCTCACTCTCACCCTAAACTTCACCCTAACCCTAAGCCTCACTCTAACCCTATCGATAACGGTAAGAGTAAAACTAACCCTCACCCTCACCCTAAACCTCACCCTCACCCTAAACCAACCCTCACCATCATACTAATCCTAAACCTAACCCTAACCCTCACCCTAACACAAACACTAACCCTAACCCTAACCCTCGCCCTAACCCTCACCTTCACTTAACCCTATCCCCAAACCTAACGCTAACCCTAAACATAACCCTAAACTTAACCCTAATACTTAAGGATTCCTAAACCTAACCCTAAGCCTCACACTCACCCTAACCCTCACTCTAAGCGTAACCCTAACTGTAACCCTTACCCTAAACCTAACCCTCACCCTATCGCTCATCCTCACCCCAACCCTCAACCTCTCCCTAACTCTAATCCTAACCATAACCATAACCCTCACCCTCACACTAACCCTAACCCTAACCTTCACCTAAACCTCACCCTAACCATAACCCTAAAGATAACCCAAACCCTAACCCTAACCTAACCCTCACCCTAAATCTCATCCTCACCCTCACCCTCAGTCTAACCCTAACCCTAACTCGAACCCTAACCCTAACCCACATCCCAAGTATAACCCTAACACTAAACTAACCCACACCCTAACCTAACCCTAACAATAACACTAAAACTATCCTTCAACCTCACCTAACCCTAAACCTCATTCTAACCCTAACCGTAAACCTAACCCTAACCCAAATCCTAAAACTAGCCCTAGGCCTAACCCTAAACATAACCCTGACCCTAACCCTAATCCAAATCCTAACAGTAAGGGTCCATAAACCTAACCCTAGCCCTTAACCCTAACCCTCACCCTAACCCTAAACCTAACCCTGACCCTAACCCTCACCTTTACCCTAACCCTAACCCATGCTACCCCTCACCTTCACCCTAAACCTCACCCTAACCCTCACCCTAACCCTAAACCTAACCCTAACCCTAACCCTAACCTCACTCTACCCCTCACCTTCACCCTAAACCTCACCCTAAACTTCACCCTCACCCTAAGCCTAACAGTCACCCTCACACTCACCCTCACCCTAAACCTAAACCTAACCCAAACCCTAACCCTAACCCTAACCCTAACCCTAAACCTAAACCTAAACCTAACCCTAACCCTAACGCTAACACTAACCCTAACCATAACCATAACCATAACCGTCACCCTAACCCTGACTCTAAATCTAACCATCGCCTTCACCCTAACCCTAAACCTAACCATAATCCTAACCATTAGCCTAACCCTAAACCTCACCCTCACCCTAACCATCACCCTCAACCTATCCCTCACACTAACCCTCAACCTCGCTCTCACCCTAACCCTCACCCTCCCCCTAAACCTAAACCTAACCCTCACCCTAACCCAAACGCTAACCCTAACCCTAACCTTCTCCCAAACCGTCACCTTCAATCGAAACCTAAACCTTAACCTAATGCTAACCCTAACCTTAACCCTGAACCTAACCCTAACCCTAAGGAACCCTCCCCCTAACCATAACCCTAACGGTAACCCTAATCCTCACCCTCACCCTAAACTTAACCCTCACACTCACCCTCACCCTAAACCTAACCCTAACACTAACCCTCATTCTAATCAAAACCCTCATTCTAACCATAATCATAACCCTCACCCTAACGGCACTCTAACCCTAAACCTAAACATAATCTACCACATAACCCTACTCTAACCCTAACCCTACCCAAACCCTAGCCCTCAGTCTCACAAGCACCCTAAACACTACTCTAATCCTAACCCTAACCCTAACCATAACCCGAACCCTAACCCAAACCCTCAACCTCTCCCTCAACCTATCCTTAAACTTCAACCTCACCCTAACCCTAAACATAACCCTAAACCTCACCCTAACCCTAATCCTAACCCACATCTAAACCTAACCCTAACCCTTACCCGCACCCTCACGCTCACCATCACTCTAACCCTCACCCAAACTCTACCCCTAACCCTAACCCTAAATCGAACCCTAAACCTCACCCTCACCCTAACCTTCACCCTACCCCTAAACCTCACCCTCACCATAACCCTAACCCTAACCCTCAACCTAACCCTAAACCTAACCCTAACCCTAACCCTAAACCAAACGCTAACACTAACCCTAAACCTAACCCTTGCCCTAAACCTCACCTTCACCCTGACCCTAACCCTAAATCTAACGCTAACCCAAACCATAAAACTAAACCTATCTCTAACACTAAGGGTTCCTAACACTAACCCTAACCCTAACCCTAACCCTAAGCCTAACCTGAAGCCTCACATTCACCCTAACCCCTATTCTCACCCTAAACTTCACCCTAAACCTTACCCTAACCCTAAGCCTCACCCTAACCCTATCGCTAATGGTAACCATAACCCTAACCCGAACCCTAACCCTAACCCTCACCCTAAACCTCACCCTCACCCTCACCATCATCCTAATCCTAAATCTAACCCTAATGCTCACCGTAACCCAAATGCTAACACTAACACTAACCCTAACCCTAACCCTCGCCCTAACCCTCACCTTCACCTAACCCTAACCCCAACCCTAACGCTAACACAAAACATAACCATAAACCCAACCCGAACACTAAGGGTTCCTAACCCTAAGCGTAACCCGAACCCTAACCCTAAGCCTCACACTCACCCTAAACCTCACTCTAAGCCTAACCCTAACCGTAACCCTTATCCTAACCCTAAACCTCACCCTACTGCTCACCCTCACCCCACCCCTCAAACTCACCCTAACCCTAATCCAAGAACTAACCCTAACCCTCAACCAAACCCTAACCATAACCCTCACCTAAACCTCACAATAACCCTACCCGTAACGCTAACCCAAACCCTAACCCTAACCTAACCCTAACCCTAACTGTCATCCTCACCCTCACCCTCAGTCTAACCCTAACCCTAAACCTAACCCTAACCCTCACCCTCATAATCACCCTCACCCTAACCCTTACCCTAACACTAACCCTCAACCTAACCATAAACCTAACCCTAAATCTCTCCCTAACCCTAACCCTAAACCTAACCCTAACCCTCACCCTAACCCTCACTCTCACCCTCACCCTAACGTCACCCTAACCCTAACCCTAACCCTAAACCATATATGCCACCTAACCCTATCCTAATCCAAACCCTAACCCTAAACCTAAATCTAAACCTAAACCTCAACTTCATCCTAATTTTCACGCTAACCCTAACCCTAAGCCTCACCCTATCCCTAATGGTTACCGTAACCCTAACACTCATCCTCACATTAACCCTCACCCTCACACAAACCCTCACCCTAACCCTCACCCTCAGCCTAACCCTAACCCTAACCCTCACCCTAACCCTAAACCTAACCCTAACCCTCACCATAACCCAAACGCTAACCCTAACCCAAACCCTAACCCTAACCTTCGCCCTAACCCTCAATTTCACCCTAACCCTAACCCTAACCCTAACGCTAACCGTAACAATAGCCCTAAAACTAACCCTAACACTAAGGGTTCCTAACATTAACCCTAACCCTAAACCTCACCCTCACCCTATCCCTAATGGTTACCGTAACCCTAACACACACCCTCACCCTAACACTCACCCTCACCCAAACCCTCACCCTAACCCTCACCCTCACTCTAACCATAACCCTCATCATCATCCTAATCCTAATCCTAACCCTAACGCTCACCCCAACCCAGATGCTAACCCTTACCCTAACCCTAACCCTAACCTTCGCCCTAAAAGTCACCTTCACATAAGCCTAACCCCAACCCTAACGCTAACCTAAAATATAACCCTAAATATAACCCTAATACTAAGCGTTCCTAACACTCACCCTAACCCTAACCCTAACCCTTAGCCTCACACTCAACCTAACCATCACTCTAAGACTAAGCCTAAACCTAACCCTTACCCTAACCCTAAACCTCACCCTATCGCCTACCCTCACCAAAACCCTCCACCTCACCCTAACCCTAATCCTAAACCTCACCCTCACCCTAACCCTAACCGTAACCTGAACTCTCACGTAAACCTCACCCTAACCCTAACCCTAACGCTAACACAAACCCTAAACCTAACCTAACCCTAACACTAAATGTCATCCTCACCCTCTCCCTCAGTCTGACCGTATCCCTTAACGTAACCCTAACCATCACCTTCACACTCACCCTAATCTTAACCCTAACCCTATCCCTCACCCACCCCTAAACCTAACCCTTAATCTCACCCTAACACTAACCCTAACTATAACTCTCACCCTAACCATCACCCTCCCCCTCCCCCTAACCCTAAACTTAACCCTAACCCAAACCCTAACCTTAAACCTAATACTAACAAAAACCCTAACCCCAACACTAACCCTAACCCTAACCCTAACCCCAACACTAACCATAACCCTAAACCTCACCCTCACCCTAACCCTAACCATAACGCTAACCGTAAATCCCAACCCTAACCCACAACCGAACTATAAACCTAAGCCTAAACCTAACCCTCATCCTAAACCTAAACCTTACAATAACACTAACTCTCAACGTCACCCTAACCCTAAGCCTCATCCTAACCCTCAACCTAACCCTAACCCTATCCCTAACCCTTACCCAAATCGTAAAACTAGCCCTAGCCCTAACCCTAAACTATAACCCTGACCCAAACCTTAATCCTAACCCTAACGGTAAGAGTCCCTAAACCTAACCTTAACCCTTAACCATAACCCTCATCCTAACCCTAAACCTAACCCTAATCCTAACCCTCACCATCACCCTAACCCTAACCCTAACATTAACCCTCAGTCTAAGCCTCACCTTCACCCTAAAACTCACCCTAATCCTCACCCTCATCCTAACCCTAAACGTCACCCTCACCCTCACCCTAAACCTAAAACTAACCCAAACCCTAGCCTAACCCTAAACCTAAACATAACCCTGAACTTAACCCTAACCCTAACACAAACCATAACCATAATCATTAACGTCACCCAAACCCTAACCCTAAAGCTGAACCTCGCCCTCACCCTAACCCTAATCCTAACCCTAACCCTAACCTTAACAGTAAGCCTAACCCTAAACCTCACCCTCACCATAATCCTCACTCTCACCCTAATCCTCACCCTAACCCTCAAACTCACCCTCACCCTAACCCTCAACTCACCTTAACCCTAAACCTATCTCTAACCCTCACCCTAACCCAAACGCTAACCTTAATACTAACCTTCACCCTAAACCTCACCTTCACTCTAACCCTACCCCTTAACCTAACCCTAACCCTAACCCTAAGGGACCCTACCCCTAACGATAACCCTAACGCTAACCCTCATCCTCACCCTCAGCTTAAACTTAACCCTCACCCTAACCTTAACACTAACACTCACTCTAACCCAAATCCTCACCTTAACCCTAATCATAACCCTCACCCTAACGTCACCCTAACCCTAACCCTAAACCTAAACATAATCTGCCACCTAATCCTACCCTAACCCTAATCCTAACCAAACCCTAACCCTAAGACTCAAACTCACCCTAACCCTCACTCTAACCCTAAACCTAACCTTAACCCGAACCATAACCCAAAACCTCACCCTTTCCCTCACTCTCTCCCTAACCCTCAACCTCAAACTAACCCTAATCCTAACCCTAACCATAATCCTAAACCTCACTCTAACCCTAATCTTAACCCTCACCTAACCCTCACCCTAACCCTAACCCTATCCCTAACTCACATCCTCACTCTCACGCTCACCATCATCCTAACACTCACCCTAACACTAACCCTAACCCTAACCCTAAATCTAACCCCAAACCTCACCCTCACCCTAAACTTCACCTTAACCCTAAGCCTCACCCCAAGCCTATCCCTAATGGTAACCCAGACCCTAACACTCATCCTCACCCTAACCCTCACCCTCACACTAAACCTCACCCTAACCCTCACCCTCACCCTAATGCTCACCCTAACCCTAAACCTAACCCTAACCCTCACCCTAACCCAAATGCTAACCCTAACCCTAACCCTAACCCTTGCCCTAAGCCTCACCTTCACCCTAACTCTAAACCTAACCCTAACGCTAACACTAACCTTAACCCTAAACTTAACTCGAACACTAAGGGTTACTAACACTAAGCCTAACCCTAAACCTAACCCTACCCTGAAGCTTCAGACTCACCCTAACCCTCACGCTCACCCTAAACTTCACCCTAACCCTAACACTAACCCTAACCCTAACCCTCACCCTAACCCTCACCCTAACACTCACCCTCACCCTAACCCTAACCCTCACCATTATCCTAAACCTAAACCTAACCATAACCCTCACCCTAACCCAAATGCTAACCCTTACCGAAACCCTAACCCTAATCCTCGCCCTAACCGTCACCTTCACCTAACTCTAAACCCAACCCTAATGCTAACCCAAAACATAACCCTAAACCTAACCATAACACTAAGGGTTCCTAACCCTAACACTAAGCCTAAGCCTAACCCTAACTCTAAGCCTAACCCTATACCTCACCCTTACCCTAACCCTCAACCTCACCTTAACCCTAACACTAACCCTAACCGTAACCCTCAGCCTAACCCTAAACCTAACCCTAACTGTAATCCTCAGCCTAACCTTAACCCTAACCCTCAACTAAACCTTACCCTAACCCTAACCCTAACGCTAACCCAAAACCCTAACCCTAACCTAACCCTAACCCTAACTCTCATCCTCACCCTCACCCACAGTCTAACCCTAACCGTAACCTAACCCTAAGCCTCACCCTCACACTCAACCTCACCCTAAACCTCACCCTAAACCTAACCCTCACCCTAACCCTAACCCTAACTCTCACCTTAACCCTAACCCTAAACCTAACCCTAACCCTCACCCTAAACCTCACCCTCACCCTCACCCTAAACCTAACAATAACCCTAACCCATACCCTAACCCTAACCCTAATCCTAAAACAAACCCTATCCCCAACACTAACCCTAACCCTAAACCTCACCCTCACCCTCACCCTAACCCTAACTCTCACCTTAACCCTAACCCTAAATCTAACCCTAACCCTCACCCTAAACCTCACCCTCACCCTCACCCTCACCCTAAACCTAACCCTAACCCTAACCCATACCCTAACCCTAACCCTAATCCTAAAACAAACCCTATCCCCAACACTAACCCTAACTCTAAACCTCACCCTCACCCTCACCCTAAACCTAACTCTAACCCTAACACTAACCCTAACCCACACCCTAACCATAACCCTAAACCTAAAACTATCCCTAAACCTAAACATAACCCTAACACTAACACGAACCTAACCCTCACCCTCACCCTAACCCTAACCCTCATCCTTACCCTAACCCTAACCCTAACCCAAATACTAAAACTAGCCCTACACCTTAACCGAAACATAACCCTAACCATAACCATAATCTCACCCTAACTGTAAGGGTCCCTAAACCTAACTCTAACCCTTAACCCTAACCCTCACCCTAAGCCTAAACCTACCCCTAAACCTAACCCTCACCCTAAACCTAACCTTAACCCTAATAGTAATCCTCACTCTAACCCTCACCTTCACCCTAAACCTCACCCTAACCCTCACCCTCACCCTCACCATAACCCTAACCGTCACCTCATGCTCTCCCTCACCCTAAACCTAAACCTAACCCAAACCCTAACCCTAATCATAACCCAAATGCTAACCCAAACACTAACCCTAACCCTCGCCCTAACCCGCACCTTCACCCTAACCCTAACGCTAACTATAACCATAACGCTAAACCTAACCCTAACACTGAGAGTTCCTAACCCTAACCCTAACACTAACCCTAACCCTAACGCGAAGCCTCACACTCACCCCAACCCTCATTCTCACCCTGATCTTCATCCTTACCCAAACCATAACCATAACCCTAAGCTTCAACATAAACCTATTCGTAACGGTAACCGTAACGCTAACCCTCACCCTCACCCAAACCCTCACCCTCACAATAACCCTCATCCTAACCCTCACTCTCACCCTAACACTAACACTCACCCTCACCCTAATCCTAAACCTAACCCTAATCCTCGACCTAACGCAAACGCTAACCCTAACCCTAACCCTCATCTTCGGCCTAACCCTAACCCCAACCCTAACGCTAAACCTAACCATAACCCTAAACCTAACCCTAACACTAAGCCTTCCTAATCCTAACCGTAACCCTAACCGTAACCTTAAGCCACACACTCACTCTAACCCTCTCTCTAAGCCTAACCCTAACCGTAAACCTTACCCTAACTCTAACCCTTACCCTATCCCTCACCCTCACCCAAATCCTCAACATCACCCTAACCCTAACCCTAACCCTTACCCTCACCTAAACCTCACCCTAACCCTAACCCTAATGGTAATCCAAACCCTAATCCTAAACATAAACCTAACCCTAACCCTCATCCTCACCCTCACCCTCAGTGTAACCCTAACCTAACCCTAAACATCACCCTCACACTCACACTCACCCTCAACCTAACACTTACCCTAAAGCTAATCCTAATCCTAACCCTAACCCTAGTTCTAGCCATAACCCATACCATAAACCTAACCCTAACCCTAACCCTAAGGCCAACTCTAAACTTAACCCTAACCCTAAAAATAACCCTAAGGTTCCATAAACCTAACCCTTACCCTCACCCTCACCCTAACTGAACCTCTCCCTCACCCTCACCATAATCCTCACTCTAACCCTAACCCTAACCCTTACTCCAACCCTCACCCTAGACCTCACCCTTACCCTCACCAAACCCTCACCCTCACCCTAACCCTAATTCTCCACCCAACCCAACGCCAAACGCTAACCCTAAACTTAACTCTAACTCTATTCCTAATCCTAAACCTCGCGCTTACCCTCACCTTCACCATAACACTAACCCTCAACCTAACCTTCACCCTAACACTCACCCTACCCTAATCCTAATCCTCACCCTAATCCTCACCCTAACCCTCACCCAAACCCTCAACCTAACCCTAACCCTAAACCTCACCCTAACCATAACCCTAACCCTAACCATCACTGTAACCCTAACTCTAACCCTAATTCTAACCCTAAACCTAACCCTAACACCAACCCTAATCCTAATACTAACCGTAACAGTCCCTAAACCCTAAACCTCAACCTAACCCAAACCCTCACCCTAACACTAACCCTACTCATCATCCCCACCCTCACCCTAAACTTAACTCTAACCCTCACCCTATCCCTCACCCTAACCCTAACCATCACCCTCACTCTCACCCTAAACCTAACTCTACCACAACCGTAACCCTCAGCTGAAAACTCACTATCAACATAACCCTAACCCTAACCCTAACCTAACCCTAACCCTAACCCTAACCCTAATCTTCACCCTAACCCTCATCCTAACCCTAACCATAACCCTAACCGTTATCCTACCCTAACACTGACCTTATCCATAGCCCTAAACCTCACCACACCCTAACCCTAACCCTAACCTTAAGCCTAACCCAAACCCTAAACCTCATGCAAACCCTAATCCTAACCATAAGACTAATTCTGAAGCTAACCCTCACCCTAACCCTAACCCTAACCCTAACCATAACCTTCACCCTCACCCTCAACCTAACCCTAACCCTAAAACTCACTGTAACCCTCACCCTCACCATAACGCACACCCTAACCCTAACCATAAAATTATCCCTAACACTAACCCTCAAGATAATCCTTAACCTAAAACTAACCCTAACCCTAACCCTCACCCTGACCATAAACCTAACCCTAAACCTATCCATATCCCTATCCTCACCCTAACCCAATCCCTAACCCTAACCCAAACCCTAAACCTATTCTAGCCATAACCCTATACATAACCCTATTACTACCCTAAGTGTAACCCTAACACTAACCAAAACCCTAACCCTAATCCTCACCCTAACCCTCACCCTAACCCTCACTCTAACCCTAACCCTAACCATAAAATTAACCCTAACACTAACCCTCAAGTTAATCCTTAACCTAACCCTAACCCTAACCCTAACCCTATCCCTCACTAAAACCCTCACCCTCACCCTAAACCTAACCCTAAACCTATCCATAACCCTACCTTCACCCTAACCCTAAACCTAACCCTAACCCAAACCCTAAACCTATTCTAGCCCTAACCCTATACATAACCCTATTACTAACCCTAAGCCTAACCCTAACACTAACCAAAACCCTAACGCTAAACCTCACCCTAACCCTCAACCTAAACCTAAACCAAACCCTCACACTTACCCTAACCCTAAACCTAATACTTACCCTAACCCTAATCCTAACCCTAACCCTAACCCTAGTCCTAGCCCTAACCCAAACCGTAAACCTAACCCTAACACTAACTCCAATGCTAACTCTAAACTTAACCCTAACCATAAACCTAACCCTAAGGTTCCATAGCCCTAACCCAAACCCTAACCCTTACCCTAACCATAACCCTCTTATTAACCCTCACACTAACCCTAACTCTAACATTCACTCCCACAATAACCCTAACGCTTGCCCTCACCCTCACCCTAACCCTAATATTAACCCTCAACTAACCGAAACCCTCACCCTAACACTAACCCTACCCATCACCCCAACCCTCACCCTAACCTTAACTCTAACCCTCACCCTCACCCTCATCCTCACCCTCACCCTCACCTTCACTCTAACCCTAACCCTAACACTAATCCTCACCCTCACCTCACCCACCCTCACTCTCAACTTCATCCTAAACCTCATGCTACCCTAACCCTAACCCTAAACTCAACACTAACACTAACCCTAATCCTAACTCAAACCCTCACCCTAACCCTAACACCTAGTCATAACTCTAAACCTATGCCTAATCCAAACCCTAAACCTAGCAATAGCCCTAACCCTGAACATAACTGTAACCTCAACCAGAATCCTAATTCTAACCGTAACGGTCCCTAAACCCTAACCCTCAACCTACCCAAACCCTCACCCTAACACTAACCCTACTCATCACCCCAACCCTCACCCTAACCTTAACTCTAACCCTCACCCTCATCCTCACCCTCACCCTCACCTTAACCCTAACCCTCACCCACACCCTCACCTCACCCTCACCCTCACTCTAACATTAACTCGAACACTAACCATAACCCTCACCCTCACCCTCACCCAAAATCACCCTTATCCTCATTCTAAACCTCACCCTAACCCTAACCCTAACCCCAA
This sequence comes from Megascapheus bottae, assembly GCA_024803745.1. Lineage (NCBI taxonomy): Eukaryota > Metazoa > Chordata > Mammalia > Rodentia > Geomyidae > Megascapheus > Megascapheus bottae. The sequence goes on along the minus strand of JANJXV010000043.1, from coordinate 1,258,057 downwards.
CCCTCACCCTAACCCTCTTCCTCACCCTAACCCTCACCCTAACCTTAACCCTAACCCTAATTCTAAGCCTCACCCTTACCCTAACCATTACCCCTAAACCTCACCCTAACCCTCAATTTCAACCTAACCCTCACCCTCAACATAACCCTAACCCTAACCCTAACACAACCCTAACCCTAACCCTAAAACTAACCCTAATCCTGTCCCTCGCCCAAACCCTCACCTTCACCCTAACCCGAACCCTCACACTAACCTCACGCTAATCATCAACCTAACCCTAACCCTCACCCTAATCCTAACCCTTACCCTCCCCCAAACCCTCACACTAACCCTAACACTAACCCTCACCCTAACCATAACCCTAACCCTAACCCTAACCCTAACCCTAACCTTAACACTCATCCTAACCATCACGCTAACCCTAAAACTAACCCTAAATGTAAAGCTAACTCTATACCAAACCCTCACACTAACCCTCACCCTAACCCTCACGCTAATCCTAACCCTAACCCTAAACCTAACCCCAACCCTAATCCCAATCCTAACCGTAATGGTCCCTAAAACTAACCCTAACCCTTAACCCAAACCCTAACCCTAACCCTAACCCTCACGCTAACCCTAACCGTCACCCTCACCTACACCCTAACCCAACTCGACCCCTAATGGTAACCCTAAGCCGAAAGTCACCCTCACCATAACCCTAATCCTAACCCGGACCTAACTCTAACCCTAACCCTAACCTTCACCCTAACCCTCATCCAAACCCTCACGCTAACCCTAAACATAACCCTAACCCTAACCCTAAACCTAAACCTGACCCTAAACATAACCCTAACCCTTACCCTAACCCAAAACCTCAACCTCACCCTAACTATAACCCTAAACTTAACGCTAACCCTAACCCTAACCCAAACCCTAAACCTCATCCTAACATTAATCCTATCACTAACACTAACCCTCACACTAACCCTCACCCTAACCTTAACCCTAACAATAATTCTAACCCTAAGCCTCACCCTAAACCTAACCCTAACCTAACCCTGACCCTTACCCTCACACTCACCATAACCCTCACCCTAACCCTAACCCTAACCATAAAATTAACCCTAACACTAACCCTCACCATAATCCTTACCCTAACCCTAAACCTACCCTAACCCTCACCCTCACCCTAAACCTAACCTTAAACCTAACCATAACCCTACCCTCACCCTAAACCTAACCATAACCCTATCCCTAACCCTAACCCAAACCCTAAACCCAGCCTAGCCCTAACCGTATACATAACTCTATTCCTATCCCTATCCCTAATCCTAAAACTAACACTCACCCTAACCCTAACCCTCATCCTAACCCTAACCCTAACCCTCAACCTAATTCTCACCGTAACCCTAAATCTAACCCTCACTCTTACTCTAACCCTCAAACTAACACTTACCCTAACCCTAATCCTAAACCTAACCACAACCCTAGTCCTAGTCCTAACCCAAACTATAACCTAACCCTAACCCTAAGCAAACTCTAACTCTAAACTTAACTCTAGCCTTAAACCTAACCCTAAGGTTCCATAAACCTAACCTAAACCTTACCCTAACCATAACCCTCACCCTAACCATCACACTAACCCTAACCCTAACTCTAATACTCACCCCCACCATAAGCCTAACCCTCGCCCTAAGCCTCATTCTAACCCTAACCCTAACCCTCAATATAACCCAAACATTCACACTAACCCTAACCCTAAGTGTTACCCCAACCCACACACTAACCTTACCTCTAACACTCACCCCAACCCTCACCCTCACCCCAACCCTCACCCTCACCTCACCCTCAATCTCATCCTCACCCTCACCCTCACTCTAACCCTAACCCTAACCATAACCCTAACCCTAACTCTCACCCTCACCCTCACCTACCCTCATTCTCACATTAACCCTCATGCTAACCATCATCCTAAACCTTACTCTAACCATCACCTACACCCTAACCCTAACCCTCACCCTAATCCTCACCCTAATCCTAACCCAAACCCTCACCTTAACCCTAACCCTTACGCTCACCCTAACCCTAACCCTAACCCTTACCCTAATCCCAACCCCCACACTAACCCTCGCCCTCAACCTCACCCTAACCCTCACCCTAACCCTAATACTAAACCTAACCCTAAACCAAACCCTAACCCTAAACCTAATCCTAACCCTAACCCTCATCCAAGCCCGAATCATAACCCTAACCCTTACCCTAACTCTAAACCTAAACCTTATCCTCAACCTAACACTCACCCTAACATTAACCATAACCGTAACCCTAAACCTCAACCTCACCCTCACCCTAACCCTAACTGTCACCCTCACCCTCACTGTAACCCTAAACCTAACCCGAACCCGAACCCAAACCTTATCCCTAACAATAAACCTAACCTTAACCCTAACACTAACCCTAAACTTAACCCAAACCCTAACTCTTAACCTAACCCTAAATCTAACTCTCACCCTCACTTTTACACTCACCCTAACCCTAACAGTAAACCTAACCATCACACTCACCCTAACCCTCACTCTAACTATAAACCTAACCCTAACATTAACCCTCACCCTAACCCTCACCCTAACCCTCACCCTCACCCTAACCCTCACTCTCACCTTAACACTAACCCTAACCCTAACCCTCACCCTAACCCTCACCTCAACTCTCACCCTAAACTTAACCCTAACCTTAACCCTAACCCAAACACTCACTCGAAACATAACCCTAACCCTAAACCTAAACCTAAACCTAAACCTCAACCTCATGCTCAACCTCATCCTAAACCTAACCTTAACCCTAGCCCTAACCCTCACATTCACACTAACCCTAACTCTAAAACTAACCCTAACCCAAACCCTAAACCTAGCCCTAGTGCTAACCCTATACATAACCATAACCCTAACCCTAACCCAAACCCTAAACCAAGCCCTAGTGCAAACCATATACATAACACTAACCCTAACCCTAATCCTAACCCTAACCCTAACCCTAGTCCTACCATTAGCTCTAACCATAAACTTAAGCCTAATCATAAACCTAACGGTAACTCTAATCATAATCCTAACTCTAAGTGTCCCTAACCTAACCATCAACCTCACCCTAACTGTATACCTCACCATCACCCTCACCCTTACCCAAATCCTCCAATAACTCTAACCCTCACCTTTACTGTTGCTCCTCTCTGGGGCAGCAACACGGGAACGGGGAGGGACACACAGGGCCAGCCTGTAGTCCCCCGGGAGCCGAGCGAGATGGTAAGTGTCGAAGACCCAGCCCTCCCCCAATCACCGGGGAAGAAAAAACCACGCTGAGTCAGAAGCAGTGTTAACCATGAAAGCGCATCAGATCTCTCTGCTGATCTCTGCTGATCTCTCGTTCTCTCTGATGCTCTCCTCTCTTTATTGCGTCAGACAATTAGTTATATACTGTTAGGGTAGGAGAAGGTGGGCTCTTGGAAGCTAGCCAATAGGAAGAGGGCCTTTGTGCTACCACTAAGGGTCTGGGTGGGCTTTCAGGTACTGGGCAGGACAGGTGCAGGAAAGCGCGCGAGACTTGAGCTGCTGCAAGACCCGCGAAACTGCAGGGGGTTCAATTGAGTCACGTACACAGAGATGCCTTAAGAGAGGTATGCAGAGGACCGAATGCCTAGACAAAGCCCTTTAATTGCAGCTGAGCCAGAATCAGGCTTCAGGGATGGAGGCTAGGCCCCAACAATTCCCCCTTTTTTGTTTATTAAAACAGGGGGGGACAAGCGTACAAAACCCCTGTCTTAGGTTGTCCCCTTCGGGGATCTTACACGTCATTGAGCGCTCTGCGGCCTTCTGTCCCACAGTACAGATCACCCCCGGGCCTGTCTTAGGTTGTCCCCGCTCCAGAGATCTTACCCGTCATTGGCTCTCGGGGAGACATCTAAGGGGAGTTGAGGGATCCCTCCTCATCATAGGGCTCTCCTTGGTCATAGCGGTCATTGGCATCGGTAGCAAGCCTCTGGTAATGCACCTGTACGTTCATCAACTGAATGGATTCGTTCATCAACTGAATGGATTCTATCCTGCTTTGAATGAATTGTAACCTTATTGATAACACAGGGCCCAAAAGTTAAAAGTAAGAAGAAGAGGAGTGTAGGACCAAGGAAGGACATAGGGTAGCCATCTGTGCAGTCCGGTCCAGAGGAAGTTGATGATGGGTATCTTGACTCCAAGAAGAAACAGGATCAGCACTGTAAGGTCCATTATTTATTCTGAAAAAGAAGAGAGAGAGAGATATCCTCAGGAGGCAGAGAGCCTTCTGGGTCTTCATCAATATTATTGGGGTCCCTCCATATTTGGGGACAATATTTAAGATCCCTTGTAGGGACCCAAATTGGCTTTGTTTCATCAGTGGGGAAAACACAACCAAATCCTCTTCCAGCTGTAATGAGGGGGTCAGGGCCCCTCCACTCCCCATTAAGGAGGTCCTTCCACCGGACATAGACAGTTCGATAGGGAATAGAAGTTGTCCAATGTTTCTGGAAGGGTGAGAGATGTTCCCCTTTGGCAAAATTTAAAATATTGAGAGTAAACAAAGCCATCTTTAGCTGATCATGGGGGGGGAGTGTATTCCCCCTTTTTTGTGTTATTAATTGAGTTTTAAGGACATGGTTATATCTTTCTACTATTGCTTGTCCTCTGGGATTATGAGGGATGCCAGTAGTATGGGTAATTTGCCATTGTTTAAAGAAGTCATCAAGAGACTTGCTTACAAAACACGGACCGTTATCGGTTTTTATTTGGTCTGGCAATCCGAGAGTAGCAAAATATTGAAGAAAATGACTGATAGCATGTTTAGCTCTCTCCCCGGAATGGGCTGTAGCCCAACAGGCATGGGAATAGGTGTCTATTGTTAAAAAAATGTATTTAAGTTTTCCAAAAAAGGGAAAATGTGTAACATCCGTTTGCCACAGATTATTAGGCCTAAGACCTCGAGGGTTAACACCACCCATTTGCAGTGGTGGAACCTGTAAGAAAGGGTGGCATGACTTGCAGGTCCTAATAATCTTCTTTAGGTCTTTAATAGCAACTTGGGGAAATCGGTGGTGTAGTCCCCTCCAGTTGGCATGCGTGAGCCGATGGAAAGAGATAGCCTCCTGTAAAGTGTAACATTCAGGATTAGAGGCTAACTGGTCAGCGAGGGCATTGCCTTTGGTCAAAATACTTGGAAGGCTTTGATGTCCCCTCAGATGTTGAATAAACATAGGAGCAATCCTTTGTTTGAGCAAATTTCTAGCTTGAATCATCAAAGGAGTGATGGGGTTACTATCAAGTTTAATATGAGCTTCTATGAGGTTAGGTAACAAATTGACCACATACAGGCTATCTGAGAATAGGTTAAGAGGACCAGTAACCTCATATAGAGCTAAGACCACCGCATAAAGTTCCTTAAATTGCGCTGAACCCTGTATTTCATGAGACAGGGTCACTGCAGGAGAAGAATTGCCTTTACCCGGGGGGAAAATAACAACAGAAGCCCCCTTCTTGCCTCCATCCGTGAATACGGTGGGGAAGGAGGGATCGGCTTCACTTAGAAAAAGTTTTGGAGGTCGCCACTCCAGCTGACTAAAGGAGCGCATCCATTTATGGGGACCATAATGACAATCCACTTTACCTGGAAAGCCTTCCGTGGCTATTGCAAGTCTAGCATTATTTCTTTGTAGCCAAGAAAAATCATTAATCCTAAAAGGGACAATAAGAGAGTGGGGTTCACTCCCAAAAAGACGAGTGGATAAGTCTCGTCCTTTGACAATGCAATCTGCCATCTGGTCAGTCATGGAGTAAACTCTAGGTGTTCCTCCGACTGACAGGTGAATCCAGTGAAGAGGTTCCCCTTCCTGGCCTAAAAGGGCAGTAAAGAGGGTCTGTCCTGATAGGACATAGAGCGTTAGGGGCATAGCAGGATCATACCTCTTTAAGGCTGCTTCATTGATAGCTAATTGAATTTTATTTAGAACCTCCTTATGATCAGCTGACAATGTTACTATGGAGGTCAGATCAAGAGCCTTTAAGAGATCAAAAAGAGGTGTGAGAGTTGCAGTGGTTATGGAGATCCATGGTCTCATCCAATTAATTTCACCAAGAAGTTTTTGAAGTTGGGGCAGGGTATAAGTATCTTGGATAGCTAATTGGGGTTTTAAAGGAGACACAACATCCAGTGTTAGGACAGATCCCAGGATGTTAAAGGGGGGTATCTTTTGGATTTTTTCTGGGGCAATTTGGAAGCCATTATCTTTTAACAGTTGGAGACATTTATTAAAAAGACAATCTAAATGCTGAGTGTCCGGGCTTCCTATAATGATATCATCCATATATACATAGAAAAGTGAGCCTGTCTCCTCGTTAAGAGGGGATAAGACTCTAGACATATAGTCCTGACATATAGGAGGACTATTGGCCATACCTTGAGGTAGAACTGTCCATTCAAAACGCAAATCAGGCCCCTTATAATTTAATGAAGGAAGGGAGAAGGCAAACTTCTCAGTATCTTCCGGGTGGAGAGGAATAGAGAAAAAACAGTCTTTGATGTCTATGACTATGAGATATTGGTCATTAGGAATGGCAGGTATCCAGGGCATCCCCCTTTGGGGGGTCCCAAAAAGTTCCATCCTCTCATTTATTTTTCTCAAATCTTGGAGTAGTCTCCACTTGCCATTAGGCTTTTTAATCACAAATACTGGGGAGTTCCAAGGGCTCAGAGAGCGTTGGAGATGTCCAAACTGGACTTGTTGGTCAACCAAATGGTGAAGTTGCTCTAATTTTTGGCGAGGCAACGGCCACTGCTCCACCCAGACAGGGGGACCCGAGATCCAACGTATTTTCGGTGTCCCCGGAGGAGCAGTGGCCCTTAGGATTGGGGGTGAGGCCGAGAGCAGCAAAGTAGTTGATCCCTTCTGGCCAACCCAAATGTAGGGTGGTTTTTATAACTTCTTTGATCTTTAAGAGAGTATTGCCGATATTCCTCATCATCCAGACCATTATCATAAGAGGCTTTACGGTCAGTGGTAATAAATGCCTCTGCTTCCCCTAATACATCTTGACCTAGCAAATTGGCGGTTAAGCCTGAGGCCACTAGGGGGCGAACTTCTCCTGTATTGCCATCGGGATCCTCCCAAGTTACCCAATCAGCTGTCTGCTGTGATCCTGTCTGTCCTCCAACCCCCAACAGAGGTGGGCCGGCAACCAGCTTCCACTGAGCGGGAATCTCCTCTTTCCTAAGCACTGTCCGATCCGCGCCTGTATCAATGAGGCACTTGAAAGGCTTTCCTCCTATAATGAACACCATCTTAGGCCTAACCCCAGACACGAGAGGCACCGTCCAATGCGCACGCGCTGGAGTTTTCCCCTTATTTAACGGGGCTGGGGTTCTCCCCTCTTGGAGTTTAAAGGCCTGCCCTGAATATCAGTTTTGGATCGGCAGTCTCTAGCCCAGTGAAATCCTTTTCTGCACCTAGGACAGGGGGTGCGAGGCAAACTGGAGTCTTGCGATCTATTAAATGGAAGCGGTGGCGGTGGCGGCGGAGGCTTATTGGGACAGTCTTTCTTAAAATGTCCCTCTTGACCGCACCCAAAACAAGTACGCCCTCTCCCAGGGAGTGCCTGCCTGAGGGTGGAAGCAAGGGCGGCCATATCATCTCTACGGGAGGCCTGAAGCACAGCCGCCATCGTCTGTGCCTGGTGGGAATGAGTACCTATGTCCTGGGAGGCCACGATCCACCTCTCCATGGATCTGCCTTTTAATCCTGAACAAGCCATCTTGTGCTCATTGTTCATACCCTCCCAAACCATCATCTTAACAAACTGGTCCCTAAGATCTCCAGGAGGGAACTTTCTTTTTATACTCCCCTCAACTCTACCAATAAAAGTGGACAGGTCCTCTTCTGGTCTTTGGTTAATTCCTGCTATTGGAGACTCAGAGGGACCCTCCTCCAGTTTTCTCCAGGCCGCTAGGCCCAAAGCTCTAATCTGATCCTGATAGGGAGGGGGGATGGCAGCCTGCTGGACCCCCGTAGAGTATTGATCAGAGGTCCCTGTCAGCATCCCTAGAGTAATGGGGATCATAGGTTGGGCATGATGGTTCCTCTCTGCCTGCTGGCGGCATTCTTCTTTATACAGGGCGCACCACTTAATGAAAAGCGGGCCTGGAAGGACTGCCTTGGCCAGGGCCATCCAATCGGCCGCGGTACATGGTTGATGAGCAAGGCCTTGGAGGATGGTTTCCATCCAAGGAGCATTAGGGCCATCCTCTAAAACAGCCTTCTTGAGTTCCTTAAGGTCGCTAGGTTCCCAGGGATACCAGGCTGCAGGGCGGTTACTGCCTGGGTTGATATTAACAGGGAAAAGCTGGCAGTACTCTGGGCCATGTGGTGGATAGAGCTCTGGCGCTGAGGGGGTTGGGGAACTCGCAGGGCCACTCAGGCCCAGGCCCCCCTGGGAGACTACAGAGGGCTCCTAGCCTGGGTTTAATGGGGGAGGGGTAAAGGGTGGCTCCTCATCTCCCTGAGGGGAACTTGGCCTTTCAATAGATAATGAGAGACTAGCATCTCCCCAGGGAGTAAGGGAGGCATCTGGCCTCTCTTTGTTAACTGTATCCCCAGGGGACCCAGCCCTGTGGTTGGAATGCCCAGGAGAAAAACTAGACTTTAGAGCATACAAGACTGAATAAACGCCTCGTGGAGGAATCTCCCCTTGATTAATCTGGGCTTTTCTGATTAGATGCTCAATTTTGTCCCAAGTATTCCAGTCTACCAAGTTGCTAGTTGGCAGCCACAGGGCGATTTTAACTAAAGTATCCCAAACTTTACATGTCTGTGCAACTAAAATCTCTAACCCTCGACTTTTAAGGAAGAGCTTAAGAGAGTCGAGGGAAGGGTCATTCTTAGAAAGGTTCTTTCCCATATTTGATGGGAGTACACTTACCCGCAGTCCGATTAGCTCGTCGGCGGTGAGTTTCTCGAGCACGTGGAGCCCTCACACGGGCGGCAGTTTCCTCACACGGGGCACCAGCTGTTGCTCCTCTTGGGGCAGCAACACGGGAACGGGGAGGGACACACAGGGCCAGCCTGTAGTCCCCCAGGAGCCGAGCGAGATGGTAAGTGTCGAAGACCCAGCCCTCCCCCAATCACCGGGGAAGAAAAAACCACACTGAGTCAGAAGCAGTGTTAACCATGAAAGCGCATCAGATCTCTCTGCTGATCTCTGCTGATCTCTCGTTCTCTCTGATGCTCTCCTCTCTTTATTGCGTCAGACAATTAGTTATATACTGTTAGGGTAGGAGAAGGTGGGCTCTTGGAAGCTAGCCAATAGGAAGAGGGCCTTTGTGCTACCACTAAGGGTCTGGGTGGGCTTTCAGGTACTGGGCAGGACAGGTGCAGGAAAGCGCGCGAGACTTGAGCTGCTGCGAGACCCGCGAAACTGCAGGGGGTTCAATTGAGTCACGTACACAGAGATGCCTTAAGAGAGGTATGCAAAGGACCGAATGCCTAGACAAAGCCCTTTAATTGCAGCTGAGCCAGAATCAGGCTTCAGGGATGGAGGCTAGGCCCCAACACTTTACACTCACCGTAACCGTAACCCTAACCCTAACTCACACCCTAAACCTCACCCTCACCCTCACCCTAATCCTAACCCTATCCCTAACCCTAACCCTCACCCTAACCTTCACCCTAACCTTCACACTAACCCTAACCCTAACCTTAACCTTAACCCTAAAACTAACCTTAAACCTAACCCTCACCCTAACCCTCACCCTCAAACTTACCTTAACCCTAATCCTAACCCTAACAGAGACCCTAACCATCATCCTAACCCTAACCCTAAACCTCACCCTAACCTTAATCCTAACCCTAAATCTAACCCTCACCCTAACCCTCACACTCACCCTAAACCTCACCCTCACCCTCACCCACAACCTAACCCTCACTCTCACCCTAACCCTAGCCCTCACCCTAACCCTAAAACTAACCCTAACCTTAACCTTCAACCTAACTCTCACACTCACCCTCACCCTTACACTCAACCAAAACCTAACCCTAACCCAGACCCTAATCCTCACCCTAACACTCACCCTAAACGTAACCCTCACCCTCACCCTAAACCTCAGCCTCACCCTCACCCTAACCCTAACCCTTACCCTCACCCTAACCCTCACTGTAACCCTAAACCTCACCTTAATCCTAACCCTAAGCTTATCATTCACCCTCACCCTAACCCTAACACTTACCCTCACCCTAACCCTCACTGTAAGGCTAAACCTCACCTTAATCCTAACCCTAAGCTTATCCCTCACCCTCACCCTAACCCTAACCCTAACGCTAACCCTAACTCTAACCCTCACCCTCACCCTAACCCTCACACTAACCCTGACCCTAACACTAACCCTACCGTTAAACTTTATCCTAACTCTAACCCTAAACCTAACCCTAACACTAACCCTCACCCTAACCCTCACATCAACCCTAACCCTAACCCTAATCCTAACCCTAACCCTCACCCTAACCCTCACACTAACCTTCACCTAACCCTAACCCTAACCCAAACCGTATCCCTAACCCTAACCTTCACTGTAAACCTAACACTCACCCAAACACTAACGCTAACCCTGAACCTTACCCTAACCATAATCCTACCCCTAACCCTCACCCTAACCCTAAACTTAACCCGAACCCTAACCCTCATCGTCACCTGCAACCTAACCGTAACCATAATCCTTAACCTCACACTAACCCTAACCCTAACCCTAACCCTCACCCTAACCCTAAAACTAACCCTCACCCTTACCTAACCCTCAACCTAACCCTAATCCTAACCCTAGTCCTAGCCCTAACCCAAACCATAAACGTAACCCTAACACTAACCCTAACGCTAACTAGAAAACTTAACCCTAACCCTAAAAATAACCCTAAAGTTCCATAACCCTAACCCCAAAGCTTACCCTAACCTTAACCCCCACCCCAACCTTTACACTAACCCTAATCCTAACACTCACCCCCATAACCCTAACCCTCGCCTTCACCCTCACCCTAACCCTAACCCTAACCCTAAACCTCAACCTAACCCAAACCCTCAACCTAACCCTAACACTACCCAACCAACACCCAAACCTTAACTCTAACCCTCACCCTAACCCCCCTCACTCTCACCTTTACCCTCACTCTAACCCAAACCATAACCCTAACCCTAACTCTCAACCACAACCTCTACCACCCTCACCCTCACCCTCACCCTCACCCTAAACCTACCCCCAACCCTAAACCTAAACCAAACACTAACCATAACCCTAACCCTCACCCAAACCCTCACTCTAACCATAAAACTAACCCTAACCCTAAACCAAAGCCTAACCCAAACCCTAAACCTAGCCCTAGCCGTAACCATGAACATAAACCTAACCTAAACCCTAATCCTAATCGTAACTGTAACGGTCCCTTTACCTAACCCTAACCCTCACCACGTCTCTCACCTAACCCTAACGCTAACCATAACCCTCACCTCATCCTCACCCTCACTCTAACCCTAAAGCTAACACTAACCATAACCCTGACCCTCACCCTCACCCAAACTCATCCTCACGCTCACCCTAAGCCTAACACTAACCCTAACCACAACCCCCACCCTAATCTCATCCTCACCCTAACCCTCACCTTAACTCAACACCTAACCCTAACTCTAAGCCTCACCCTTACATTAACCCTAACTCTAACCTTCACCCTAACTTTCACTCTCAACCACACCCTAACCCTCACCCTCACCCTCACCCTCACCCTAAACAACCTTAAACCAAACTCTAACCCTAAACCTAACCCTAATCCTATATCTCACCCTAACCCTCACATTCACCCCACTCGAACCCTCACACTAAACCTCACCCTAACCATCATCCTAACTCTTACCCTAAGCCTCAACTTCACCTTAACCCTAACCCTCACCATAATCCTCACCCTAACCATCACCCTCACCCTAAGCCTCACCCTCATCCTAACCCTAACCCTTACCGTAACCCTAACCCTCACCCTAGTCCTCACCCTCAACCTTAACCCTAATCCTAACCCTATCCCTCACACTAACCCTAACCCTACCACAAACGCTAGCCCTAAATCTTACCCCAACCCTAACCCTAAACCCAACCCTAACACTAACCCTCACCCTAACACTCAAACCAACACTAAACCTAACCCTAACCCTCATGCTCACCCTCACCCTCAACCTAAGCCTACCCCTAACCCTAACCCTAAACCTAACCCAAAACTTAACCAAAAACCTAACAATCACACAAACCCGAATCCTAACCCTAAACCTTACCCTAACCATAAGCCTAACCCTAAACCTAACACTCACCCTATCCCTCACCCTGCCCCGGCCCGCGGGGTTCAGTCAACTGAGACCCGAGAGGGAACCATACCTAAATGAGTAGGACAGACAAACAGAAAGAATGAGACCAAGACAGTGCTCTGATCAAGGTCTGTTTATTGAAAGTCAGAGGGGGTTTATATAGGGCTCTAAAGCAGGGGCTAGCGCAGCAGAATTTTTACTTTGCAAGATTCATTATAGGCAGAGAAAGGGGGTTTGGGAAGACAGAAGATGGAGCAAGTGACCTGTCGAGATAACACAGCGTAAATCAGAATAGTTTCTAAATTAACTGTCAAGATACCAGTCCAAGCGCTTCTTGACACAGAGCAAAGCAGCCAGTAAATAAAGATAATGATCCAGATGTCTCTTAGCACAAAGTAAGCGGCCTAAAACTTTTTTACTAAGCTATCATATTAAAAGTATTAGACAGCAAGTTAAGAGACCCTGAGGCAGTCTCCAACAAGTCCCCCTTTTTTGTTTTAAATATAGAACGCATATGGCAACATTGGTGACGATAGGCATTAATCCGAGAGGGGAGACAGAGGCACTGATCCTTCATGCACTTTGGAGGTGGAACAAGGGGAGCGAACTGTTGGTTGGCAGTCGAGTCCCTTATTCAAAGCCTCGGGTGTCGTTTTGAGAAGGAGTGGGTTGTCAGGGGAAACGGTCCCGTACTCACAAGGCCACGTCCCATGATGATGAGACACCAACCCCTATGCTATCGTGCGTATCTCTCAAGGGGTTCCACGTGCTAGCTTTACTAGCCCCTTTGCACTAGCAGTGCACCTCTTAAGCAGATGCCTTCGCCCAGAGGGTGTGAGCCATGTGCGACTAAGGCGCAGTCTCTATAGGAGAGCCATATGGCACATCCAGGTCTTCGAGAGCCAGTTGATGATAATGGATTTGTATGGGTTTTGCCATCAGGGTGTCTACCTGCTGCTTAATAAATGAAACAAGCCTATTAACAATACATGGTACAATCATAGCAATTAGTAATAGAGCAAGCAAGGGTCCTAGCAGGGGCAAGAGATAAGGTAAGAGTCCATTGAATCCGCTCCAGAGGGGGTTATCAGCCAGCTCTTTTCGCCTTCTTTCCAAATCCTCCTGAAGGTTTTTGATTTTGTCCCGGATGATGCCAGACTTGTTTGCATAGAAGCAACATCGTTCCTGTAAAGCCAAACAGATACCTCCCTTTTCTGCAGTTAACAGATCTAGCCCTCTCCTGTTCTGAAGTACTACCCCTGCCAAGGAATCTAGCTGGTCCTGTAAATCTCGGACAATACTGGATAATGATTGTACATCTCCAATTCCCATCACCAAGAGTTTTTCCAGTCCTTTCAGGAAACAGTTGTGCGGTGGTGGTGGAATCAGGCATGGCAGAATATATGGCAGCAGCTTCATCTCTCAGGAACTCCAATGGAATGTCACACCTCCTGCTGGATTGCCTGCAAATTTCTCCACAAACTGGTTAAAGAAGCTTAACCTAAGGCCTGACTTCGGTGAATTCTCCCAGTGATTCCTTGGTCCCTTTATCTAAAGGGGATTGATGGGTGGAGATTCAGATTCTGTAACTTCTTCAAGCTGACTCAGGGGCGTTGTCTCTGTACTTGACCAGGGACCTTAAAAGGTTTAGCCTATTTTACCAAGGGGTTGCCAGGATTAGCTATCAGGAACAATGATTTGCTCTGACCTAGAGATCCTATTCAACATTTAACAACTGCACAAACCTTCTTTGGCTACAATAATTTAGTTTACTTAGCATCCATTTGCAAAGGCATTTTCTTGATTGTCTGGGGAACTTAATCCCTGCCACTCTAAGTATGCTTCAGTTGCCAGATCTAAACAGATAGTAGGGACACAAGCCTCAGATCCACAAACTTTCCTGAATTTGTGGCTGGTGTCAAACCAAACTTCACTTAGTCAGAACTACCACTATCACAGATGATTGACAAGTTCCTGCCCAGTTATGGAAGGCAGGGGCGTTAGTAAGGCATGCTTACAAACTATTCTATGACCTCCCGACTCTGATTAATATTGAATGGCTAAGCACAAGTGACTCTAGGATCTGACACCATCTCTGCCATCCAAGCAGCGGCTTACTGCATTATTGCTTTTTCTCCTAGTGGTGTCTCTCCACACAGGGAAGAACACCCCATTGGCACTTCACTCTGTTGGTTGCTGGACTTGAACTCAGGGCCTGGGTGCTTCCCTCAACTCTCCAGCTCAAGGCCAGCACTTTGCCACTTTGAGCTCCAAAGCAACTCTGCCTCAGCATTCTGCTGGCAGATTAGACACCACAGTCTCACAGGGACCTTGCTTTGCCCGGGCTGGCTGGAAACTGCAGCTTTCAGATCAATGAGTCCTACAAAAGGCCAAGTTACTCCAATTAGAAGCAATAAGGTCGTCAACTCAGAAATAGTCTAAGCATGATCTTACCTGGAACCTGGTAAGAGCCAAAATTACATCTGAATAAGGATTGCTGTCCTTCTCCATGGGCCAGCTGGAAATTGCTATAAGGAGACTTTATAAGAGCAGGCTAAATATCAATTAAGCAATCATTTTGGTAGTCCTAATTTTCCTTTTTTCTCTTTCTTGAAACAAACATTTAGGACAACTTCACTTTCAAACTTTGTTCAGAAACCCATTTCTAATGTTCTTTAAAACTTTTACAGATATTTGCTTAAACATTTAACACTTTAGTCTTTATTTGAATTTGAAAAACCTTCAAGGGCTCAAGAAACTTCCTTTTGTCTCCAGGCCCCCTAGGGCTCAAGGCACTCCTCTTGCCTTTTAGAAAAGGGCTTTTTTTGCAGTTTAGATTACTGTCTAAAACTCCAACAACAGTTTAAACTCAAATAACAGTTTTTCCCTAATGCAAGAACTATAGACATCAGTGCACCAAAAGTCTAAGTCTGGACTTAGTTTACTTCCTTTTAAAAATACACCCAATTGCATGGAGATAAACCTTTAAACATTCCTTTAAAATACTAATCACATTATCCACATTTTACCATCAGATTTCTAGTGTCAGTTTGCAAGAAAAGACAGACAGGCAAAATTTCTGACGTTAATGAACAATTTTACATTTAAATCTCTAATACATGTTTCCAAACTTTAACTTAAAGTAATAAATCCCAAATTCCCTAACACCTCTGTGCCAAACAGGATACAATGTTTACAATGTAAACAGCTGTATGCCTTGCAATAAAATGCAGATTTCAGGATCTAGAAAAATATTTACCAGTTTTTGTTTAAGACAGTGCAATAATCCTTTGAGACATAGGAAACATTCAAACCTACTAATTTTCTTGAAGTTTAGACTTAGGTTTACCCAGTTCCCTTTGTGTTTCAAATGAGCTCGACCATTGTTTTATACAGCATGCTGACAATTTAACCTTGAACATATTCATTCACACTCATTCACACACATTCATACTCAAAGATCTTAAAGCACGCAAAATTAATATCAGGCGTACATTTTCTAGAAGTTTAGTGACAAGAGATTTTTTGCTAATCTTATTCTTGTGGGTAACAACCAAGTTTTAAAACAAAGGTTTTTAATGAAGCGACTAGCTGAAATTTATTTTTTCAGAGCTAGTTCCTGATATTAGACATATTACCATAATACCCTTTACAGATGAAAGTTGGGTGGGAGTCTTAAACTTAGGAGAACTAAGAGTGAAATTTGTGTCGTGCCACCAACTGTCTCCAGACTGTCACTTCAGCAGGTTGTAGGAAAAAGGAAGCTAGACGAAGCCTGCAGCTGCTTTGTCTGGCCTCTGCTCACCTGAACTGCAGCCGATTGGGAGGGGCCATACCAGGCCCGAGTGGGGCCAAAACTTTTACTTCCCAGAAACATTCAAATAGATAACAAGGATGTGCTTGAGTACACGCAGAAAAACCATAAGGATCCATATTTAAAACTGGTACCAATTTTAAAGACAAAACTGGACAAGGAAAAATATATAACACGAACAAGACAGAGAAGCAGAGACTTAAGTAACTCCTAAACTTTTGATGGCATGCTGGGCCTTAAACTACCAGAGTGACAGAGAGAGATTTCCATTCCCTGGTAGCTGGCAGACGGAGGCCATCCTAACCTGCCTACAAAAGGCTCTGAAACAAAATCAGACATTGACATACAACAAGAAAATTGGACTTAATCAGATACACTTAACACAAAAACATGAGCTCAGATGAATGTTTTCACCAAACAGCTGTTTTTAGATTTAGACAAGTCTTGCTGGTGGGGCTCTCAGGCATGCCCTGTTATCCACAAGAAACTCAGAAGGGGGGTCAAGGCGTCCCTTGACCACCCAGGCCTTAGAGACCTTGCTGCGTCCAGCCTTCTTTTCTCTCTGTTTTAGGACCGCAATGCACTTTCTTAAAAACAAAACAAAACAAAACACAGACATACAGGGGGTCAGCCGATTTCTACTTACCTCCAGAGGCCTTTGCTTTTCACCTGGGCATCTTTTACAAAAAAGGTTGTTAAAGGAAAACCACTGTTTCTAGAAAAAGCAATCTTTTATCTCAATAGCATAAATATACAAATTATTAGGAATTGATGAAAGACTTGGGAGCCCTGGTTGGGTGGTTCCCATGAAGAAACCTGTATTTGAGACTTGTATTTGCCTGATCCTTATTAATTTTAGTAGCTCCAATTGTTTTTCCGGCCAATAGGCCACTGCTCCCCATGCGATTAGACTGTGGCCTCTAGAATTGGGGGAGCAGTTCTATGCCAATTTTTTCATAACTAATGCAGTCATCATAGAATATCACAACATCCATATCTTGTCTCTCCCTAGAGATTATAGGGCAGGTTCTCTTTAAAAGCAGCGGCTGAATGGCTCTGGCCAGAAAAGGGGGCATGCCAATTGCTAAGATGCTGCTAGGCCAGCTACACACAGGAGCTGGGCCTGCAGCAGTTTCTAGGCCGGAGGCCATTGCTTTTCTTTTCCAAGCCCTTGGCCTGGAAGAATTCCTTGACTAAATATTTGCTGTGTTACAATCTCATTTGGCCTGCACATAAAAAGCTTCATTTGAGAAAGAATGTCCCTCCCCTATAGGTTAACTGGGATACCTGGAACTACATAGGGCTGAACTGTGCCTTTACTTCCTTCTTGATCTTCCTATGTTAAAACTTTTGAGCTCTGGAGAGGGTTGGAAGACTGGCCAATTCCTTTTAAATGTGTTATTGAGGGGGTAATAAAGCCAATTGAGCGATTCTCTGTCCCGGATAAATAGAGACAGGGCCGTCCTGTGCAGAGGCCATGATTTTTATCTCACCTGTGTAATCATTATCAATTATGCCAGGTGAAATATTAAGTCCCTGAATAACTGAGCTGCCTCTTCCTAAAATAAGGCCAAATACATTTGGCGGCAGGGTCCCAAACACTCCGGTGCATAGGAGCTGGGTTCCCACCTCAGGGGTTAATATTGTATGGGTGGAGGAACAGAGGTCAAGTCCTGCGCTCCCTGGGGTGGCCTGTATGAGGGATGAGACACTGCAGGGGCCGCCTGCTGTGGGGGAACAAATCTGACTGCCCCAGAAGTTGGTTGATTGGGGCCCTGAGGCTGGCCCCTCCTGTAGTTTCCCGCTGGCCCAGAAGTTAAAGGTTTTCCTTGAATATTTGTCTTGGAGTGGCACTCGGAAACCCAGTGTCTGCCCTTCTTACACCGTGGACGAAAGGGTGGGATTTGTCCCTGCTGTGGGGAGTTCCCTGGAGCTGAGTTGATAGTTTTGGGCTGGGGGCACTCCCGAGCAAAATGTCCAGCCTGGCTACATTTAAAGCACAGGCGCTTTTTTTCTGGGTGTAACTCTTTGAGCGCCGCTCCGATAGTTAGGCCAATATTGCAGGAGGTGGGGTCTACATCTGAGCAGATTTTTATATAGTCAGAGAGAGTCTTAAGATGCCGATGAGGCCGTAACGCGGCTTGGCAGGCGGAGTTGGCGTTTTCATAAGCCAGGTGTTTAATAAAATCACTCTCAGTTTCATCCCTACCAGAAATACGTTCAGCGGCTTCAGTAAGCCTCCCCACAAACTCATTATAGGGCTCTTGTGGTCCCTGATGAATTTTAGCAACGGAGGAAAAACTAGAGCCGGGGGAAGGTATTGCTTTCCAGGCCTGCAGCGTGGCGAGCCGGACTTGTGCTAACAACCCAGGAGGAAACCTGGCTTGCCGCTCATTGGTGTTATAGGGAGCCTGTCCTAATAATTTCTTGAGTGTCCATTTAGCCATTCCTGGCTCAAGGATATTACTATTTTCTTGTTCCAGACACCTCTCTGTATAATCAGCTTTCCAGGAGAGATAGTGACCTCGGCTAAGAACTGCTTTTGCCAGGGTTTCCCAGTCGTAAATAGTCAGGTATTGTGAACACAAGCTCTCCAGCAAAGACAGAGTAAAAGGGGCAGTCGGCCCGTAGGAGGAAACAGCGTTCTTCAGTTCTTTAATTTGTTTAAATTTGAAAGGCCGATAATTATTTGGGGCTCTGAGGGTTAACCGGGGACCTCTTCCTCCCTCTTCTTCTGACTCCTCTTCACTCTGATTATCAGAATGCTCTATTTGATCTCCTTGAGGGGAGTCATTTCCTGACTCCCCTTCACTTCAGGATTTCTGCCTCCTTGTTTTGGTTGTCACCACCCTGGGGTATTTTTAATCTGAGAGGCAGTGACTGGAAAGACAAGTAAGGGAGGGGCCTGCTGTTTTACCTGAGACTTGTGTGGATTCTTTAAGGGTCTAACATTTAACTCGGAGGAGATGACCAAATCAAGCTGACACATGGCCTGCAATAAGTTAGCCTGGTGTAAGCTTGCGGGGGGAGGAGGGGTCAGAGTCTCCTCGCAGAATATCATTGAGGGGCAAAAAGATATTATTAGGCAATTTTAAATAAGGCCTGAGCCATTGAATATGTAAGGGTATGGAGGCAGTCAACACTACTTTGACTTTATCAGGAGCTATTTGCAAGCCAAGGTTAAGTAAGGCCTTAGAAAGTAGATCTGGCCTGTCTTGAGCTGCCAACAAAATATCATCAGGGTGTAGGGGAATTGTAAAAAAGCAATCTTTAAGATCAATGATCATTTTATCTACATAAAAACAATTCCTTGTCAAACACATTTGGTAAAGGCTATTTACAGTGCACATGGCCAAGCATGCACTATTTATAGTTTCAAGCAGAAAATGTTCCTTATTTGACCACAATTGCAATAATTACATGAAAATTCTTATAAAAACATGAATCTTCTTAATCATTTAAACAGTCCCCTACTCTTTGCCATTTAACCTCATTAATCGTTCCCTCTTTGAGGAACCAAGGACATAATTCTTCGAAAAATGCCTTTGAATCTTTCTTTTTAACCCAAGTTCCTTGTGTTTTGAATGAAGCCTTTAAGCCTTGAACAAACAACTCTTGCTTACTAAGTTTCTGTCCCAATTCGTCGAACTTCTCCTACCTTGGCAGCGGACTCAGGCGGGTACTCCTCGTCCTCTGAATTTGGGGTAGCTTGGACTGCACAGTCCTTCTTCGGTGGCGACGGCTTTAGGCAGGGCTCCCGTGCCTCGAGCCCCACGTTGGGCGCCAATCTGCCCCGGCCCGCGGGGTTCAGTCAACTGAGACCCGAGAGGGAACCATACCTAAATGAGTGGGACAGACAAACAGAAAGAATGAGACCAAGACAGTGCTCTGATCAAGGTCTGTTTATTGAAAGTCAGAGGGGGTTTATATAGGGCTCTAAAGCAGGGGCTAGCGCAGCAGAATTTTTACTTTGCAAGATTCATTATAGGCAGAGAAAGGGGGTTTGGGAAGACAGAAGATGGAGCAAGTGACCTGTCGAGATAACACAGCGTAAATCAGAATAGTTTCTAAATTAACTGTCAAGATACCAGTCCAGGCGCTTCTTGACACAGAGCAAAGCA
Source organism: Megascapheus bottae (assembly GCA_024803745.1). Classification (NCBI taxonomy): domain Eukaryota; kingdom Metazoa; phylum Chordata; class Mammalia; order Rodentia; family Geomyidae; genus Megascapheus; species Megascapheus bottae. The sequence continues at coordinate 1,237,736 of JANJXV010000043.1, read as the reverse complement.
GCCAGTAAATAAAGATAATGATCCAGATGTCTCTTAGCACAAAGTAAGCGGCCTAAAACTTTTTTACTAAGCTATCATATTAAAAGTATTAGACAGCAAGTTAAGAGACCCTGAGGCAGTCTCCAACATCACCCTAACCCTAAACCTAAACCTAACCCTAACCCTAACCCTCACCCTCACCCTCAACATAACCCTGACCTTCAACGTTACCCTCATCCTCCTCCTAAAACTAACCCTAACACAAACCCTCCCACTAACACTAACCCTAACCCTAACACAAACCCTAACCCTAACCCTAACCCTCACCCTAACCCTAAACCTCACACTAACCCTAACCCTAACCCTAAACCTAATCCACACAATAACCCTAACCCTAACACTCACCCTCACCCTAACTCTCACCCTCAACTAACCCTAACACTCACCCTAACCCTAACCCTAACTCTAACCCTAACCCTAAATGAAAACCTCACCCTAACCCACACACTCACCCTAACCCAAAAACTAACCCTAACGCTAACTCTAATCCTAACCCTCACCCTAATCTTCACCCTAACCCTAACCCTAACCCTATCCCTCACCTTCACCCTATCTCTCATCCTAACCCTAACCCTAAACCTGAACCTAACCCTAAACCTTACCCTAACCCTAACCCTATACTTAACCCTAACCCTCACTATCACACCAACCCTAACCCTAAACCTAACCCTCACCCTCACCCTAACCCTAAACCTAACCCTAACCTTAACTCAAACCCAAGCCTAACCCTAACCCTAACCGTAAACCTAACCCTCACCAAACCCTACCCCTAACCCTAACACTTACCCTAACCCTTACTCTAACCCTAACCCTCACTTTAACTTTTAACCTCACCCTAACCCTAACCCTCACCCTAACCCTCAACCTGAAACTCACCCTAACCCTAACCCTAACCCTAAATGAAAACCTCACCCTAACCCGCACCCTCACCCTAATCCTAAAACTAACCCTAACGCTAACCCTAATCCTAAACCTCACCCTAACCCTCACCCTAACCTTCACCCTAACCCTAACGCTAACCCCCACCTTAACCCTATCTCTCAATCTAACCGTAACCCTAACCCTGAGCCTAACCCTAAACCTTACCCTAAACCTAAACCTAAACCAAATCCTACCCTCATCCTAACCATATCCCTAACCCTCAAACTAAACCTCACCCTCAACCTCACCCTAACCCTAACACTAACACTAACCCTCACCGTAACCCTCAACCTAACCCTAGCCCTCACCCTGACCTTAACCCTAAACCTAAACTTAACCCTAACCTTAAACCAAATCCTAGCCCTCATCCTAACCATAACCCTAACCCTCACCCTAACCCTCACCCTCAACGTCACCCTAACCCTAACCATAACCATAACAATAACAATAACCCAAACCCTAAACCTCACCCTTACTCTAACCCTAACCCTAACACTAACCCTCACACTAACCCTCACCCTGACCCTTACCCTAACCCTCACCCTAAACCTAACCCACACCCTAACCCTAACCCACACACTAAACCTCACCCTAACCCACACTCTAACCCTCAAATTCACCCTAACCCTAACCCTAACCCTAACACTCACCCTAACCATAACTCTAACCCTCACCCTAACCCTAATCCCAACCATCACCCTAACTCTAAAACTAACCATAACCCTAACCCTCACCCTAACCCTCAGACTCACCCTCACCCTCACCCTCACCCTAACCCTAACCCTAACCCTAATCCTCACTCTCACCCTAACCCTAACCCTAATCCTAACCCTAACCCTAAAACAAACCCTAAGCCTAATCCTCACGCTAACACTCACCCTCACCCTAACCATAAACCTCACCCTAACTCTTATCTTAACCCTCACCTTAACCCTAAACTTAATCCTAACCTTAATCCTTACCCTCACTGTAACCCAAAACCTAACCCTAACCGTAACCCTAAACCAAATCCTAAACCTCATCCTAAACATAACCCTAACACTCACCGTAACCCTCAACTTCACCCTCAACCTCACCGTAATCCTAACCCTAACCCTAACTCTAACCCCAACCCAAAGCCTAAACCTCACCCTAACCATAACCCTCACCCTAACACTAAACTTCACCATAACCCTCAACTAACCCTTACCCTAACCCTCAACCTAAACCTAACCCTCCCCCTTAACCTAACCCACACCTCAAACATCACCCTAACCCTCACTCTAACCCTCACCCTAACCCTAACCCTAACCCTAATCCAAACCCTAATCCTCACCCTCACCATAACACTAACCCTAACCCTCACCCTGACCCTAAAACTAACCCTAACCCTAATCCTCACAAAAACACTCAACCTCACCCTAATCCTAACCCTAAACCTCACCCTAACCCTCACCCTCACAGTAACACTAAAACTAACCCTAACCCTAAGCCTCACTCTAACCCTCAGACTCACGCTCACCCTCACCCTAACCCTCACCCTAACCCTAACCCTAACCCTAATACTAACACTCATGCTAATCCTCACCCTAACTCATACCCTACCCCTACCCCTAATCCTAACTCTTTCCCTAACCCTTACATAACCCTCACCCTCACCCTAATCCTCACCCTCACAGTAACCCTAACCCTAAACTTAACCCTCACCCTAACCCAAACCCAAATTCTAACCCTAACCCTATCCCTAACCCTAACCCTAATCCTAACATTCACTCTAACCCTCATCCTCACCCTAAACATCACCCTAACCTTAAACCTAACCCTGAAATTTGCCCCACCCTCACCCTAACCCTAACCCTAACCCTAACCCAAAATCTTACCCTCAACTTAACCCAAACCCTAACTCTAACCCTAACCCTCACCCTCACACTAACCCTAACCCTCACCTTCACCCTAACCTTCACATTAAACTTAACTGAAACCCTAACCCTAACCCTAACACTAACCCTAATACTAAACCTAACACTAACCCTTACCATATCCCTAACCCAAACCCTAACCCTAACCCTAACCCTAACCCTCACCCTCACACTAACCCTCACCCTAACCCTAACCCTAACACTCACACTCACTCTAACCCTAACCGACAGCCTCAACTTCAACTTCACCCTAACCCTAAACCTAAGCCTAACCCTGACCCTAAACATAACCCCTAATTCCTAACCCTAACCATATGGATCCCTAAACCTAAACGTAATCCTAACCCTAAACCTAACATAAGCCCTAGCCACAACCGTAACCATAAACATAACCAGAACCCTAAAAATAACACTAACGCTAACCCTAACCTTAACTCTAACCCTAGCCCTAAGTATAGCTAACCTAACCCTAACCCTCACCCTCACCCTCAAGCTAACCCTCACCCTAACCCTCACACTAACCTAAACCTTACCTTCATCCTAAACCTCACGCAAAATATAACCCTCACCCTCACCCTAACCCTAACCCTCACACTAACCCTAATCGTAACCGAAACCCTAAACCTAACCCTAACCCTCACCCTTACCCTAAGCCTAAACCAAACACTAACCCTAATCCTCACCCTAAACCTAACCCTAACCCTAAACCTAACCTTAACCGTAACCCTAACCCTAACCCTCACCCTAACCCTAACTCTAATCCTAACCTTAAAATAACCCTAACCATAACTATCACTCTAACCCACACCCTAACCCTAACCATAACCATAACCATAACCATAACCCAAACCTTAAACCTAGCCCTAGGCCTAAGCCTATACATAAACCTAACACTAACCGTAACCCTAAATATAACCCCTAACTCCTAACCCTAACACTAACCCTAACGCTATGGGTCCCTAACCCTAAACCTAATCCCAAGCCTAAACCTAAAATTAGCCCTAGCCACAACCCTAACCATGAACCTAACGCTAAACCTAACCATAACCCTAACGCTAACCCTAAACTTAACCCTAACCCTATCCCTAACCCTAACCCTGAACATAAACATAACATAAGCCCATACCCTAATCCTAACATTCACCCTCACCCTATCCCTCACCATAACCCTATCCCTAACACTGAATGTAACCCAAACCCTAACCCTAAACCTAACCCTAACGCTAACACTAACCCTAACCCAAACCCTAACCCTAAACCTAACGCTAATGCTAAACTTCACCCTAAACTTAACCCTCACCCTAACACTCACCCTAACCCTAACCCTAACCGTAACCGTAACCCTAACCCTCACCTTCACCATAAACCTAAACCTAACCCTAAACCTAACCCGAAACCTAACCCTAACCCAACCCTAACCCTAACCTATACCTCACCCACACCTAACCCTACTCTAACCCTAACCCTAACCCTTACCCAAAACTAACCCGAAACTAACCCTCACCGTAACCCTCACCCTAACCCTAAACCTAACCCAAACCTCACCCTAACCCTAACCCTAACCAAATACCTAACTCTCACCCTCACCCTAAACCTAAGCATAACCCTATCCCTAACCCTCCACCTAACCTTCACCCTCACACTAACACTCATCTCAATCCTCACCAATACCCTCACCCCAACCCTCAATCTCACCCTCACCCTAAACCTCACCCACACCCACACCCTAACCATCACCCTCACCCTAATCCTCACCCTAACTCTAACCCTAACCTTCACCCTAACTATAACCCTAATTCTAACCCTAAACCTAACCTTAACCCACAATCTAACCCTAACACTCACCCTAATCCTAACCCTAACCCTAACCATCCCCCACACCCTAACCTAACCCTTACCCTAACCCTAACCCTAATCCTCACCCTAACCCTAACTCTAACCCTCACCTTAACCCTCACCGTAATTCTAAACCTATTCCTACCCCTACCCATAACCATAACCCTAACCAAAACCCTTACCCTAACTGTAACCCTAAATCTAACCATAAACCTAACCCTTACCCTCACTCTAACCTTAAATCTCACCCTAATCCTAACCCTAACCCTAACCCTCACCCTATCCCTATTCCTATCCCTAACCCTAACACAAACATTCACCCTAACCCAAACCCTAACCTTAATTCTAACCCTAACCCTTATCCTCTCCCTAAACCTCACCCAAACACTAACCCTAACTCTAACCCTCACCCTAACCCTAACCCAAACCCTAACCCTCACACTAACCCTAACCCTAACCTTCACACTCACCCTACCCAAACCCTAACCCTAATTCTAACCCTAACCCTAACCTTAACTCAACCCTAACCCTAACACGAACCCTAACCCTGAACTTCACCCTAACCCTCCCCCTAACCCTAACCCTATCCCTAACCCTAACAATCAACCTAACCATCAGCCTCACCTTAACCCTCACCTGAATCCTAAACGTAACCCTAACCCTAACCCTAACCCTCACCATAACCCTAACCCTAAACCTAACCCTCACCCTAACCCTAACACTAACCCTAATTCTAACCCTAGCCCTAACCTTGACCCTAATCCTCCTCCTAACTCTCCCCTAACCCTAACCCTAACCCTAATCCTATCCCAAACACGCCCCCTCATCCTAAACCTCACCCTAACCCTAACCCTAACCCTCACCCTAATCCTCACCTTAACACTCACGCTAACATTAACCCTCACCCTAAACCTAACCCTCATTCTAAACCTCACCCCTCCCCTAACCCTAATCCTAACCCTCACCTTAACCCTCACCCTAACCCTAACCCTCACCCTAACCCTCACCTTAAGTGTAACCCTAATTCTAAACCTAACCTTAAACCTAACCCTAAAACTTAACCTAACCCTCAGCCTAACCCTAACACTAACCCCAACTCTTATCTCACCTTAACCCAAACCCTAACCCTAACCCTAAACCTCACCCTTACCTTAAACCTAACCCTAACCCTAACCCTAACCCTAACCATAACCATAACCCTAATCCTCACCCTAACCCTCACCTTAACAGTAACCCAAACACTAACCCTAACAATAATCCTTACCTTAACCTCAACATAACCCTAACCCTAACCCTAATCCTCACCCTAACCCTCACCCTCACCCTAAACTTCACCCTAACACTAAACCTAACCCTAACCCTAACCCTAAACCTCACCCTAACCCTAAACCTAACCCTCACCCTCACCCTAACCTTAACCCAATCCCTAACTCCAACCCTCAAACTCACCCAAAACTTAACACTAACCCTAACCCTAACATTCACCCTCACCTTAACCCTCACCCTAACCCTAACCCTAACCCTCACCCTTACCCTCACCCTAACACTAACCCAATCCCTAACCCTAACCCTCACCCTCAACCTAATCCTCAACCTGACACTAACTCTAGCTATAATCTTAACACTATCCCTAAGCGTAAACCTCACCTTCACCCTAACCCTCACCCTATCTCTAACCCTAACCCTAACCCTGCCCCTCACCCTAAACCTAACCCTAGCCCTAACCCTAACAATCACCCTAATCCTCACCCTAACCCTCACCCAACCGTAATGCTAAACCTCACCCTCACACGAAGCCTATCCTAACCCTGACCCTAACCCTAACCTTCACCCTAACCATCAGCCTAACTAGCCCTATCCCTAATCCTTTACATAACCCTAAGCGTAACCCTAATCCTAACCATAACCCTAACCATTTTCCTAGCCCTAACCGTATCCATAAACCTAACCTTAATCCTAACCCAAACTCTAACCCTAACCTTAACCCTAAGGATCCCTAACCTTAACCCTCACCCTCACCCTCACAGTAACCCTAACCCTAACACTAACACTAACCCTCAACCTAACCCAAATCTAACCCTCACCCTAACCTGAAACCTAACCCTCACACTTACCCTCACCTAACCCTAACCATAACCATAAATCTAACCCTCACAGTAACCCTACCCTAACCCTAAACCTCAACCTAACTGTAAACCTAACCCTCACCCTAACTCTCACGGTCACCCTAACCCTAACCTTAACCCTCAACCTAACCCTCACCCTAACTCTAACCTTCACCCTAACCCTAACCCTAACCCTACCCCTCACACTAACCCTAAACCTAAACCTAACCCTAACCCTCTCTCACCCTAACACTCAACCTCTCCCGAATCCTAAACTTAACCCTAAACTTCGCCCTAACCCTCACCCTAAACCTCACCTTAATCTAACCATAACCCTTACCATGACTGTAACCCTCATCCTAACCCTCACCCTAAACCTAACCCTCACCGTATCCCTAACCCTAACCCTAACCTAAACTCTAAACCTAGACCTAGCCCTTACCCTTAACATAACCCTAACCCTAACCCTAATCCTAACCATAACCCTAAGGGTGCCTAAACCTAAACCTAACCCTTAATCCAAACCCTAACATTGATCATAAACCAAACCCTAACCCTAATCCTAACGGTCCCTAACCCTAGCACTAATCCTAACCCTAACCATAACCATAACCATAAATATAAACCTAACCCTAACTGTAAACCTAACGCTAACCCTAACCTTAACACTAAACCTAACTCTCATCCTTATTGACCCAAATGCTAACACTAACCCTAACCATCACCCTAATGCTAACCGACACCCTAACCCTCACCATTACCCTAACCTAACTCTAACCATTACCCTCACCTTCACTCTCACCCTAACATTAACCCTAACCCTAACGCTAAAACTAACCCTAACTCTAACCCTCAGCATAACCCTAACCCTCAACCTAACCCTAACCCTAAACCTAACCCTCACCCTCAACCTAATCTTCAACCTAACACTAACCCTAGCTATAACCCTAACCCTATCCCTCACCGTTAACCTCACCCTCACCCTAACCCTCAGCCTATCTCTAACCCTAAACTTAACCCTACCCCTCACCCTAACAATAACCCTAACCATAACCATAACACTAATAATAGTAACGCTAAACCTCACCCTCACCCTAAGCCTCACCCTAACCATAACTCTAACCATCACCCTAACCTCACCCTAAACTAGCCCTCGCACTAACCCTATACATAAACCCAACCCTAGCCCTAATCTTAACAGTAACCATAACCCAAGTCCTAGCCCTAAACCTAACCATAAACAAACCCCTAATCCTAACCCTAACCTTAACCATAAGGGTCCTTAACCCTAACCCTCACCTTCACCCTCACCCTAACCCTAACCTTCACACTAACCCTGAACATAACCCTAACCTAATGCTCAACCTAACCCTAATCCTAACCCTCGCTCTTACACTCACCCTAACCCTAACCATAAAAATAACCTCATACTAACCCTAACCCTCACCATAACCCTAACCCTAACCCTCAACCTAAACTTCACCCTAAACCTAACACTCACACTAACCCTAAACCTAAACCTAACCCTAACCCGAACACTCATCCAAACACTCACCCTCTCCCTAACCCTAAACTTAACCCTAACCCTCACCCTAACTCTCACCTTAACCTAACACTAACCCTAATGATAACTGTAACCCTCACCCTAAGCCTCACCCAAACACTAACCCTAACCAAAACCCTAACCCTAACCCAAACTCTAAACTTAGACCTAGCCCTAACCATAAACATAACCCTAACTCTAATCCTAATCCTAACCATAATCGTAAAGGTACCTAAACCTAACACTAACCCTTAATCCAAACCCTAACACAAACCAAAAAACAAACCCTAACCCTAACCCTAAGGGTCCCTAACCCTAGCCCTAATCCTAACTCTAACATTAAAACTAACCATAAACATAAACCTAACGCTAACCCCAAACCTAACGTAACCCTAAACTTAACCCTAACCTTAACCCTAATCCTTATTGACCCTAACGCTAACACTAAACCTAAGCATCACCCTCTCGCTAACCCTCACCCTAACCCTCACCCTCACCCTAACCCTAACCCTAACACTTAGCCTCATCCTCACTCTCACCCTAACCCTAACCCTAATGCTAAAACTAACCCTAACCCTCACCCTCACCATAACCCTCACCCTAACCTTAACCCTAAACCTAAACCTAACTCTCACCCTCACCCTAAACCTAACCCTAACCCTAACCCTCACCTCACCCTCAATCTAACCCTAACCCTAAACCTAAACCTAACCCTAACCCTCACTCTTACCCTAACCGTAACCCTAACACTAACCCTAACCCTAACCTTATACATAACCCTAAACCTAAACCTAACCCTAACCTCACCCTCACACTAACCCTAACCCTAACCCTATACATAACCCTCACCCTAACCCTAACCCTCACCCTAACCCTAAACCTTAACCTAACCCTCACAGTAACCCTAACCCTCACACTAACCCTAACCCTAACCCTCACTCTAAACCACACCCTATCCCTAAGCCCATCCCTAACCCTAAACCTTACCCTAAACCTCACCATCACACTAACCCTAATCCTAACCCTCATCCTCAACCTCATCCTCACCCTGAACCTTACTCTCACCCTCATCCTAACCCTAACACTAATCCTCAACCTAACCCTCACCCTCACCCTAACCCTCACCCTCACTCTAATATTAATTCTCAACCTAACCTTCACCTCAACCAAACCCTCACACTCACCCTAACCCTAATCATAACCCTAACCCTCACCCTCACCCTAACCCTCACACTAACCCTAACCCTAACCCTAACTCTAACCCTAAGCTTCACCCCAACCCTCACCATAACCGTAAACCTAAACCCAACTCTAAACCTAAACCTCACCCTAAACCTCACCCTAACCCTAACCATAACCATAATCTTCTCACTAAACCTTACCCAAACCGTCACCCTCACCCTAACCCTCATCCTAACCCTAACCCTAACCCTAACCTTCACGCTAACCCTATCCCTAACCCAGACACTAACCCTCACCCTAAACCTCATCCTAACCCTTAGAGTCACCCTCAACCTAACGCTCAGCCTCACCTTCACCCTAAACCTAACCCCAACAGAAACCCTCACCCTTACCATCACTCTAACCCTAACCCTCCAACTAATCCTAATCCTAATCATAACCCTAACACCCACCCTCATCCTAAAACTAACCCTAACCCTAACCCTCACCCTAACACACACACTAACCGTAACCGTTATCCTAACACTAAACCTTACCCTAACACTAACCCTGACCCTAAACCTAACCCTAACCCTAACCCTATATATAACCCAAACCCTAACCCTATACCTAACCCTCACCGTAACCCACACCCTCACCCTAATCCTAACTCTAACACTACCCTCACCCTAACCCTAACTCTAACCCTAAACCTAACCCTCACCATAACCCTAATCCTAAAGCTAAGCTTAACGCTCACACTAACCCTCACCCTCATCCTAACCCTAACCCGAAGCCTAACCTGTCCCGTCCGGCGGGACGTCAACTAGGGCCAAGAACCTAGAGGGAGGAATGAAAGGGACAGGAGACACGAAGAAGGCAGCAAGACAAGCATTCTGATCAAGCTGCGAATTTTATTTTTCACACAGGGGCTTATATGCCTCTTCAGGAGAGGCAAGAGGGGGTTGGGGTACTGCTCAGGGTAGGAGGTCAGGTGGTAGGATGTTTACATATCAATACAAGCAGGCAAGGGTTGCTTAGTGACCTTAGGGCAAGGAACTATGCAGGCACATTCTTATGCTAAGAATTCAGGGAAGGGGAGAATGTCTCTGACATATCCTCCCTAAACCTTAAAATAAGTGAGGGGCGAGGATTTAGGCAATATCATGGTAGGCATTAATCTGAGAGGGGAGACAGAGGCCCTGATCCCTAGAAGGGAGGCCACGTTGAACAAGAAGCAAGACACACTAGCTGATGTGTCTGTCTTTTTGCTGCGGGCGCGTCCCGCCCCGCAGGAGCTCAGGAAACAGCTGTGCGGTGGTGGTGGAATCAGGCAGGGCAGAATATGTGGCAGCAGCTTCATCTCTCAGGAACTCCAATGGAATGTCACACCTTCTGCTGGATTGCCTGCAAATTTCTGCGCAAACTGGTTAAAGCAGCTCAACCTAAGCCCTGACTTCGGTGAATTCTCCCAATGATTCCCTGGTCCCTTTATCTAAAGGAGATTGATGGGCGGAGATTCATCTTCTATAACTTCTTCAAGCTGACTCAGGGGCGTTGTCTCTGTACTTGACCAGGAACCTTAAAAAGCTTAGCCTATTTTACCAAGGGGTTGCCAGGATTAGCTATCAGGAACAATGATTTGCTCCAACTAGATCATATTTGACATTTAACAACTGCACAAACCTTCTTTAGCTACAATAGTTTAGCTTACTTAGCACCCATTTGCAAAGGCATTTTCCTGATTGTCTGGGGAACTAAATCTCTGCAACCTTAAACAATGCTTTAGTTGTCAGATCCACAAACTTTCCTGAATTTGTGGCTGGAGTCAAATACTCAGTTAGAACTTTAAACTACCACTATCACAGATGCTTGACAAGTTCCTGCCCAGTTATGAAAGGCATGGGCATTAGTAAGGCATGCTTACAAACTATTCTATGACCTCCCGGCTCTGATTAATATTGAATGGCCAAGCATGAGTGACTCTAGGATCTGACACCATCTCTGCCATCCACGCAGAGGCTTTTTGCATCTGGATACTTCATTGTCCCAGTAGTGTCTCTCCACACAGGGATAAACATCCCATTGGCATTTCACTTGCTTGGTTGCTGGACTTGAACTCGGGGCCTGGGCACTGTCCCTCAGCTCTCCAGCTCAAGGCTAGCACTCTGCCACTTTGAGCTCCAAAGCAACTCTGCCTCAATTAGCACTCTGCTGCCAGATTAGACACCACAGTCTCACAGGGACCTTGCTTTGCCCGGGCTGGCTGGAAACTGCAGTTTTCAGATCAGTGAGTCCTACCAAAGGCCACGTTACTCCAATTAGAGCAACAAGGTGGTCAACTCAGAAATAGTCTCTAAGCATGATCTTACCTGGAACTTGGTAAGAGCCAAAGTTACATCTGAATAAGGATTGCTGTCCTTCTCCATGGGCCAGCTGGAAATTGCTATAAGGAGACTTTATAAGAGCAGGCTAAATAGCAATTAAGCAATCATTTTGGTAGTCCTAATTTTCCTTTTTTCTCTTTCTTGAAACAAACATTTAGGACAACTTCACTTTCAAACTTTGTTCAGAAACCCATTTCTAATGATCTTTAAAACGTTTACACTTTTTAACTTAAACACTTAACATTTTAGTCTTCATTTGCATTTGAAAAACCTTTAAGGGCTCAAGGCACTCCCTTTTCTCCAGGTCTCCTTGGGCTCAAGGAACGCCCTTGGACTTCAGGCCTCCTTTTAGAAGAGGCATTTTTTTTTCTTTCCTTCAGTTAAAATTGCTGCCTAGAACTCCCACAGTTTAAACCCAAATATGTTTTTCCTTAATGCAAGAACTACAAACATCATCAGTGCACCAAAAGTCTAAGTCTGGACTTAGTTTCCTCCTTTTTCTAAGATACATTCAATTGCAATCCAGTAACATGAAACCAAATCATACAGAGATAAACCTTTAAACATTCCTTTAAAATACTAATCACATTATCCACATTTTACCATTAGATTTCTAGTGTCAGTTTGCAAGAAAAGACAGACAGGCAAAGTTTCTGATGTTAATGAACAATTTTACATTTAAATCTCTAATACATGTTTCCAAACTTTAACTTAAAGTAATAAATCCCAAATTCCCTAATACCTTTGTGCTAAACAGGATACAATATTTGCAATGTAAACACCTGTATGTATTGCAATACCAGATTTTTAAAATGCAGATTTCAGGATCTCTAGAAAAATACTTTTTACCAGTTTTTCTTTAAAACAATGCAATAATACTTTTAAGACATAGGAGACATTCAAACCTAATAATTTTCTTGAAGTTTAGACTTAGATTTACCCAATTGCTTTTGTGTTTAAAATGAGCTCAACCATTGTTTTATACAGCATGCTGACAATTTAACCTTGAACATGTTCACTCACACCCATTCGTACACACATTCATACTCAAAGATCTTAAAGCGCGCAAAATTAATATCGGCCGTTCATTTTCCGGAAATTTTAGTATTTTCAGGTGTTTTTTGTTGTTGTTGTTTTTGTTGTTGTTGTTTTTGCGAAGCTTATTCTTGGAGGTGACAACCAGGTTTTTTGTTGTTGTTGTTGTTTTTGTTTTTAAACAAAGCTTTCTAACAAGGCAACTTAGCTGAAATTTATTCTTCCAGAGCTTGTTTCTGATATCAGACATATTACTTTTTGCAGATGAAAGTTGGGTGGGAGTCTTAAACCTAGGAGAACTAAGACAAGTCTGTGTCCTGTCACCAAGTGTCTCTAGACTGTCACTTCAGCAGGTTGTAGGAAAAAGGAAACTGAACGAAGCCTGCAGCTGCTTTGTCTGGCCTCTGCTCACCTCAGCTGCAGCGGATTGGATGGGGCCATACCAGGCCCGTGTGGAGCCAAAACTTTTTACTTCCCAGAAATATTCAAATAGATTAACAAGGATGTGTGCTTGAGTACACGCAGAAAAACCATAAGGATCCATATTTAGAACTGGTACCAATTTTAAAGACAAAACTGGACAAGGAAAAATATGTAACACGAACAAGACAGAGAAGAGACTCCTAAACTTAACACGAACAAGACAGAGAAGAGACTCCTAAACTTTTGATGGCATGCCTGGCCTTAAACTACCAGCTGGCAGATGGAGTCCATCCTAACACACCTAACAAAAGGCTCTGAAACAAAATTAGACATTGACATATACTCAATCAGATATACTTAACACAAAAACACGAGCTCAGGCGAATGTTTTCACCAAACAGCTATTTTTAGATTTAGACATGTCTTGCTGGTGGGACTCTCAGGTATGCTCTGTTATCGACAAGAAACTCAGAAGGGGGGGGGGCGGGTCAAGGCGTCCCTTGACCACCCAGGCCTCTGTATTATAAAAATAAAACAAAATAGAACAAAACAAAACAAAACACATACAGGGGGTCGGCCGATACTTACCTCTGGAGGCCTTTGCTTTTCACCTGGGCATCTTTTAAACGTTAACGTCCTTAGGGGCTGATGAGTTGACTTGCTTAATCAATCTCTCGGGCAGCCATCTCGGTGCCGATTGTTTTTGATCCAGGACACAGGCTGAACCGCGTCCCCAAATGAGTACTGGATCTGGACCATTCCATTTATTAGTGAGGGGGTCTCGCCACATCACCATAGGCGGAGACGTATCTAGAGAAGGGTGCCAGTGGCGGTCTGCAGCCAAATGATCGTTATTATCCAAAGTCAGAAAATTTAACACAAAGAGTGCATGACTTAATCGATCACGGGGGGAAGCAAAGGATAAAGAAGTGGATTTAAGCCGCGTAAGCCAAGTTTTTAGCGTTTGATGGGCTCTCTCAACAATTCCTTGACCTTGTGGGTTATAGAGGATTCCTGTAATGTGATTAATGTGAAGCGCTTCACAAAACTGTCTAAATTTTGCACTAACATAAGCAGGACCATTATCTGTTTTAATTTTAACAGGTTTTCCCAGGACAGAAAAGGCTGTGACAAGATGTGAAATAACATCCTTTGTGGCTTCTCCCGAATGAGGGGGGGCAAAAATGAAACCACTATACCTGGGCATCTTTTACAAAAAAGGTTGTTAAAGGAAAACCACTGTTTCTAGAAAAAGCAATCTTATCTCAATAGCATAAATATACAAATTATTAGGAATTGATAAAAGACTTGGGAGCCCTGGTCGGGTCATTCCCATGGGCATACTGCAGGGAGATCATGAAGAAACCTGTATTTGAAACTTGTATTTGCCTGATCCTTATTAATTTTAGTAGCTCCAATTGTTTTCCCGGCCAATAGGTCATTGCTCCACCCACAGGGTGGGGGGCATGCAATTAGACTGTGGCCCCTAGAATTGGGGGAGCAGTTCTATGCTAATTGTTTCATAACTAATGCAGTCATCATAAAATGTCACAACATCTGTATCTTGTCTCTCCCTAGAGATTACAGGGCAGCGGCTGAATGGCTCTGGCCAGGACAGGGGGCTTGCCAATTGCTAAGATGCTGCTAGGCCAGCTACACCCAAGAGCTGGGGCCTGTGGCAGTTTCTAGTTGCTGGGAGCTTAAGGCCTGAGAGGATTGCTGATGAACCAGGCTTTGGAGGATGGTTTTGGCCCAGGGCGAATTAGGCCCATTTTTGGAGACTGCTTCCCTAAGGTCTTTTAGGGCAGGTCTATTGCCCCC
Organism: Megascapheus bottae; assembly: GCA_024803745.1. Taxonomy (NCBI): domain Eukaryota; kingdom Metazoa; phylum Chordata; class Mammalia; order Rodentia; family Geomyidae; genus Megascapheus; species Megascapheus bottae. Next base: position 1,222,567 of record JANJXV010000043.1, on the reverse strand, counting down.
AGGGTTAGCATTTATCAAGCATGGTGGGGAGGAGTAAAATGGCGCTTAACCCGCCCTTTCCTTTCAGGGGAGGAGCTGCCGAGATATGGCGGGTTAACCTCCTCTTCTGGTTTAACACGAGGTGAAGCGTGGGGGTAAAATGGCGGAGGCCGTTCTGCCCTCCAATTGTCTGCCGCAAATTTTGGGGCAGGAGCACTTGGTGAAGAGCTCTGGGGCCTGATCCCAGGATCAAAGGGGCTCAAAAATCCCTCCTCAGGGCGAGGCTCTAAAACCTGAGCAGCAGGAAGGCTAACTCTCCACAGCTCTGAGCACTCTTTACTTAAAGTTTCCTTGGCCCTAGATGCCTTAAGGGCAGACAAGGTCTGATAGACCCTGAGGGGAGGATCCTCTCCCAAGTTTATCTTCCTACTTCTCACCAGGAGCTCCACGCGGTCCCATGCAGCCCAATTGAAAAGAATGGCCACCATTAACATAGCGCATGTTAAGGCCTCCCAGACCTTCTCGGCCCCAGTATCTGAAATCTCCATACCTCTGCTTTTAAATCTAGACGCTGTGAGCACCGGTTAATTTTGTAGATCTGACCTGTCCTGAGCCGCCAACAAAATATTATCAGAGTGTAGGGAAATTGTAAAAAAGCAATCTTTAAGATCAATGATCATTTTATCTACATAAAAACAATTCTTGTCAAACACATTTGGTAAAGGCTATTTATAGCATACATGGCCAAGCATGCACTATTTACAGTTTCAAGCAGAAAATCTTCCTTATTTGACCACAATTGCAATAACTACATGAATCTGATCTCCAGCTTGGCTCTGGGTTACCGGGAAAGCTAAGAAGGTTTGGTTTTTCAAAAGCAAGGTGGCAGAGTTCTAAATCGAGGGAGGGAACGCAACTCTTAAGGAGTTGAATATGTTCCCGTCTATGTTGGAGTGATCGCCGCAAGGCTGATAAATCAGGCATAGGGGGATCGGGCTCGTGGAGAGCCGGGGCATGAGAGAAGGGGGTCGGGAGGCCTGTCGCAGTACCTCCTCGCCGTACTTACTTAGAAGGGGGGTCGGGAGGCCTGTCGCAGTACCTCCTCGCCGTACTTAATTCTTTTTAACCCAAATTCTTCGTGTCTTGAGAGCCTATGAACAATTCCTGTGACGATGATGCCTGTCCCATGGTCAGTCACTTACCTTTCGCCGTCTCCACTCAGCGTTGACCGAGATGTCTCGGGCGGGCTACTCCGAGCTGGTCACACAATCACTTGGATCCAAGGTTTCCTGGAAGACAGCGTTCCTCAGCCTCGCGGGCACTCGAGCCCCACGTTGGGCGCCATTTGTCCCGTCCGGCGGGACGTCAACTAGGGCCAAGAACCTAGAGGGAGGAATGAAAGGGACAGGAGACACGAAGAAGGCAGCAAGACAAGCATTCTGATCAAGCTGCGAATTTTATTTTTCACACAGGGGCTTATATGCCTCTTCAGGAGAGGCAAGAGGGGGTTGGGGTACTGCTCAGGGTAGGAGGTCAGGTGGTAGGATGTTTACATATCAATACAAGCAGGCAAGGGTTGCTTAGTGACCTTAGGGCAAGGAACTATGCAGGCACATTCTTATGCTAAGAATTCAGGGAAGGGGAGAATGTCTCTGACACTAACCCTAACCCTAACCCAAACTCTAACCCTCACCATAACTCTAACCCTAACCCTCATACTAACCCTTACGCTCACCCTAAACCTAAACCTCATTCTCACCCTCATCTTAACCCTAACCCTAATCCTCACCCTAACCCTCACCCTCACACTAAACCTCAACCTCACCCTCAACCTAACCCTAACCCTAAATCTCTCATAAACCTCACTCTAACCGGAACCTTCACCCTAATCATAACCCTAACCCACACCCTCACCCTAACTCTAACCCTAACCCCAACATTGCCCCTAACCCAAGCCCTAACCCTAATTCTAACCCTAACCCTAACCCTAATATTCACCCTAAACCTTACCCTAACCCTAACTCTAAACTTAACCCTCACCCTAACCCTAATGCAAAACCTCATCCACACTCTAACACTCATCATAACCCTAACCTTAACCTTAACCCTTACCCTAAACCTAACTGTAACCCAGACCCTAACCCTCACCCTAATCCTCTTCCTAACCCTAACCATCACCCTCACCCTAGCCCTCGGCCTCAGCCTCACCCTAAACTTAACCCCAACCCTAACCCTCACCCTAAACCTCACTCTAACTCTAAACCTAACCCTAAACTAACCCTCACCCTGACCCTCACCATAACCCTAACCCTAACCCTAACTGTAACTCTCACACTAACACTCGCACTAACCTTAAACCTAATGATTCCCCTACCCCTACCCCTAACCCTCACCCTAACCCTCACACAAACCCTAACCCTAACCGTAACCATCACCCTCTCCCTCACCTTAAACCTAAACCTAAACCTAATACTAACCCTAACCCTAACCCTAAACCTAAGCCTCACCCAAAACCTCACCCTAACCCTAACCCTAACCCCAACCATAAACCTTACCCTAATCCTCACTCTAAACCTCAATGTAATCTTAAACCTATCCCTAACCCTAACCCTAATCCTCACCCTCAACCTAACCCTAATCCGAAACCTCACCCTCACCCTCACCCTAACACTAACCCAAACACCCACCCTAACCCTAACATTAAACCTAACCCTTACCATATCCTAACCCAACCCTAACCCTAACCATAAACCTAACCCTAAGCCTAACACTAACGCTAACCCTAACTCTCAAACTCACCCTAACCCTCACTCTAACCCTAACCCTAACGCTAACCCTAAATCTTAACATAACCCTAACCCTAACCCTAATCCTATCCATAACTGTAAAGGTCCCTAAACCTAACCCTAACACTTAACCCAAACCCTAACCTTAACCATAAACATAACCCTAACCCTTACCCTAAATATAACCCCTAACTCCTAACCCAAACCCTAACCCTAACCCTAACCCTCACCCTCACCATCATCTTCACAATAACCCTAACCCTAACCCTCACCCTCACCCACACCCTAAACCTCACCCTCACCCTAACCCTAACCCTAAAATTAACCCTAACCCTAACCCTCACCATAACCCTCATCCTAACCCTCACTCTCACGCTCACCCTAACCCTAACCTTAACCCAAACCCTAAACCTAGCCCTAGCCCTATCCCTATATATAACCCTAACCCTAACCCTTATCCTAAGCCTAATCCTAACCCTAGTCCTAGCCCTGATCCTTAAATTCACCCTAACCCTCACCTTCACCCTAACACTCACCCTAACCAAAGGGTTAGGGTGAGGGTGAGGGTTTGGTTGAGGTTTAGGATTAGGGCCGGGAGTTTGGCCTAGTGGCTAAAGTGCTTGCCTAGCATGCATTAAGACTGGGTTTGATTCCTCGGTACCATATATAGAAAAAAGCCGGAAATGTTGCTGAGGCTCAAGTGGTAGAGCTCTAGCCTTGAGAATGTCCAAGGACAGTCCTCAGGCCTTGAGCTCAAGCACAGGACTGGCAAAAAAATTTCATGTTTTGTCCCAACTCCCACCTGCCCACGGTCTCAACCCCCAGCCCTCTGACTGGAGACTGACAAGTGGGCAGACCCTAAGACTCAGCACCCCACCAGGGGAGGTGGAGCTGTCCCAACTTCCACCCGCCCAACGGGCTCAACTCCCAGCCCTCTGACTGGAGACTGACAAGCGGGCGGACCCTAAGATTTGGCATGCCACCAGGGGAGGTGGAGCGGTGACAGCTCCCACCCGCCCACCAGGATCCTCTCCCAGGCCACTGGATCTGGAGAGTGGAGGGTGCTGGAACCCTGCCTTACAACAGCTTGTAGGGTGTGCAAGAAAATAAGAGCCAGCATCTGCCCCCCCCCTCAATTATTAAGCGGGGCATCCTCCAGCTGGGACAAGAACATCCCACCGCCACATCGTAATCCGAACTGGATCAATAGAAACCAAAGAAAAGATCCTAAAGTCAGCCAGGGAAAAGGGATCAGTAACTTATAAAGGCAAACCAATAAGAATAACACCAGGTTTCTCAGCAGAGACCATGCAAGCAAGAAGTGACTGGAAGCAAATATGTCATGCCCTTAAGTCAAATAACTACCAACCAAGAATACTGTACCCAGCTAACCTCACATTCATAAGTGAGGGAACAATAAAAACATTCCATTCCAGGGAAAAGCTCTAACAACATGTCGCAACAAAACCAACACTACAGAGAATTCTCAAAGATGTTCTATACATAGAAAACCAAAATAAATGCAATATAGGGAAAGAAATGGCATCTAAACAGCATACCATCTAAGGACCAAAACAACTGTCAAGACACAGGCCCTAAGAAAAGCTTTTAAAAATGGTAGGAACTAATAAATATCTCTCAATCCTAACGCTCAATATCAATGGACTTAACTCTCCAATTAAACGGCATAGGTTGTCTAGTTGGATCAAAAAGCAAGAGCCATCGTTCTGCTGTCTTCAAGAGACACATCTTACCCCAAAAAAACAATCATCTTTTGAAAGTGAAAGGTTGGAATAAATTCTATAAAGCTAACGGCCCCCATAAACAGGCTGGAGTTGCCATCCTCATATCAGATAAAATAGACTTCAAACCAAAATTAGTAAGAAAAGACAAAGAAGGTTACTACATACTACTAAAGGGATCTTTCCTCCAGGAAGACATAACAATCCTAAATATTTACACACCCAATCCCGGAGCTCCGAAGTTCATCAAGCAAACTTTACTTACACTGAAACCATACATAGATCGAAACACAGTGATTGTTGGTGACTTTAACACACCACTCTCACCTATGGACAGATCAACAAGACAAAAACTCAACAGAGAAACCTTAGAAATGAACAACTATATAGACCAGGTAGATCTAACAGACATCTGCAGACTATTCCACCCAGCAACAACACAATATACGTTTTTCTCAGCAGCACATGGAACATTTTCCAAAATAGACCACATCTTAGGCCATAAAACAAACCTGGACAGATTCAGAAACATTGAATTTATTCCATGCACACTCTCAGACCACAAAGTCATCAAATTGGAACTGAACACACATCTCCACCAACGAAAACCCTGTTTTATGGTTATGGTTATGGTTAGGGTTATGTTTAGGTTGAGAGTGAGGGAGAGAATTAAGTTTAGGGTTAAGGTTAGGCTAAGGGTAAGGGTGAGGGTGAGGGTTACAGTTAGGCTTAGGGTTAGGGTGAGGGTTAGGATTAGGGTGAGGGATAGGGTGAGGTTTAGGGTTAGTGTCAGGGTTAGGGTGAGGGTGAGGGTGAGGTTTAGGGTTAGGGATAGGGTTAGAGTTAGTGTTAGGGTGAGGGTTAAGTTTAGGGTGAAGATTAGGGTATGGGTTAGGTTTACAGTTAGGGTTAGGGTGAGGGTTAGGTTTAGGGTTAGGGTTTCGGGTAGGTTTAGGATTAGGTTTAGGGTGAGGCTGAGGGTTAGGGTGAGGTTTAGTGTTAGGGTTAGGGTTAGTGTTAGGGTGAGAATTATGCTAGGGTTAGAGTTAGGGTTACAGTGAGGTTTAGGGTGAGGCTTGGAGTTCCGATTAGGGTGAGGGTTAGGGTAAAGGTGAGGGTAAGTGTTAGGGTTAGGGTTAGGGTGAGAGTGAGGATGAGGGTGAGGGTTAGTTTTAGGGTTAGGGTTAGGGTTAAGGGTAGGGTTTGGGTTAGTGTTAGAGTAAGTGTGAGGGTTAGGGTTAGGGGGAGGGGGAGGGTTAGGGTGAAGCAGGAGGGGGAGTGTGAGGTTTAGGCTTAGTGTTAGCGTGAGGGTTAGGGTGAGAGTGAGTGTGAGGTCTAGGGTTAGGTTTAGGGTGAGGGTTAGGGCGAGGGTGAGGGTTACGGTTAGGGTTAGGTTAGGGTTACGATGAGGGTTAGGGTGAGGTTGAGGGTTAGGGTTAGGGTGAGGGATTGGGTGAGGGTTAGGGTTAGTGTTAGTGTTAGGGTTAGGGTTAGGGGAACGATGAGGGTTAGGTTGACGTTTAGGGTTAGGGTTAAGGTTAGAGTTAGTGTTAGGGTGTTGGTTACGGATAGGGTTGGGGTTCGGTGTGGTTAAGGGTGAGACTTAGGGTTACGGTTAGTGTTTGGGTTAGTGTTAAGGTGAGGGTTAGTGTTAGGATTAGGGTGAGACTGACGGTGAGGGTTAGGGTTAAGGGTACGGTTAGTGTTAAAGTTAGGGTTTGGGTTAATGTTAGGGTTAGTGTTAGGGTTATGGTTAGGGTGAGGGTGAGGGTGAGTGTGAGTGTTAGAGGTAGGTTTAGGGTGAGGTTTAGGGTGAGACTGAGGGTTAGGGTTAGGGTTAGGGTTTGGGTTAGGGTTAGGCTTAGGCTTAGGGTTAGGCTTAGGCTTAGGCTTAGGGTGAGGGAAAGGTTGAGGGATAGGGTTAGGTTAGTGTAAGGGTTAGGGTTAGGGTTAGGGTGAGGGTGAGGGTTATGGTGAGGGTGATGGTTAGGACTAGGTTGAGGGTTAGCGTGAGGGTTAGGGTTAGGTTTAGGTTGAGGAAGTGGCTGAGGTTTATTTTTAGAGTTAGGCTTAGAGTGATTGTTCAGTTGACAGAGAGGGTTAGGGTGAAATTTATGTTTAGGGTTAGGGATAGGGTGAGTGTGAGGTTTAGGGTGAGGGTTAGGGTGCAGTTGAGGGTTAGGGTGAGGGTTAGTGTTAAGGTTAGGGTTAGGGTGAGTGTGACGGTTAGGGTTAGGTTGAGGGTTAGGGTGAGGGTAAGGGTTAGGGTTAGGTTTAGGGTGAGTAAATGGGTGAGGTTTAGGGTTAGAGTTAGGGTTAGGGTGATAGTTCGGGAGAGGGAGAGGGTTAGGGTGAAGGTTAGGTTTGGGGTTAGGGTTAGGGTGAGGGTGAGGGTGAGGGTTAGGATGAGTGTTGGGGTTAGGGTGAGGTTGAGGATTAGGTTTAGGGTGAGGTTAGGGTGAGGGTCAGAATTAATGTTAACGTTAGGGCTTTTGTTTTGGTTAGGGTTAAGATTAGAGATAGGCGTAGGGTTAGGATTTGTTTTATGCTTAGGGTTAAGGTTAGGGTTAGGTTTAAGTTGAGAGTGAGAGAGAGGGTTGAGGTTAGGGTTAAGGTTAGGCTAAGGGTGAGGGTGAGCGTTACAGTTAGGGTGAGGGTTAGGGTGAGGGTGAGGGTTAGGGTTAGGGTAAGAGTGAGGGTGAGGTTTAGGGTTACGTTTATGTTTAGGGTTGGGGTTAGGGTGAGGGTTAGGGTGAGTGTTAGGGTGAGCGTGACTGTTAGGGTTAACGTTAGAGTGAGTGCTAGGATTAGAGTGAAGGATAGGGTGAGGTTTAGGGTTGGGGTTAGGGTTAGGGAGAGGATGAGGTTTAGGGTTAGGAATAGGGTTAGAGTTAGGGTTAGGGTGAGGGTTACTTTTAGGGTGAGGTTTGGGGTATGGGTTAGGATTACTGTTCAGGTTAGTGTGAGGGTTAAGTTTTGGGTTAGGGTTTGGGTTACGATTAGGGTTATGGTGAGGCTGAGGGGTAGGATGAGATTTTGTGTTAGGGTTATGGTTAGGGTGAGGGGAAGGTTAGGGTGAGTGGGATGGTGAGTGTGAGGTTTAGGGTTAGGTTTAGTGTGAGGGTTATGATTATGGTTATGGTTAGGTTAGGTTAGGGTGAGGGTTGGGGTGAGGTTGAGGGTTAGGTTTAGGGTGAGGGAAAGGGTGAGGGTTAGGGTCAGTGTTAGGGTTAGTGTTAGTGTGAGACTTAGGGTTAGGGTTTGGGTTAGGGTTAGTGGGACGCTGAGGGTCAGGTTGATGTTTAGGGTTAGGGTTAGTGTTAGGGTGAGAGTTACTACTAGGGTCAGGGTTAGGATGAGATTTAGGGTGAGGCTCGGGTTTACAGTCAGGGTTAGGGTTAGGGTTAAGGTGAGGGTTAGTGTTAGGGTTTGGGTTCGGGTTAAGGTGAGGCTGAGGGTGAGGGTTAGTGTTACCATTATAGTTAAGTTTAGGATTTTGTTTAGTTTTAGGGTTATTGTTAGGGTTATGTTTCGGGTGAGGGTGAGGTTTAGGGGGAGGGGAAAGGGGAGTGTGAGGGTGAGGGTTAGGGTAAGGGTTAGGATTAGCTTGAGGGTTAGGGTGAGAGTGAGAGTAAGAATGAGTGTTAGGGTTAGGGTTAGGTTTAGGTTTAGGGTTAGAGTTTGAGTTAGGGTTAGAGTTAGTGTTAGGGTTAGGGTTTGGCTTAGGGTGAAATTGAGGGTGAGGTTTAGGGTTAGGGTTAGTGTGAGGGCTAGGGTGAGGGTGAGGGTTAGGATTAGGGTTAGGGTGAGGTTGAGGGTTAGGGATAGGGTGAGTCTTAGGGTTAGTTTTAGGGTTAGGGTGAGTATTAGGGTTAGGGTGAGGGTAAGGTTTATGATTTGGGTGAGGGTTAGGGTTAGGGTTGAGGTGAGGGTTAGGGTGACGTTTCGGTTTAGGATGAGGGTTAGGGTGAGTCTTAGGGTTAGGTTTTGGTTTAGGGTGAGTGTTAGGGTTAGGGTGAGTGTAAGGGTTATGGTTTGGGTGAGGGTGAGGGTTAGGGTTAAGGTGAGGGTTAGGGTGACCTTTCGGGTTAGGGTGAGGGTTAGCGCCTGGTTAGGGTGAGGTTTAGGGTTAGGGTTAGGATTAGTGTTAATGTTTGGGCTAGGGATAGGGTTACGGTTAGGGTTAGGGTTTGGTTTAGTGTTAGGGTTAGGGGTTAGGAAAGGGGGAGGGTTAGGGTTAGGGTTAGGTTTAGCGTTATGGTTTGGGTTAGGGTTAGGTTTAGGGATAGGGTTAGGGTTTGGTTTAGTTTTAGGGTTAGGTTTAGGTTTAGGTTTAGGGTGAGAGTGAGGGATAGGCTTAAATTTAGGGTTTGGGTTAAGTTTAGGGTGAGGGTAAGGGTTAGGGTTGGGATGAGGGTTAGCATTAAGGTTTGGTTTAGGGTTAGGGTTAGGGTTATGATTTGGTTTTGGGTTAGGGTTAGGGTTAGGGGTAGGTTTAGGGTTGACGTGAGGGTTAGGGGTAGGGTTAGGGTGAGGTTTATGGTTCGGGTTAGGGATAGGGTAAAGGTTTGTGTTAGGGTTAGGATTAGGTTTAGGGTTAGAGTTTGGTTTAGGGTTAGGGTTAGTGTTAGGGTTCAGGTTAGTGTGAGAGTGAGGGATAGGGTTAATGTTAGGGTTAGGGTTAGTGTTAGGGATAAGGTGAGGTTTAGGGTGAACGTTAGTTTGAGGGTTAGTGTTAGGTCTATGGTTAGGGTTAGGTTCAGGATTTGGGTTAGAGGGACAGGGAGGTTTAAGGGGAGTGTAAGGGTTATGGTTAGGGTTAGGGTGAGGGTGAGATTTAAGGTGAGAGAGAGGTTTAGGGTTAGGGTTAGGGTGAGGTTTAGGTTTAGGGTGAGGGATAGGGTGAGGTTTAGGTTTAGGGTTAGGGTAAGGGTGAGGGTGAGTTTTAGGGTTAGGGGTACGGTTAGAGTTAGGGGTAGGGTGAGGGCTAAGGTTAGGGTTAGAATTAGGGTACGGGTTGGTGTTAGGGTGAGGGTTAGATTTTCGGTTTGAGTTAGGGTTAGGATTAGGGTTAGGGTGAGACTGAGGGTTAGGGTCAGGTTTAGGGTTACGGTTAGGTTTAGGGTGAGGGTGAGGGTTAGGGCTAGGTTTAAGATTAGGTCTGGAGAAAGAGGTCAATGGTATTGGAAATATACTTCAGGGAATCATCTTAGAGAATTTCCCAAATATCCAGAAGGGCAGGCCCATCCAGATACAAGAAGCTTTTAGAACCCCAAACAGACCTGACAAGAAAAGAACATCCTACCACCACAGCGTAATCCGAACTGGATCAATAGAAACCAAAAAAAAGGATCCTAAAGACAGCCAGGGAAAAGGGTTTAGTAACCTATAAAGGAAAACCAATCAGAATAGCTCCAGATTTCTCAGCAGAGACCATGCAAGCAAGAAGTGACTGGAAGCATATATGTCATGCCCTTAAGTCAAATAACTACCAACCAAGAATACTGTACCCAGCTAACCTCTCATTCATAACTGAGGGAACAATAAAAACATTCCCTTCCAGGGAAAAGCTGCAACAATATGTTGCAACAAAACCAACACTACAGAGAATTCCCAAAGATGTTCTATACATAGAAAACCAAAATAAATGCAATATAGGGAAAGAAATGGCACCTAAACAGCATACCATCTAAGGACCACAAGAACTGTCAAGACACAGGCCCTAATAAAAGCTTTTAAAAATGGTAGGAACTAATAAATGTCTCTCAATCCTAACTCTCAATATCAATGTACTTAACTCTCCAATTAAACGGCATAGGCTGTCTAGTTGGATCAAAAAGCAAGAGCCATCGTTCTGCTGTCTTCAAGAGACACATCTTACCCAAAAAAACAATCATCATTTGAAAGTGAGAGGTTGGAATAAACTCTATCAAGCTAACGGCCCCCATAAACAGGCTGGAGTTGCCATCCTCATATCAGATAAAATAGATTTCAAACTAAAATTAGTAAGAAAAGACAAAGAAGGTTAATACATACTACTAAAGGGATCTTTCCTCCAGGAAGACATAACGATTCTAAATATTTACACACCCAATCCCGGAGCTCCGAAGTTCATCAAGCAAACTTTACTTACACTGAAATCATACATAGATCGAAATACAGGGATTGTCGGTGACTTCAACACACCACTCTCACCTATGGACAGATCAACAAGCCAAGAAATCCACAGAGAAACCTTAGAACTGAACAACTATATAGACCAGGTAGATGTAACAGACATCTGCAGAATATTCCACCCAGCAACAACACAATATACGTTTTTCTCAGCAGCACATGGAACATTTTCCATGAATCTGGACAGATTCAGAAAAACTGAAATTATTCCATGCACACTCTCAGACCACAAAGGCATCAAATTGGAACTGAACACACATCTCCACCAACGAAAACCCTGTAACTCATGGAGACTGAACAACACATTGTTGAATCACCAATGGGTCATCGAAGAGATAAGAACAGAAATACAACAGTTTATGAAATTTAACAGTAAGGAGCACACAAAATACCAACTCCTTTGGGACACAGCAAAGGCAGTACTCAGAGGAAAATTTATTGCGCTGAGTGCCTACAACAACAAGTTGGAAAAATTGCAAACCAACAAGTTAATGTCTCACCTTAATCTCCTGGAAAAAGAGCAACAAACCAACCCTAATCCCAGTAGAAGGAAGCAAATTATTAAAATCAAAGCCAAATTAAATGATTTGGAATCCAAATCATATAGAGGGGTTGCAGTTACATTCATCAGGTAGTAGGTGCATTACTTCTCACATTGATACTCCTTCTCATGTTTTCCCTCCCCCAACCCCCTCCCAATCAAATTGCTGTTTTCTTTTCTTTTTATCTTGTTTTTTATCTATCTTTGGGTGAGCAAGGGAGGACAAAGAAATGAATTGCTATGTACGTATGACAATATAAGATGATGCTAAGTGAAATGAACTCCAAAGTACAGTACCAAGAGGTTTTTCTTTGTGGTTGATATTTTTAATGTACTAGATGATGTTTTTTTCTTTTTTCCCTATGGTTAATCCCTTTTTGTCACTATATGTGATTTTGGTACCTGGTGTATTGTATATAGAATTATCTGAATTAGAGAAGGAAAGGGAACAACAAAATGCTGAGACAAAGGACAAAGGGTGAACCAGTGCCACAAGATAATACATTGGAAATGAATTTTGCATCTTGCTAGGCGGGTGGAGGCTGGGGAAGAGAAAGTATGAAGGGGTAAGCATGTTTAAGAAGAAATGTACTCATGACTTTACATATGTAACTGTTAACCCCTTTGAACATCACCCTGACAATAAAATTAAATTGAAAATAAAAAAACAAGTTAATATCTCACCTTAAGCTCCTGGAAAAAGAGCAACAAACCAACCTTAATCCCAGTAGAAGAAAGCAAATTATTAAAATCAAAGCCGAATTAAATTATTTGGAATCCAAAAAAACTATAGAAAGGATCAACAAAACAAGGAGTTGGTTCTTTGAAAGAATTAACAAAATTGACAATCCCTTAGCAAATCTTGCCAAAAAAAGAAGAGAGCATATCGAAATAAACAAAATCACAGAAGGAAATGGTAATATCACGACAGAAATTACCAAGATCCAGAATATCATGAGGGAATACTTCTCAAAACTTTACGCCAACAAATTTGAGAATACCCACACTGCACCAAGAAGAACTAACCCAACTCAACAGGCCTATTTCAAGCTCTGAAATAGAAATGGCAATTAGAGAACTTCCACCTAAAAAAAACTCAGGGCCAGATGGATTCACAGCTGAATTCTATAAGGTCTTCAAAGCAGAGATCACACCAATACTCTTCAATCTCTTCAACGAAATTGAAAATGAAGGTTCTTTACAAACTCATTCTATGAAGCCAGTATAACCCTCATCCCCAAACCAGACAGAGATTCATCAAAGAAAGAGAACTATAGACCTATTACTTTGATGAACATCGATGCAAAACTTCTCAACAAAATACTGGCCAACTGTCTACAACAACTCATCAAAAAAATTATACACTATGATCAAACTGGATTCATCACAGGGAGGCAAAGCTGGTTCAACAAGGACAAAAATCACATGATTGTCTCAATAGATGCGGAAAAGGCACTTGACAAGATCCAAAACCTCTTTATGTTAAAAGCTCTGGAGAAACTAGGAATCCATGGAACATTCCACAATATAATAATGGCTGTGTATGAGAAACCCACTGCTAGTATTACACTTAATGGTGAAAATCTAAAGCCATTCCCTCTAAAATCAGGAATAAGACTAGGATGCCCACTCTCTCCACTCCTCTTTAACATAGTATTAGAATTCCTAGCCAGTGCAATAAGGCAAGAAGCAAGCATAAAGGGGATCCAAGTAGGGAAAGAGGAAATAAAACTATCCCTCTTTGCAGATGACATGATTCTGTATTTAAAGAATCCTATAGACTCTACTCCCAAGTTCCTTGAGCTGATTCAAAACTTTGGAAGAGTAGCAGGCTATAAAATTAACCCTCAAAAATCAACTGCCTTCCTTTACGCCAACAGTGAGAGGAACGAGGCAATAATCAGGAAAGAAACTCCTTTCACAATAGCCTCAAAGAAAATAAAATACCTAGGAATTAGCTTAACTAAGAATGTAAAGGACCTTTTTGATGAAAACTTTAAACCCTAAAAAAGGAAATTAAAACAGAAATAAGGAAATGGAAAAACCTCCCATGCTCCTGGATTGGAAGAATCAACATTGTGAAAATGAGAATCTTGCCAAGGGCTATCTAAAATTCAACGCAATACCCATCAATATCCCAATGGCATTCTTTAAGGAAATAGAAAAGGCAATTCAGAATTTCATATGGAATAATTAAAGACCCCGTATAGCAAAAACATTTCTTAGCAGAAAGAAGAGCGCAGGAGGAATTTCAATTCCAACCTTTAGACTCTATTACAGAGCTATAATTCTCAAAACAGCTTGGTTCTGGCACAGGAACAGGCCTGAAGACCAATGGAATAGAACTGAGGACCCAGATACTAAACCACAGACCTATGGCCACCTAATCTTTGACAAGGGAGCCAAAAAATAGAATGGAAGAAAGACAGCCTTTTCAACAAGTTGTACTGGCAGAACTGGCTAAGCACCTGCAGAAAACTAAAGTTGTATCCTTCTTTGTCACCTTGCACTAGAATTAACTCCAAATGGATCAAAGACCTGGAGGTAAAAGCTGACACACTGAAAACTTTTCAAGAAGGAATAGGAGATACACTAGGTCTCCTTGGCACAGTGGAAACTTCCTTAGTAACTACCAAGAACCCCAACAAATCAGAGAAAGGCTGGATAAGTGGGACTGCATTAAACTGCAGAGCTTTTGTATGGCAAAGGACATAGATAGTAAATTAATTAGGAAGCCTACAGAGTGGGAGAAGATCTTCACCAACCAAACAACAGACAAAGGACTCATATCTAAAATATATCAACATCTCAAAAAATTGAATCACTCCAAAACTAATCTCTAAAGTAGCAACCATCCCATTAAAAAATGGGCCAAAGCCTTAAAGAGAGTCTTCTCTGAACAAGAAACAAAAATGGCCTCTAGACACATGAAGAAATGCTCAACATCTCTGGTCATAAAAGAAATGCAAATCAAAACAACTCTAAGATTCCACCTAACTCCAGTTAGAATGGCCAGGATCAGGAGAACGAATAATAACAGGTGCTGGAGGGGATGTGGCCAGGAGGGATCACTACTACACTGTTGGTCGGAGTGTAAACTCGTTCAACCACTATGGAAAGCAGTATGGCAGTGCCTCAAAAGGCTAAACATAGAACTCCCCTATGACCCAGCAATTCCACTACTTGGCATTTTCCCAACTATCCAGAATCTAGGGCATACTACATCCACTAGCACAACAATGTTTATTGCAGCATTATTCACCATAGCAAAGATATGGAACAAACCTAAATGTCCCTCAGTTGATGAGTGGATCAACAAGTTGTGGTATTTGTACACAATGGAATTCTATGTTGCTGTCAGAAAGAATGACATCGACCCATTTGTTAGGAAGTGGAAAGACTTAGAAAAATTCATATTAAGTGAAGTAAGCCAGACTCAAAGGAACTTAGGCTCAATGATTTCCCTCATTTGTCATAATCAGTAGAAACCTTGGGCTCTACTAGCAGAGATCTGCAATAGAGCAAAACCTTGATACATAAGGCCATATAGTATGAAGCTAATTGAAATGACCTCCAGGATATTGAAACAAAAGCCATATAATGAATGATTGTTGTCCTTAATTGACTATGTTATCCCTCATCTCCCTTGGGGTCCCTTGGGTATCTCATATTGTTACAGTATCTCACTTTGTTACCTGATATACTGAATTTATTTGTATTTGGTTATCTGAAACTAGGTAGGGAAGGGGGGAAATCCAATACGGGGAGTGGGTGGTGGGTGGGGGGAGGGTAATGGGTACCAAGACATGTGAAAGGGTATCAATGTATGTGAATTAATACATCTTCTATCTGGCAAGTATCATGTAACCCTTTTATTAATTACAATAAAAATATATTTTAAAAAAACCCTAACCCTAAACCTAAACCTAACGCTTATCCTAACCCTAACTCAAACCCTAGTCCTAGCCCTAATCCTAACCATAAACCCTAACCCTAACTCTAACCCTAACCTTAAACCTAACCTTAACCCTAACCGTAAGGGTTCCTAAACCTAACCCTCACCCTCACACTAACCGAAACGCTCACCCTCCCCGAACCCTAAATATAACACTAACCCTCACCCTAACCCTAACACTACCCTCGCCCTAACCCTCACCCTAACCCTAATCCTAACCCTCACCTTCACCCTAACCCCCACTCTAACACTTACCCTACCAATAATACTATCTAACCCTAACCCTAGTCCTAGCCTGAACCCTATCCATAAACCTAACCCTAATACTAACTGTAACGCTAAACCTAAACATAACCGTAACCCTAAAACTAACCCTAAGGGTCCCTAACCCTAACCCTTACCCTGAATCTAACCATCACTCTAACCCCCACACTAACCCTAACACTAACCCTCACCCTCACCCTCACCTTCACACTCAACTCACTCTAACCCGAACCCTAACCCTAAATCTAACCCTATCCATCAGCCTCACCCTCACTTTCACCCTCACCCTAACCCTAACCCTAACCCAAACAAAGCCTAACCCTAACCCTCACCCTCATCCTAACCCTAACCCTAACCCTAACCCTAACCTTAAACCTAACCCTCACTCTAAGCCTCACCCTAAGCCAAAAACTAACCCTAACACTAACCCTAACCATCACCCTCAACCTAACACTAACTGTCACCCTCACCCTAACCCTCACTGTAAACCTAACCATCAATCTAATGCTAACTCTAAACCTAACCGTAAACCTCACCCTCACCCCAACCCTAACCGTAACCCTAACCCTCACTCTAACACTCACACTAACCCTAAACCTTACCCTAAACCTAACCCTAACCTTAAACCTAACCCTCACTCTAACCCTCAATAACCCTAACCATAACTCTGAACATAACCGTCACCCTCACGCTAACCCTAACCCTAATCCTAACCCAAACCCTAACCCTAACTATAACCCTAAACCACACCCTAAACCTAACCTTTACCCTATCCATAAAGCTAACCATAACCCTCACCCTAAACCTCAATGTCAGCCTAAACCTAACCCTACCCTAATCCTCAACCTCAACCAAACCCTAATTCTAACGCTAACACAAACCCTAACCCTAACACTAAATCTAACCTTAACAATAACTGTATCCATAATCCAAACCCAAAACTAACCCTAAACCTAACTCTAACCCTAACCCTCAAACTCAACCTTACCCTCACTCTCCACCTAACCCTAACCCCAACCCTAACCCTCACACTCACCCTAACAATCACTCTAACCCTAACCCTAAGCTTCACCCTCACCCTCACCCTCACCCTCATCTTCACACTCACCTCACTCTAACCCGAACCCTAACCCTAAATCTAACCCTATCCATCAGCCTTACCCTTACTTTCACCCTCACCCTAACCCAAACCCTAAGCCTAACCCTAAATCTCACCCTCATCCTAAAACTAACACTAGCCATAACCTTAAACCTAACCCTAACTCTAAGCCTCACCCTAAGCCAAAAACTAACCCTAACACTAACCCTAACCGTCACCTTCAACCTAACACTGACTGTCACCCTCAACCTAACCCTCAGCCTCACCCTTACCCTAAACCAAAACCCAACCCTAACCCTCACCCTAACCCTCACTCTAAACCTAACCATCAATCTAATCCTAACTCTAAACCTAACCGTAAACCTCACCCTCACCCCAACCCTAACCGTAACCCTATCCCTCACTCTAACACTCACACTAACCCTAATCCTAACCCTAAACCTTACCCTAAACCTAACCTTAACCTTAAACCTAACCCTCACTCTAACCCTCAATAACCCTAACCGTAACCCTGAACCTAACCCTCACACCCACCCTCACCCTAACCCTAACCCTAACCCTCACACACACCCTCACCCTCACTCTCACCCTCACCCTAAAACTCACCCTAACCCGAATTTTATCTCAAAACCTAACCCTCACCATCACCCTAATCCTCACCCTCACCCTAACTGTAAACCTAACCATAACTCTAAGCCTCACCCAAACCCAAACCCTAACCATAACCCTAACCATAACCCTAACCCTCACCCTCACCCTAACCCTCACCAAAAACCTAACCCTAACCCTAACTCTAACCCTCACCCTAACACTCACCCTCACACTAACACTCACCCTAACTCTAACACAAAACCTAACCCTAACACTGACAGTAACCCTAAACCTCACCCTAACCTTCAGCCTAACCCTAATCCTAAACCTCACCGTAATCCTCACACCTAATCCTAACCCTAACCCTCACCCTTACCCTAAATGTAACCCTAACCATAACCCTATCTCTAATCCTCAACCTAAACCTCAACTTAACCCTTACCCTAAACATAACCCTCACCCTAATCCTATGCCAAACCCTCAAAATCACCCTTACCCAAACCTTCATCTTAACCCTAACCCTAAACATCACCCTAACCCTCACCCTAACCCAAACCCTAAATATAACTCTAACACTAACACTAACCCTAACCCTAACTCTCACCCTCACCCTCACCCTCACCCTAACCCTAACCCTAACCCTCACCATAAACCTCACACTAAATCTAACCCAAACAATAGCCCTCACCCTCAGGTTTAACCTCACCCTAATCCTAAACCTAACCCGCACCTTCATCCTAAACCTCACCCTAAACCTAACCCAAACCCTAATCCTAACCCTCACCATCACCATAATCCTCACCATAAAATTCACCCTCACCCCAATGTTAATCCTCACCCAAACCTCACACTAACCCTCACCCTAAACCTAACCCTAACCCTCACCATAACCCTAACCTTAACACTCACCCTCACTCTCACTCTAACCTTAACCTTAACCCTAAACATAACCCAAATAATAATCCTAACCCTAACCCTAACCCAAACCCTAACCCTAACCCTAACCTAAACCCTCAACCTAACCCTCACCCTCACCATAACCCTAACCCTAACCTTACAACTAACCCTAACCCTACCCCTCACTCTAACCCTAAACCTAACCATCATCCTAATCCTCACAATAACCCTGACCCTAACCCAAACCCTAACCTCATCCTAATCATAACCCTAACCCTAACCCCACACCTAAACCTAGCCCTAGCCCTAGCCCTAAACCTAAACATAACCCTAACACTAAACCTAATCCTAACCCTAACTGTAAGGGTCCCTAAACTTAATCCTAACCCAAATCTAAAAGCTAACCCTAACACTAAACATAACCCCTAACACCTAACGGAAACCCTAATCCTAGCTCTAACCCTAAGGGTCCCTAACCCTAACCCTAAACTTAAACCTAACTCTATTCCTAAAACTAACCCTAACCCTCACCTTACACCTAATCCTAACTCTCATCCTCACCCTAACCCTCACACTACCCCTAACCCTAACCCTAATCCTAACCCTCACTCTAACGCCAAACCTCAACCTAACACTAACCCTCACACTAACCCTCACCCTCACCCTCACCCTCACCGTAACCCTAACCCTCACCCTACACCTCACCCTACCTCTCACCCTAAAACTAACTCAAACCCTAAAACTAACCCTCACCCTAACCCTAGGGATCCCTAATCCTAACCCTAACCCTTCACCTAACCCTCACCCTAACCCTAACACTCACCCTAACCCTAACCCTAACCCAAACCCTATCCCTCACCCTAACCCTCACCCTAAGCCTTACCCTAAACCACACCCTCACCCTAACCCTCACATTAACACTTAAGCTACCCTAATATTGTCTAACCCTAACACTAGTCCTAGCCGTAACCCTAACCATAAAAATAACGCTAACCCTAACCCTAACGCTAACCCTAAATTTAACCCTAACCATAAACCTAACCCTAAGTGTCCCTAACCCTAACCCTAACCCTCACCCTAACAGTAACCCTCAACTTAACCCTCACACTAACCGTAACCCTAACCCTAACACTCAAACCCACCATAACCCTAACCCTCACCCTCAACCTAAACCTAACCCCAAAACTAACCCTCAAACTAACACAAACCCTGACACTAACCCTAACCCTAACCCTCACCCTAACCCTAACTCTCACCCTAACCCTAACCTAACCTAACCCTAACCCTCACACTAACCCTCACCCTAACCCTAATTCTAACCCTAACCCTAATCCTCACCATACCCCTCACCCTCACCCAAACCCTTACATTCAACTTCACACTAACCCTCACACTCACCCTCATCCTATCCCTAACACTAATCCTAACACTAACCCTAACCCTAACCTAACCCTAACCCTAACCTTAAACCTAACATCACCCTCAACCGAAACTTAACCCTAACCCTAACCCTAACCCAAACCTAAACCAAACCCTAACCCCCACCCTAACCGTAACCCTAACCATAACCCTCACCCTAACCCTAACCCTATCCCTCACCCTCATCCTAAACCTCACCCTAATACTTACCCTTACCCTAATGACATCTAACCCTAACACTAGTCCTAGCTGCAACTCTAACTGTCACTTCAACCCTTACATTAACCCTAACCCTAACTCTAACACTCACCCCCACTCAAACCCTAACCCTCACCATCAACCTAAACCTAACCCTCAACCTAACCCTCAACCTAACCCAAACCCTCACCCTAACCCTAACATAACCCTCACCCAAACCCTCAACCTAACCCTCACCATACCCCAAACCCTAACTCAAACCCAAACCTTAACCCTCACCCTCAACTTAACCCTCACCCAAAACCTAACCCTAAACCTAACTCTAACCCTCACACTAACCCTAACCAAAACCCTAAAGCTAGCGCTAGTGCTAACCCTATACATAACCCTGACCCTAACCCTAATCCTAACTCTAACCCTAACCCTAATCCTAACATAAACCTTCACCCTAAACCTACCCCTCATCCTAACCCTCACCCTAATCCTCACCCTAACCCTAACCCTAATGTCACCCTCATCCTAACACTTACCCTAACCCTAATCCTATCCCTAACTGTAACCCTAGTCTTAGCCTTAACCCTAACCATAAACCAAACCCTAACGCTAAACCTAACTTAACCATAACCCTAAACCTAACTCTAAGGGTCCCTAATTCTAACCCCAAACCTAACCATTACCATAACCTTAACCCTCACCGTAACCCTCACACTAACCCTAACCCAAACGCTCACCCTAATCGTCACCCTAACCTTAACTCTAACCCTCACCCTCACCCTAACGCTAACCCTCACCCTCACCCTAACCCTCACACTAACCCTAACCCAAACCCTCACCCTAACACTCACCCACACCAAAATTCTCACCGTAAGCTTAAACCTAACCCTAACTCTAACCCACACCATGCCTCGAAACTCACCCTAACTCTAACCCTGACCCTCACCATAAACATAACCCTAAACCTCACCCTCACCCTCATGCTAACCTTTACCCGTACCCTAACCCAAACCTCACCCACACCATAACGCTAAACCTAACTCTACCCCTAACCCAAACCCTAAACCTAACCCTAACCTTAACCCTCACCCTAACCCTAACCCTCACCCTAACCCTAAACCTAAGCCTAAAACTAACTCTAAGCCTAACCCTCATCATAACACTCACTCTAAGCCTAACCCTACCACTAATCCCGACCCTAATCCTAACACTTTCCTTTACCTTCACCCTCACCCTAAACCTATACCTAACCCTAACGTGTACACTCACCCTAAGGCTCACTCTAACCCTAACCCTAAACCTAAACCTATCCCACACCCTCACCTTCACCATCACTCTCGCCCTAACCCTCACCCTCACCCTAAACCTAACCCTAACACTAACATTAACCCTCAACCTCACCCTAACACTAACCCTCACTCTAACCCTCACATTAAAACCTGACCCTAAGCCAAACCCTAAACGTAACCCTAATCCTAAAACTAACTGTAACCCAAAACCTAAACCTAGCCCAAGCCCTAACCCTAACCCTACCCCTAAAACTAACCCTAATCCTGACCCTCACCATAACACTCAAAATAAGCCTAACACTAATCCTAACGGTAACCCTAACTGTTACCCTCAACCTCACCCTCACCCTAACCGTAACACTCACCCTCACCCTCACCCTAACCCTAACCCTAACACTAACCCTCCCTCTAACCTTGACCCTCACCCTCACCCTATCCCTAACCCTCACCTCACCCTCACACTCACCCTCTCCCTCACCCTAATGCTTACCCTAACCCTAATCATAACCCTCACCATAACACTCAACCTAAGCCTAACCCTAATAATAACCGTAACCCTAACTCTTACCCACAACCTCACCCTCACCAACCTTAACCCTCACCCTCACCCTCACCTTAACCCTAATCCTAACATTAACCCCCAACCATAACACTCACCCTAAGCCTAACCCTCAGAGACCTAACCCTCACCCTAACCCTAACCCTAACCCTTACCTCACCCTCACCCTCACCCTCACCCAAACACTTTCCCTAACACTAATCCTAACCCTAACCCTAACCCTAGTCCTAGCGTTAACCCTAACCATAAACGTAAACCTAAATCTAATGGTAACGCTAACCCTAACTTAACCCTACCCCTAAACCTAACCCTAAGGGTCCCTAATCCTAACCCTAACCTTAACCCTTGTCCTAGACCTAACCCTTACTGTAACCCTCACACTAACCCTAACCCAAAACTTCACCCTAATCCTCACCCTAACCTTAACCCTAACCCTAACCCTCACCCTCAACCTAACCCTCACCCTAACCATAACCTAACCCTCACCCTCACCCTAACCCTCACCCTAACCCTAACCCAAACCCTAACCCTAAACCTCACCTGCACCCTAATCCTCACCCTAACCTTAAACCTAACCCTAACCCTCACCCTCACCCGAACCTCACCCTAATCCTAACCCTCACCATAGCCATAACCTTAACCCTCACCCGCACCCTCACTCTAAACTTAACCCTAACCCTAACCCTATCCCTACCACTAACCCTACCACCAACCCAAACCTTAACCCTAACCCTAACCCTAACCTTAACCTTCACCCTAACCCAAAAACTAACCCTACCCCTAAACCTCTCCATAACCCTAAACCTAAGACTAATCCTAACCCTAACCCCTACCCTAAGCCTAACCCTCACACTCACACTCGCCCTCAACATAAACCAATCTCTAACCATAACACTCACCCCCACCCTACCACTCACCCTCACCCTAACTCTAACCCTAACCCTCACCATAACCCTCACCCTAACCCTCACCCTCACCATAACCCTAACCCAAAACCAAACCCTAAACCTAACCCTAACTCTAACTCTCACCCTAAACCTAATCCTAAAACTCACCCTAATTCTCCCACCTAATCCTCACCCAAACCCTCATCCTTATCCAAGCCCTAACCAAACCTAAACCTGACCCTCACCCTAACCCTTACCCTCACCTTAACCCTCACCCTAACTCTAACCCAAACCATAACCCTAACCCTCACCCTAATCATCACCCTAAACCTCAACCTCACCCTCAACCTCACCCTAACCCTAACCCAAAACCTAACCCTAACCCTAACCCTAACCCTCACCCTAACCTTCACACTAACCCTAAACCTAAACCTCACCCTAAACTTCCCACATAACCCTCACCCTAAACCCCAACCTAACACTAACTCTAACCGTCACTCTAACCCTAACTGTAACACGATCCCCACACTAAACCTCACTGTAACCCTAAACATAATCCTAACCCCTAACCCTAAACCTAAACCTAACGCTAACATTTCCTTAACCCTCACCCTAACCCTAACCCTAACCCTAAGGGTCCCTAACCCTAACCCTAAACCTAAAACCTAACCCTAACCCTCACCCTACCCCTAAACCTAACACTAACCCTCACCCTAACACTCACCCTAACCCGAAGCCTAACCCTAACATCACACTACCCCTAAACCTAACCCTAACACTAACCCTAAACCTAAACCTCACCCTAAACCAAACCCCAAACCTCAACCTAACCCTCACCCTCACCCTAACCCTAACCCTAACTCTCACCATAACCCTCACCCTAACCCTCACCCTCACCCTAACAATCAACCTAACCCTAACCCTAACCTTACCCTAAAACTAACACTAATCCTAACCCTCACCATAACACTCACCCTAGCCCGAACCCTAACCCTAATCATAACACTTACACTCACCATCATCCTCAACCTAAAGCTAACCCTAAACCTAACCCTAACCCTCATCCTAACCCTAACCCTTACCCTCACACTAAACCTAACCCAAACTCTAAAGCTAGCGCTGGCCTTAACCCTGTACATAACCCTTATCTTAACCCTAATCCTACCTCTAACCCTAACCCTAATCCTAACATAACCCTCCCCCTAAACCTAACCCTCACCATAACCCCCACCCTAATCCTCACCCTAACCCTAACCCTAACCCTCATGTCACCCTCAACCTAACACTTACCCTCACCTTAATCCTAACCTTGGGTTAGATTTAGGGTGAGGTTGAGGTTTAGGGTTATGGTTAGAATTTGGTGAGGGTTAGGGTTCAGGTTTGCGTTAGGGTAAGTGTGAGGGTGAGAGTTTTGGTTAATGTTATGGTTAGGGTTAGGTTTAGGGTGAGGGTAAGGGAAGAGTTAGGGTGAAGTTTAGGGTTAGGGTTAGGTTTAGGGTCGGATGAGTGTTAGGGTTAGAGTTACGGTTAGGGTAGTGTTTGGGTTAGGGTTAGGGTGAGAGTTAGGTTGAGGGTTAGGTTTAGGGTGAAGGTGAGAGTTAGGGAGAGGGTTCGGATTAGGGTTAGGTCAGGGTTAGTGTTAGGTTTAGGTTTTGGGATAGGGTTACGGTTGGGGTTAGGCTTAGGGTGAGGGTGAGGTTTAAGGTGAGGGTGAGGGTTATAGTTACGGTTAGAGTGAGGCTTACAGTTAGTGTTAGGGTTAAGGTTAAGGTTAGGGTGAGGGTGAGAGTTAGGGTGAGGGTTAGGGTTTGGGTTAGGTTTAGTGTGAGGATTAGGGTGAGGATGAGGGTGAGGGTGAGGCTGAGGCTGAGGGTTATGGTTATGGTTAGAGTTAGGTTTAGGGTTAGAGTAAGGTGAGGGTGAGGGTGAGGGTTAGGATTAATGTTAGGTTTAGTGTGATGTTTAGGGTTAGGATAAGGGTTAGGTTAGGTTTAGGGTTAGGGTTAGGGTTAGGATTAGGGTTAGGGTGAGGGTGAGGGTTAGGCTTAGGGTTAGGGTTAGGGTTATGTATGGGGTTAGGGCTAGGTCTACGGCTAGGTTTATGGTTTGGGTTAGGGTTAGGGTTAGGGTTAGTGTTAGGGTGATCCTTAGGTTTAGGTTTAGGGTTAGTGGGAGGGTTAGGGTGAGGGTTAAGGTTAGTGTAAGGTTTAGGGTTAGGGTTAGGGTGAGGATTAGTTTTATGGTGAGGGTTATGGTGAGGTTTAGGGTTAGTGTTAGGGTTAGTGTGAGTTTCAAGCTGAGGGTTAGGGTAAGGATGAGGCTTATGATTAGGGTTAGGGTTAGGGTGATGGTTAGGGTCTGGGTTAGGGTTAGGGTTAGCGTTAGGTTTAGGGTGAGGGTTAGTGTGAGGATTAGGGTGAGGGTTAGGGTAAGGGTTAAGTTTTAGGTTTAGGGTGAGGTTTAGGGTTAGGGTGAAGTTTAGGGTGAGGGTTATTGTGAGAGTTAGGATTAGGGTTAGCGTTAGGATTAGGGTTAGGGTGAGGGTGAGGATTAGGGTGAGATTTAGGGTTAGGGTTATGGTTAGGTTTAGAGTGAGGGTTAGCGTTAGGGTGAGGATGAGGTTTAGGGTGAGGATTAGGGTTAGGGTTAGGGTTATAGTGAGGATGTGGGTGAGGGATACGGTTAGGGTGAGGGTGAGGGTTAGTTGTTAGGGACCCTTAGGTTTACGGTTAGGGTTAGGGTTAAAGTTAGGTTTAGCGTTAAGTTTAGGGTTAGGGTTAGGTTTATGGTTAGGGTTAGGACTAGGACTAGGGTTAGGGTTAGGGTTAGGGTTAGGGTTAGGTTTAGGGTTATGTTTAGGGCGAGGCTGAGCGTGAGGTTTACAGTTAGGGTTAGGGTTAGTTTGAGTGTTGATGAGTGTTAGGGTTTGGATTATTTTTAGGGTTGGGCTTAGGTTCAGGATTAGGGTTAGAGTTAGTGTGAGGGTTAGCGTGAGGGTGACGGTTAGGGTTAGGGTTAGGTTTAGTGTTAGGTTTAGGGTTTGGGTGAGGGTGAGTGTGAGGTTTCCGGTTAGGATGAGGGTGAGGGTTAGGTAAAGTGTTAGGGTGAGGGTGAGGGTTAGGGTGAGGGATAGGTTTAGGGTTAGGGTTAGGGTTAGGTTTAGGGTAAGTGTGAGTGTTAGGGTTAGGGTCAGGGTCAGGATTAGGGTTATGGTAAGCGTGAGGGTTAGGGTTATGGTTAGTGTCTGTTTTAGTGTTAGGGTACGGTTAGGGTTAGAGTTATGGTTAGGATGAGATTTCGCGTGAGGGTTAGGGTTAGGGTTAGTGTTAGGCTAGGGTTAGGATTAGGGTTATGGTGAGGGTGAGGTTTCGGTGAGGGTTACGTTTAGGGTTAGGGTTAGTGTTAGGGTTAGGATCAGGGTCAGGGTGACAGTTAGGGTTAGGGTCAGGGTAAGGTTTAGGGACTCTTATGGTTACATTTAGGGTTAGGGTTAAGGTTTGGGTTAGTGTTAGGGTTAGGGTTAGTGTTAGGTTTATAGGTAGGGTTTGGGCTAGGACAAGGGTTAGGGTAAGTGTTAGGACAAGGGTTAGGGTTAGGGTTATGCATAGGGTTAGGGCTAGGGGTAGGTTTAGGGTTTGGTTTAGGATTCGGGTTAGACTTAGGGTTAGGGTTAGGGTTAGGGTGAGGGTAATGGTTATGGTGATGTTTAGGGTTAGTTTTAGTGTTAGGCTTAGGTTTAGGGTTAGGGTTAGGGTTAGGGTAATGGTGAGTGTGAGGGTGACGGTGAGGGTGAGGGTTAGGTTAAGGGTTAAGTTTAGGGTGAGGTTGAGGGTGAGGGTTAGGGTTAGGGAGAGTTTTAGGGTTAGGGTTAGGCATAGGGTTAGTGTGAGGATTAGGATTGGGGTTAGGGTGAGTGTTAGGGTTTGGGTTAGGGTTTGAGTTAGTGTTATGGTTTGGGTTAGGGTTGGGGTGAGATTGAGTTTGAGGGTTAGCTTGATTTTTAGGGGTATGGTTAGGGTTAGGGCTAGGGTTAGGGTTAGGGTTAGGGTTAGGATTAGGGTAGGGTGAGGGATAGGGTGAGGGGTCAGGTTAGGTTTAGGTTTATGGTGAGGGTGAGGTTCGGGTGACTGTTAGTTTAGGGTTACTGTTAGGGTTGGCGTGAGGGTGACAGTTGCGTTTAGGGTTAGGGTGAGGGTAAGGGTTAGGGTTAGGGTTGGCGTTAGGGTTTGGGTTAAGGGTTAGGGTTAGGTTTAGGGACCCTTATGTTTAGGGTTAGGTTTAAGGTTACGGTTTGGGTTAGGGTAAGGGTTAGTGTTCGAGTTAGGGTGAGGGTGAGGGTTAGGGTGAGGGTGAGGGTGAGCCTTAGAGTTAGGGTTAGGGTTGGGATTAGGGTTAGGGTGAGGGTGAGGGTTAGGGTTAAGGTGGGGGTGAGTATTAGGGTTAGGGTTAGGGTAAGGGTGAGGGTTAGTGTTAGGGCAAGGGCTAGGGTTAGAGTTAGGGTTAGGGACCCTCATGTTTAAGATTAGGGTTAGGGTTAAATTTAGGATTACCGTTAGGCTTAGGGTAGGGTTAGTTTTATGGTTAGCTTTATGGCTAGGACTAGGTTTAGTGTAAAGTACTATTAGGGTTAGGGTAAGTGTTAGGGTGAGGGTTAGGGTGAGGGCAGGTTAGGGTTAGGGTTAGGGTTAGGGTTAGGGTGAGAGGTAGGGTTAGGGTTAGGGTTAGGGTGAGGGTGAGGGTTAGGGTTAGGGTTAGGGTGAAGGTGAGTTTTACGATTATGGCGAGGGTGAGGGTTAGGTTTAGGGACCCTTAGGGTTAGGGTTATGGTTAAGGTTAGGGTTAGCGTTAGGGTTATGGTTAGGGTAGGTTTATGGTTAGGATTAGGGTTAGGACTAGCGTTAGGGTTAGGGTTAGGGTGAAGATTAGGGTTAGGGTTAGGGTGACAGTTTTGGTGAGGGTTAGGCTGAGGATTAGAGTGAGTTTTAGGATCAGGGTTAGGGTTAGGGTGAAGTTGAGGGTAATGGTAAGGGTAAGGTTTAGGGTGAGGGTTATGGTTAGGATGAAGATTAGAGTTAGGGCGAGGGTTACGATTAGGGTTAGGTTTTGGGTTATGCTTAGGGTTAGGGTGAGGGTGAGTGTTTGGGTGATGAGGGTGAGGGTGAGGTTTAGGGTGAGGGTTAGTTTTAGGGTTAGGGTAAGTGTGAGGCTTAGATTTAGGGTTAGGGTTGCGGTTAGGGTGAGGGTGAGGGTTTGGTTTAGGTTGAGTGTTAGGGTTAGTGTTAGCTTTAGGGTTAGGGCAAGGGTTAGGGTTAGAGATAGTGTTAGGGACCCTTAGGTTTAGGTTTAGGGTTAGGATTAAGTTTAGGGTTAGCGTTAGGTTTAGTTTTAGGGTTAGGTTTTTGGTTAGGCTTAGGGCTAGGACTAGGGTGATTGTTGGGGTTAGAATTAAGGTTAGCGTAGGTGTTAGGTTGAGGGTGAGGGTTAGGGTTAGTGTTAGGGTGAGGATTAGGGTGAGGGTTAGTGTTAGTATTATGGTGAAATTTAGGGTTAGGGTTAGATTAGGGTTAGTTTTAGTATTATGGTGAGATTTAGGGTTAGGGTTAGTGTGAGGATGAGGTTTAGGGTTAGGGTTAGCGTTTGGATTAGGTTGAGGGTTAGGTTTAGAGTGATGGTTAGGGGGAGGGTTAGGGTTGGGGTTAGGTTTAGGGTGAGGGTGAGGCTGAGGGTTAGGGTGAGGGTGACTGTTAGCGTTACGGTGAGGGTGACAGTTAGGGTTAGCGTTAGGGTTAGGTTTTGGGTTAGGGTGAGGCTTAGAGTTAGTGTTAGGTTTAAGGTTAGGGCTAGGGTGAGGGTTAGGACTTGGGTGAGGGGTAGGGTTAGGCTTAGGGTTAGGGTTAGGGTGAAGGTTATGTTGCGGGTGAAAGTGAGGGTGAGGGTGAGTGATAGGGTTAGGTTTATGGTTAGGGTTCGGGTTTGTGTGAGGTGAGTGTGAGGGTGAGGGTGATGATTAGGGTTAGGGTTAGGGTTAGGGTTTGGGTGAGTGTTTGCCTGAGGATTAGGGTTAGGGTTAGGGGGGATTTGGGTTTGGTTGAGGGTTAGGGTTAGGGTTAGGCTTAGGGTGAGGGTGAGGTTTAGGGTTGGGGGGATGAGTGTTAGGGTTAGGTTTAGTTTTAGTGTGAGGGTTAGGGTGAGCATTAGAGTTAGGGTAAGGGTTAGGGTTAGGGGTAGGCTTAGGCTTAGTTTTAGGGCTAGGACTAGGGTTAGGGTTAGCTAGTATTAAGGGTAGGGTAAGTGTTAGGGTGAGTGTTAGGGTGAGGGTGAGGGAAAGGGTTAAGATTAGGGTTAGGTTGAGGGTTAGGGCGAGGTTTAGCGATAGGGTTAGGGTTAGGGAAAGGGTTAGTGTTAGGTTGAGGGTTAGAGTGAGGGTGAGCGTTTCATTTAGGGTGAGGGTGAGGGTTAGGTTTAGGAACCCTTAGAGTTATGGTTAGGGTTAAAGTTGGGTTTAGGGTTAGGTTTAGGTTTAAGGTTAGGGTTAGAGTTATGGTTAGGGTTAGTGTTAGGTTTATGGTTAGGATTAGGGCTAGGACTAGGGTAAGGGTTACGATAGGGTTAGGTTTAGGGTGAGAGTGAGCGTGAGAGTTATGGTTAGGGTTAGGTTTAGGGTGAGGGTTATGGTGAGGGTTAGGGTTAGGGTTAAGGTTAGGGTGAGTGTTAGGGTTAGGGTGAGTGTTAGGGAGAGGGTGAGGGCTAGGTTTAATGTTAGGGTTAGGGTTAGAGTTAGGTTCAGGTTTAGCGACCGTTTGGGTTAAAGTTAGGGTTAGGGTTAAGATTAGGGTTATCCTTAGATTTAGGGTTAGGGTTAGGTTTAGGGTTAGGGTTAAGGCTAGGACTAGGGTTAGAGTTAGAGTTAGGATTAGGGTTAGGGTTAGGGTTCTGGTTAGGGTTTGGGTTAGGAGTCCGGGGTTATTTTTAGTGTTAGGGTTAGGGTTACGTTTATTGTTATTTTTAGGGTTTGGGTGAAGGGTTAATGTTAGGTTATGTTTAGGGTTAGGGATAGGGCTAGGTTTAGGTTTTGGGTTAGGGTTAGGGTGAGGATTATGGTTAGGGTTATGGTTAAGGTTTGGGTTACGGTCCGGGTTAGGGTTAGGGTTAGTGTTAGGTTTAAGTTTGGGGTGAAGATTAGGGTGAGGATTTGGTTAGGGTTAGTGTGAGGGTTACAGTAAGGGTTAGGGTTAGGACAAGGGTTAGGGTTAGGGTTAGGATTAGGGACCCTTAGGGTTAGGTTTAGGGTTAGGTTTATTTTAGGGTTAGCGTTAGGATTAGGTTTATGTTTAGGGTTATGGTTAGGGTTAAGGCTTGGTCTAGTGTTAGTGCTCTAACCCTAACCCTAACCCTAACTCGTCCTAACCCTCACCCTCACACTAACCCTAATCCTAACCCTAACGGTAGACCTAACCCTTACCCTCACCCTAACCCTCACCCTAACCCTAACCCTAACACTAAACCTGACCCTCACCCTAACCCTAACCATAACCCTAACCTTGAACCTCACCCTCAACCTTTCCCTAACCCTAACTCTAACCCTAATCCTAACCCTAACCCTAATCCTAAACAAATCCCTAACCCTAACCCTAACCCAAACCTTAAAGCTAACCCTAACCCTAACCCTAAATCTCACCCTAACCCAGCCCTAACCCTCACCCTAACCCTCTCCCAAACCCAAACCCTACCCTAAACCTCACCCTAACCTTCACCCTCACACTAACTCTCACCCTAACGCTCACCCTGACCCTCACCCTTAACCTCGCTCTCACCCTCACTCTAAACCTAATCCTAAACCTCACCCTCACCAATCCTAAACTTAGTACTCATACTAACCCTAACCATAAACCTAACCCTAACCCTAGACCTGACCATAACCCTAACCCTTACCCTAACCCTCACCTAACCCTAAACCTCACCCGAACCCTAACCCTAACACTAACACTAACCATCACACTCACCCTATACCTAACGCTAACCCTAATCCTCATTCTCAATCTAACCCTAAACCTAACCCTTACCCTAACCCTACCACTCACATATCCCTAACCCTA
Source organism: Megascapheus bottae (assembly GCA_024803745.1). NCBI lineage: Eukaryota > Metazoa > Chordata > Mammalia > Rodentia > Geomyidae > Megascapheus > Megascapheus bottae. The sequence continues at coordinate 1,192,097 of JANJXV010000043.1, read as the reverse complement.
AACATAAGCCTAACCCTCACCCTCATACTAACCCCAACCCTAACCCTAAACCTAACCCTAACCATCACCCTCACCCTAAACCTAACTCTTACCCTAATCCTCATTCTCAATCTAACCCTAACCCTAACCCTAACCCTAACCCTAAAACCCTCACCTATCCCTAACCCTAAACATAAGCCTAACACTCACCCTCATCCTAAACCTAACCTTAAACCTAAACCTAACCCTAACCCTCACCCTAACCATCATCTTCACCCAAACCCTAACCCTAACCCTAAACCTCACCCTAACCCTCACCTTCCACATCATCCTCACCCAAACCCTAAGCCTAACCCTAAACCTAACCCTAACCCTCACACTTAACCTTACCCTAACCCAAACCCTCATCCTAACCCTAAACCTAACCCTTACCTTAACCCAAACAGTAACCTTAACCCTAACCCTAACCCTAACCCTCACCCTCAACCTCACAGTAAACCTAACCCTCACCCTCACCCTAACCCTGACCCTAACGCTAACACTAACACTAACCCAAACACTAACCAGAACCCTAACCATAACCATAACCCTCAACCTCACCCTACCCCTAACCCTCATCCTTACACTAACACTAAACCTAACCCTAAAAATAACCCCAAAGTCCTAATCATAACCCTAACCATAAGGGTCCATAACCGTTACCGTAATCCTAACACTAACCCTAACCCTAATCCTCACCCTAATCCTAAATCTAACTCTACCCTTAACCCTAACCCTCACCCTAACCTTAACTCTAACACTCACGCTAACCATAACCCTAACCCAAATTGTAACTCTAACTCTAACCCTCACCCTAACCCTAACCCTAAATTTATCCCTCACCGTCACCATCATCCTAACCTTAACCGAACCCTAACCATAACCCTACCCCTAAACCTAAACCAAACCCTAACTATAACCCTAACCCTAACCTAATCCTAACCAAACCCTAAACTTAAACCTAAACCTAGCCCGAGCCTAAACCTATACATACCCAAAAACCCTAACACTTACACTAACCCTAACACTCACCCTAACCCTAACCCAAAACCTCACCCTAACCCTAAACCTAACACTTACCCTAAACCTAACCCTTACCCTAACCCAAACCCTAACCCTAACCCTCACCCTCACCCTCAAACTAAACCTAATCCTCACCTTCACCCTAACCCTAACACTAACACTAACACTAACAAAAACCCAATCCCTAACCCAAACCTTAACCAAAAACCTAAACCTCACCCTTACCCTCACCCTAACCCTCACCCTAACCCTAGCCCTCCCCCTAACCTTAACCATAACCCTAACACTAACCGTAACAATAACCCTAATCCTCACTCTCACCCTAACCCTCACCCTCACGCTCACCCTCACTCTTACCCTCGCTCTCACCCTCACTCTAACCATAACCCTCACCCTTATCAAACCGTAAACCTATCCCTCGTCCTAAACCTAACCCTAAACCTAACCTTAACCCTTAACCTTACCATAAACCTAACCCTTACACTAAACCTCACCCTAAATCTAACCCTCACCACAACCCTAACTCTAAACCTAACTCTCAGCCTCACCCTAACCCTAACTCTAACACTAAACCTCACCTAACCCTAACCCTCACCCTATTACTCACCCTAACCTTAAGCCCAACCCTCACCCTCATCCTAACCCTAACCCTAAACCTAACCCTAACTCTATCCCTAAACCTAACCCAAACCCTAAACCTAACACTCACACTAACCCTAACCCAAACCTCATCCTAACCCTAAACCTAAACCTAAAACTTACTCTAACCCAAATCTTAACCCTAACCCAAACCCTAACCCTAAGCCTAACCCTCACCCTCACCCTCACCCTCACACTAAACCCTCACCCTCACCCTCACCCTAACACTAACACTAACACTAACCCTAACCCTAACACTAAAAATAACCCCTAGGTCCTAACCCTGAGGGTTCCTAACCCTCACCCCAATCCTAATCCTAACCTAACCCTAACCTTAAACCAAAATCTCACCCTAAACCTAACCATAACCCTAACCCTCACCCTAAACTTAACCCTAACCCTCACCATCACCGTAACCCTCACTCTCAACCTCACCCTAACCCTAACCCTAAACTTCACCCTAACGCTCACCCTCACCCAAAGCCTCACCCTAACGCTTAATCTTACTCTCACCCTTACCCTCGCTCTCACAATGACTCTAACCCTAACCCTAAACCTCACCCTCACCATAATCCTAAACCTATCCATCATCCTAACCCTAACCCTAACCCTAACCCTAATCATAACCCTAACACTAACCATAACCCTAACCCTCACCCTCACCCTCACCTTAACTCTCACTCTAACACTCACCCTCAACCTCACACTTACCCTCACTCTCACCCTCATGCGAACCCTAACAATAACCCTCACCCTTACAAAAATCCTAAACCTAACCCTCATCGTAACCTAACCATAAACCTAACACTAACGCTAACCCTTACCATAAACATAAGCCTTACCGTAACCCTCACCCTAACCCTAACCCTCACCTCAACCCTAACCCTAACCCTCACCCTAGCCCTAACTCTCATCATCACCCTAACCCTAACGCTAACCCTGACCCTCACCCTTACCCTAAATCTAAACATAACCCTAACCCTAACCATCACCCTATCTGTCACCGTATCCCTAAGCCTAACACTCACCCTCATCCTAAACCTAACCCTAACCCTAACCCTAACACTCAACCTAACCATAACCCAAACCCTCATCCTAACCCTAAACCTAAACCTAAACCTTACCCTAACACAAACCCTAACCCCAAACCTAACACTAATCGAAACCCTAAACCTAAACCTAATCCTAACTGTAAAAATAACCCCTAAGTCCTAACCATAACCCTAACCCTAAGGGACCCTAAACCTAACCATAATCCTAACCCTAACCATCACCCTAACCGTAATCCTATGCCTAACCCTAACCTTAAACCAAATCCTCACCCTAACTCTAACCCTCACCCTAACCATAACCATATTCCTAAACCTAACCCTATCCCTAACCCTAACCCTAACCCTAATACTAAACCTACCCTAACCCTAGTCTAGCCCTAACACTAATCATAAACCTAACCCTAACCAGAACCCTAAAGCTAACCCTAAAATTAACCATAACCCTAAGTGTCTCTAACCCTAACCCTTACTGTAACCCTCACCCTCATGCTAACCATCACCCAAACCATTTCCCTAACCCTACCTAACCTTCACCCTAACTCTAACCTAACCCTTACCCTAAACCTCATGCTAACCCTCACCCTCACTGTAACCCAAAACCTAAACATAACCCTAACCCTTACCCTCACCCTGACCCACACCCTAACCGTAAACAGAACCCTAAGCCTAACCCTCACCCTAACCCAAATCCTAAGCATAACCCTAATCCTAACCCTAACCTAACCCTAAACCTAACTCTAACCCTAATCCTAAACATCACACTAACCCAAACCATAACCCTAACCCTAACCGTAACCGTAACCCTAACCCTCAACCTAACTCTAAACCTAACTTTAACCCTCACCCTCACCCTAACCCTAACCCGAACCATAACCTTAACCCTCACCCTCACCCTAACCCTAACCCGAACCATAACCTTAACCCTCACCCTCACCCTAACCCTAACCCTAACCCTAAACCTAATCCAAACTGTAAACCAAGCTTTAGCCCAGTCCTATGCATACCCTAAACTTAACCCTAATCCTAAACCTAGCCCTAACCCCAGTCCTAGCCCAAACCCTAACCATAAACCTAAACCTAACCCTAACCCTAACCCTCACCCTCACCCTCACCCTAAACCTAACCCTGACCCTAACCCTAACCCTAACTCATCCTAAGCCTCACCCTCACACTAACCCTAATCCTAACCCTAACCCTATCCCAAACCCTAACCCTAACCCTCACACTCACCCTAACACTAACAAAAACCCAAATCCTAACCCTAACCTTAACCAAAAACTTAAACCTCACCCTTATCCTAACCCTAACCTTCACCATAAACCTAACCCTCACCCTAACCATAACCATAACCCTAACACTAACTGTAACACTAAACCTAACCCTCACCCTCACCCTGACGCTCACCCTCACCCTCACTCTTACCCTCGCTCTCACCCTCACTGTAACCCTAACCTTAACCCTCACCCTAACCAAAACCCTAAACCTAACCCTCGTCCTAAACCTAACCCTAACACTAAACCTTACCATAACCCTAACCCTTACACTAACCCTCAACCTAACACTAACCCTCACCACAACCGTAACCCTAACCTTCAGCCTCACCCTAACCATAATTCTAACACTAACCCTCACCATCATCCTAACCCTAACCCTAAACCTAACTCTAACCCTACCCAAAACCTAACCCTAACACATACACTAACCCTAAGCCAAACCTCATCCTACCCCTAAACCTAAACCTAAAACATACCCTAACCCAAATCCTAACCCTAACCCAAACCCTAAACCTAACCCTCATCCTTACCCTCACCCTAACACTAAACCCTAACCCTCACCCTAACACTAACACTAACCCTAACCCTAACCCTAAAAACAACCCCTAGATCCTAACCCTAACCCTAACCCTGAGGGTCCATAACCCTAATACTAAACCTAATCATAACCTTAACCCAAACCCTCACCCTAACCCTAACCCTCACCCTAACCCAAACCATTACCCTAACCCTCACACTAAACCTATCCCTAACCATCACCATCACCATAACCCTCACACTCAACCGCAACCTAAACCTAACCCTAAACCTCAACCTAATGCTCACCCGAACCCGAACCCTCACCCTAACGCTCAATCTTACCCTTGCCCTTTCCCTCACTCTCACCCTGACTCTAACCCTAACCCTAACCCTCACCCTCACTTTAATCCTAAACCTATCCGTCATCCTAACCCTAACCCTAACCCTTACCATAACCCTAACCCTTACCCTAACTCTCACCCTAACCCTAAACCTCACCCCAACCCTAACTCTAAACCTAACCCTAACCATCACCCTCACCCCAACCCTAACTCTAACCCTAACCCTCATCCTCACCCTAACCCTAAACCTAACTCTAACCCTAACCCTAAACCTAACCCTGACCCTATCCCTAACCCTAAACATAAGCCTAACCATCACCCTCATCCTAACCCTAACCCTAAACCTAAAACTAACCCTAAGCCTCAGCCTAATCATAATCCTCAACCAAACCCTAACGCTAACCCTGAACCTAACCCTAACACTCAACTTAACCCTAACCCAAACCCTCATCCTAACCCTAAACCTAAACCTTACCCTAACCAAAACAGTAACTCTAACCCTAAACCTAACCCTCACCCTCACCCTCACCCTCGCCCTCACCATCACACTAAACCTAACCCTCACACTCACCTTAAACCTAACCCTAACACTAACACTAACCCAAACCCTAACCCTAACCTTAACCATAACCCTAACCCTCAACCTCACCCTACCCCTAAGCCTCACCATCACAATAACCCTAAGCCTAAGCCTAACCCTAACCCTAACCCTAAAAATAACCCCTAAGACCTAACCATAACCCTAACCATAAGGGTCCCTAACCATAACCGTAATCCTAACACTAACCGTAAACCTAACCCTAATTCTAACCCTCACCCTAACCCTAACCCAACCCTAACCCTAATCCTCACCCTAACCATAACCCTAACTTTAACCCTCGCCCTCACCATCTCCCTAAGCTTAACCGAACCCTAACCCTAACCCTAAACCAAACCCTAACTCTAACCATAACTCTAACTCTAATCCTAACCCAAAACCTAACCCTAACCCTAAACCTAGCCCTAGCCATGAACCTATATATAACCCTAACTTTAACACTCACCGTAAGCCTAACCCAAAAGATCACCCTAACCCTAAACCTAACCGTTATCCTAAACCTAACCCTACCCTAACCCAAACCTAACCCTAACCTTCACCCTCACCCTCACACTCACACTAAAACTAAACCTCACCCTCACCTTAATCCTAACCCTAAACCTAACACTGACACTAACACTAACCCAAACCCTAATCCTAACCTTAACCATAAGCCTAAACCTCACGCTTACCCTAACCCTAACCCTCACCCGAACCCTAACCATAACCCTAACACTAACTGTAACCCTAACCCTAACCCTAACCCTCACCCAAACCCTAACTCTCACGCTAACGCTCAGCCTCAACCTCATTCTTACTGTCGCTCTCACCCTCACTCTAAGCCTCACCATAACCCTAAACCTGACCCTAACCCTAACCCTCACACTATCCCTCACCCTAACCCTAAGCCTAACCCTCACCCTTATCCTAACCCTAACCCTAAACCTAAACCTAACCGTAACCCTAACCCTAACACTCACCCTAACTGTAACCCAAACACCCACCCTAACCCTAAACCTAACCCTTTTCCTAAACCTAACTCTTATTCTAACCCAAATGCTAACCCTAACCGTACCCCTCACCCTCACCCTCACACTAACCCTCACCCTCAACCTCACCCTAACCTTAACGCTAACCCTAACACTAACCGAAACCCTAACCCTAATATTAACCATAACCCTAAAACTCACCCTCACCCTAACCCTAACCATCACCCTTAACATAACCCTAACCATAACCTTAAAAATAACCCCTAACTCCAAACCCTAACCCTAACACTAAGGGTCCCAAACAATAACCGTAATCCTAACCCTAACACTAACCCTAGTACTATCCCTAACCCTACCCATAAACCTAACCCTAACATAACCCTAACCCTAACACTAACCCTCACCTTAATCCTCACCCTCACCCTCAAACTAACCCTAACCTTAAATCTAAACCGATCTTTAACCCTCACCCTCAACCTAACCCTAACCCTAACACTAAACCTAACCCTCACCATAACCCTAATCCTAACCCTAAACCTAACCCTCACCCAAACCCTAACCCTAACCTCACCCTAAACCTAACCATAACCCTAACCCTAACAGTAATCTTAACCCTAACCCTCACCCTAATCCTAACCTTAACTTTAACCATAACCCTTACCCTCACCCTCATCCTAAACCCCACCCAAACCCTAACCCTAACACTAATCCTAAACCAAACCCTAAACCTAAACTTAACCCTAACCCTAACCCTAACCCAAATCATAAAACTAAACCTAACTCTAAACCTAAAACTAACCCTAACCCAAACCCTAACCCTAACCCTAATCCTAACCCTAAACCTCATCCTGTCTCACACCCTAACCCTAACACTCAGCCTAACCCTACCCTAATGATAACCATAACCCTAAACCTCACCCTAACCCTCACCCTACCGCTAACCCTCAACCTAAACCTCACCCTAACCTTCACCCTAACCCTAACCCTAATCCTCACCCTCAGCCTCACCCTGACCAGATCCCTTACCCTAAACCTAACCCTAACCCTAACCCTAACCTTAACCATAACCGAAACCCTAACCCTAACCCTCACCCTCACCCTAACTCTAACCCTAACCCTAATCGAAACCCTAAACCTAGCCCAGCCCTGACCCTATACATAACCCTAACCCTAACCCTAAACCTAATCCTAACCCTAACCCATACCCTAGTCATAGGTCTAACCCTAACCGTAAATCTAAACGTAACCCTAAACCTAACGCTCACCCTCACCTTAACCCTAATTTTAACCCTAACCTTAACACTCACACTAACCCTCACACTCGCCCTAACCCTAACCCTAACCTTAACCCTCACCCTAACCCTCACCCTAAACCTAACACTAACCCTCAGCCTAACCATCACCCTCATCCTTACCCTAACCCTAACATTAACACTAACCCAAACCCTAAACCTAACATTAACCATAACCATAATCCTAACCCTAAACCTAACCCTCAGCCTAACCCTACCCTAATGATAAATGTAACCCTAACCCTCACCCTAACCCTCTCCCCAACCCTAACCCTCAACCTAACCCTCACCCTAACCCTAACCCTAACCCTAACCTTAAACTAACACTCAACCTCACCCTACCCCTAAACGCTAACTCAAAACCTAAACGTAGCACTAGCCCTAACCATATACATAAACCTAACCCTAACCACAATCCTAACCCTATCCCTAACCCTAGTCATAGCCCTAACACTAACCATAAACCTAACCCTAACACTAAACCTAATGCCAACCCTAACCTTAACCCTAACACTAACTGTAAGGGTTCCTAACCCTAACCCTCACCCTAACCCAAACCCTAACCCTAACCCTCACACTAACCCTAATCTAACCCTAACCCTAAACCGAACCCTAACCCTCAACCTATACCTACCCTAACACGAACAGTAAACCTATCCCTAACCCTCACACTAACCCTAACCCTAACTTTAATCATCACCCTACCCCTAACCTTAACCCTAAACCACACCCTAACCCTAAACGTAACCCTAAACCAAACCCTAAACCAAAACCTAACCCTAACCCTAACCATCACCCTAACCCTAAACCTAGCCCTACCCTAAACCTATACATAACCCTAATGCTAACCCTAACCCTAAGCCTAATCTTAACCCTAACCCTGACCCCAATCCTCTGGGTCCCCAACCTAAACCTAACCCTAACCCTAACCCTAACCCTAACATTGACCGTAACCGTCACCCTAACCCTCACCCTAATCCTCACCCTCACCCTCACCCTCATTCTCACAATAACCCTCACCCTCATCTTGACACTAACCCTAACCCTAACCCAAAACCTAATCATAACCCTAACCCTAACCCTAAACGTCACCCTCATTCTCCCCCTCACACTAACACTAAACCGAACCCTATCCCTAACCTCACCCTCACCCTCACCCTCACACTCACCCTAACCCTAACCCTAACCCTCACCCTCACCGTAACCCTAACCCTAAGCCTAACTCTATCCTAAACTCAAACCCTAAGCCAAACTCTAACCCTAACCCCAAACACAGCCTTACCCTAACCCTAACCCTAACCCTCACCATAATCCTAACTCTAACCCTAACCTTCACCCTAAGCCTCACCCTCACCCTAAACCTCACCCTCAACCTAATCCTCACCTAAACCTCACCCTTACCCTAACCATAACCCTAACCATAACCCTTAACATAACCCTCACCTTCACCCTCACCCTAACCCTACCATAAACCTAAACCTCACCCTCACCCTCACCCTAACCTGAGCCGATTCCTAACCCTAAACCTAACCCAAAACCTAACCCTAAAACTTAACCTAAACCTAACCCTAACCGAAACCCTAACCCTAACCCTAATCCTCACCCTAAACCTAACCCTCATCCAAAGCCTCACCCTACCCCTACTCCTACCCCTAACCCTAACCTAACCCTAATGCTAACCCTTACCATAACCCTGATCCTAACCCTAACCCTAACCTTAACCCTAACCTATCCCTAACACTAACCCTCACCCTCACCCTCACCTTAAACCTAACCCTTACCCTAAATCTAAACCTAATCCTCACCCTCACCCTAAAACTCACCCTAACCCTAAGCCTAAACCAAACCCTAAACCTAGCAATAACCCTAACCCTATACATAACTTAAACCCAAACCCTAATCCTAACCCTAACCCTAACCTTAGTCCTAGCCCTATCCCTAAATATAAACCTAAACCTAACCAACGCTATCCCCACCTTAACCCTAACCCGAACCCTAACACTAAGTGTCCTTTACCCTAAACCTAACCCAACCATGACCCTGAACTTAACCATCACCCTAAGCATCACAATAACCCTAACCCTCACCCTCACCCCAACCCTAACACATACCCTCACTCTAACTCTCAACATCAAACTAACCCTAAACCTAAAAGTAACCCGAACACTCACCATGACCCTCACCCTCACCCTAACCATGATCCTAACCATAAACCTAACTATAGACCTAACCGTCACCCTCACCCTAACCCGCACCCTAACCCTAAACCAAAACCTAAACGTAGCAATAGCCCTAACCCTATACATAACCCTAACCCTAACCATAATCCTAAACCTATCCCTAACCCTAATCATAGCCCTAACACTAACCATAAACTTAACCATAACACTGAACCTAACGCCAACCCTAACCTTAACCCTAACTCTAACCCTAACCCTAACCCTAACCATAAGGGTTCCTAACCCTAACCCTCACTCTAACCCAAACCCTAACCCTAACGCTCACCCTAACCCTAACCCTAACCCTCAACCTATACCTAACCTAACGCTAACAGTAAACCTAACCATAACCCTCACCTTCACCCTAACCCTCACCCTAACCTTAACTCTCACACTCACCCTAACCCTAACCCTAACCCTCATCCTCACCCTCACCCTCACCCTAACCCTCACCCTAAACCTAACACTAACACTAACCCTAACCCTCATTGTAACCCTCACCCTCACCCTCACCCTAATCCTAACCCTCACCATCAACGGAACCATCACACTAACCCTAACCCTAACCCTAACCCTCACCCTAATCCTAATCTCACCCTAACCCTCAACCAACCCCTAACCTAATCCTAACCTAACCCTAACCCTCACCATAACCCTCACTCTAACTCTAGCCTTAACCCTAACCTATCCCTAACCTTAACCATCACCCTCACCCTCACATTAAACCTAACCCGTACCCTAACCCTAAACCTAATCCTCACCCTCACCCTAACCCTAATAATAAACCTAACCCTAACCCTAATCCAAACCCTAAACCTAGCCCTAGCCCTAACACTATATAACCCTAACCCAAACCCTTATCCTAACCCTAAACTTAACCCTAGTCCTAGTCCTAACCCTAACCCAAACCATGACTCTAACCCTAACACTCACCTTCACCCCAACCCTAACCCTAACCCTCACCCCAACCCTAACACTTTTGCTAACACTAACACTAAACCAAACCGTAACCCTAAACCTAACCATAACCCTAACCCTCACCCTCACCATCACCCTCACCCTCACCCTAACCATAACCCTAGCACTAACCGTCAACCTAAACCTAAGCCTAACTCTAACCCTCACCCTAACCCTATCCTAAGCCGTAACTCTAACCCTCACCCTAACCCTAACCCTAACCCTCACCCTAACAATAACACTACCATAAACATAACCATAACCCTCACAGTAACACTAACCCTAACCCTCCACCTAACTCTCACACTAAACCTAACCCTAACCTGAACACTCACCGTAACCCTCACTCTTACCCTAACCCTAACGCTAACCCTCACCCTGACCCTAAACCTAATTCTCATCCTCACCCTAACCCTAACCCTAAACCTAGCCATAAACCTAACCCTATACATAACTCTAACCCTAACCAAAATCCTGACCCTAACCCTAACCCTAGTCATTGCCCTAACCCTAACCATACACCTAAACCTAACCCTAACCCTAAACCTAACACTAACTCTAACATTAAACCTAACCCTAAGGGACCCTAACCCTAACAATCACCTTAACTATAACCCTAACCCTAACCCTAACCCTAATCTAACCTTAAGCCTAACCCTCACCCTATACCTAAATTTAACGTTAACCGGAACCCTTACCCTAACCCTCACCCTAAACCTAACCCTAACTTGAACTTTAACCCTCACCCTGACCCTCATCCTTACACTAACCCGAACCCTAACCCTATCCCTAACCTTAAACCAAACCCTAACCCTAACCCTAACCCTAATCCTAACACTAACACTAATCTTAATCCTAACCTGACCCCAATCCTATGGGTCCCCAACCCTAACCCTAACCCTAACCCTAAACCTAACCCTAAACCTGACCCTAAACCTAACCTTCACCCTAAACCTCACCCTAACACTCAAGCTAACAATAATCCTCACCCTCACCCTCACCATCATTCTCAACCTAACCCTCTCCCTCACCCTGACACTAACCCTAATCCTAACCAAAACGTAACCATAGCCTATACCCTAACCTAATTGTCACCCTTACTCTCACGCTAAAACTAAACCTAAACCTAAACCTAACCCTAACCCTAACCCTAACCCTCACACTACCCCTAACCCTAAACCTAACCTCACCCTCACACTCACCCTAAACCTAACCCTCACCCTCACAGTAATCATAACCCTAAACCTAACCGTAACCCTAAGCCTAAACCTCACTCTCACCCTCACCCTCACCCTAACTCTAACCTTCACCGAAACCTAGCCCTAACCCTAACCCTAACCCTAACCTTCACCATAACCCTTACCCTTACCCTAACCCTAACCCTAACCCTCACCCTCACCCTTACCCTCACCCTAACCCTGACCCAAACCATAACCCTAATCCTAACCCTCACCCTCACCCTAACCCTAAAAGTAATCCTCACCATAATCCTCACACTTACCATAATCATAATCCAAAGTCGAACCCAACACTAACGGCAATCCTAAACCTCACCCTAAACCTCACGTTCACGCTCACCCTCACCCTAAAACTAACCCTAACCTTAACCCTCAACGACACCATAACCCTAACCCTCATCCTAACCCAAAACCTAACTTTAACCCTAACCCTCACCCTAAGGCTCAGCCTCACCCTCACCCTAACCATAACCATAACCTAACCTTAAGCCTAACCTTAACCCTCACCCTAACCCTAACCCTCACCCTAACCCTAATCCTAACCCTCTCCCTAACCCTAACCCTAACCGTCACCGTAACCATCACCCCCACCCTAATCTTAACCCTAACCATCATCCTAAATCTTACCCTAAACCTAACCCTAACCTTACCCCTAAACCTAACCCTAACCCTCACCCTGACCCTCACCCTAAACCTAAACCTAACCCTTACACTAAACGTCAGCCTCTCCCTCACCCTAACCCTAACCATAACCATAACCCGAACTCTAAACCTAGCCATAGCCCTAACCCTATACATAACCCTAACCCTAACCATAATCCTAACCCTAACCCTAACCTTAGTGATAGCCCTAATCCTAACCGAAAACCTAACCCTACCCTAAAGCTAACGCTAACACCTAACCTTAACCATAAGGGTACCTAACCCTAAACCTCACCCTAACCCTAACCATAACCCTAACCCTAACCCCTAAACTCACCCTAACCCTAATCTAACCCTAACTCTAAACCTAACTCTCACATTATCCCTAACGCTAAGAATAACCGTAACGCTAAACCTAATCCTCCAGCTAACCCTCACCCTAACCCTAAATTTAACACTCACACTCACCCTCATCCTCAACCTAACCCGACCATAACCCTAACCCTAACCCTAAAACAAACCCTAACCCTAACGCTCACCCTAACCCGCACCTTAACCCTAACCCTACTGCTCACCCTAACCCTCACCCTTACCCTACCCCTAACCCAAACCCTAACCCTAAAACGCACTCTAACCCTAACCCTAACCCTAAAAGTAATCCTCACCCTAACCCACCCTTACCCTAACCATAATCCTAACCCTAACACTAACACTAACCCTAACCCTAACTCTCACCCTAACCCTCACCCTCACCCACACCCTAACCCAACCCTAACCCTAACCCTAAAGGTAAACCTAACGCTAACCCTCATCCTAAGCCTAAACTAACCATAAGCCTAACACTCACCCTCACCCTAAACTTAACCCTAAACTTATCCCTAACCCAAACACTAACCCTACCCTAATCCTAACCTCACCCTAACACTAACCCTCACCCTAACCCTAACCCTAACCCTCACCCTAAACCTAATCATTAACCTAACCCTCAAACTAACCCCAACCCTCACCCTAATTCTAACCCTAAACCTAACCCTAACCCTAATCCTAACCCACACCCTAAACCTAACCGTCATTCCTCACCCTCACCCCCCTAACCCTAACCCAAACCCTCACCGTAATCCTCACACTCACCCTCACACTAACCCTAACCCTCACCCTCACCCTAACCCTCATCCCAAACCTAACCCTAACCCTAACCCTCAAACTCCGATTCACCCTGGGCCTAATCCTAACACTAACCCTAACCCTAACCATAACCCTAACACAAACCCTATCACTAAACCTAACCCTAAACCTAACCCTAACCCTAACCCTCACGCTACACCTAACCCACAACCTAACCCTCAATCAACCCCTAACCCTAAACCAAACCTAACCCTAACCCTCACCGTAACCCTCACCCTCATCCTAACCTTAACCTTAACCTAACCCTAACCCTAAATACCACCCTCACACTCACCTTAAACCTAACAATTACCCTAACCCCAAACCTAATCCTCACCCTAACCCTAACCCTAAACCTAATCAAAACCCTAAACCTAGCCGTAGCCCTGACCTTATACATAACCCTAACCCAAACCCTAATCCTAACCCTACCCCTAACCTAGTCCTAGACCTAACCCTAACCATAAACCTAAACCTAACCATAAACCTAATGCAATCCCTAAAATTAACCCTAACCCTAACCCTAACCCTAAGTGTCCCTAACCCTAACCCAAACCCAAGCCATGACCATAAGCCTAACCATCACTCTAACCCTCACACTAACCCTAACTCTCACCCTCACCCCAACCTAACCCTAACCCTAACACTAAGACTAACATAACCATAACCATAACCATAACCATAACCCTCACCCTCACCATCAACCTCACCCTAACCCTAACACTAATACTTAACCTAAACCTAACCCTAAACCTCACCCTAGCCCTCATGAAACTGTAATCCTAACCCTAACCCTCAACCTAACCCTAACTCTAGCCCTCAACCTAAACCTCATCCTCACCCTAACCCTACCCCTAACCTTAACCCTAAATCTAGCCCTAGCCTAAACCTATACATAACCATAACCTTAACCCTAACACTAATCTTAACCCTAATTCTGACCCACCCCTATGGGTCCCAAACCCTAACCGTAACCCTAATCCTAACCCTAAACCTAACCTTCACCCTAACCCTCACACTCACCCTAATCCTCACCCTCAACCTCAACCTCTTTCTCACCCTAAGCCCCACCCTCAAACTGACACTAACCATAACCATAACTCTAACCCACAACCTAACCATAACCCTAACCCTAAACCTTACCCTCACCCTCACTCTTATCCTCACACTAAAATTAAACCTAAACCAACCCTCACCCTAACCGTCACTCTAAGCCTAACCTTAACCCTAAAACTAACGCTCACACTAACCCTCACCCTCACCATAACCCTAACCCTAACCCTAAGCCAAACCCTCACCCTAAGCCTAACCCTAACCCTAAAATAATCCTTGCCATAAACACAGTTACTCTAACCATAATCCTAACCCTAACCCTAACACTAACCCTAACCCTAAACCTCAAGCTAACCCTCACACTCACCCTCACCCTAACACTAACCCTCACCCTAACCGTCACCATAAATCTAACCCTAACCTGCACTCTAATCTTCAACATAACCCAAATCACCACCCTAACCCTGAACATAACCCTAACCCGATCCTAAACCTAACCCTCACCCTAACCCTCACCCTAAACCTCACCCTCACCCTAACCTTAACCCTCACCATCACCAGAACCCTCATCCTAACCTTAACCCTAACCCTCACCCTCACAGTCAACCTGTCTAACCCTAACCCAAACCCTAATCCTAACCTTAAGCCTAACCCTAACCCAAAACCAAACACTAAGCCTAACCCTAATCCTAACCCTAACCCAAACCCTAACCCTAACACTAACTTTCGCCATAATCCTAACCCTCACCCTAACTCTCAATCAACACCTAACCCTAATCCTAACCTAAACCTATCAATAACCCTCACCGTAAAACTCACTCTAAGTGTAACCTTAACACTAACCTAACCCTACCCCTAACCATCACCCTAACCCTCAACTTAAACCTAACCCTTACCCTAACCTTAAACCTAATCCTCACCCTTACCCTAACCCTAACAATAAACCTAATCCAAACCCTAAACCTAGCCCTAGCCCTAACACTATATAACTATAACCCAAACCCTTATCCTAACCCTAACCCTAACCCTAGTCCTAGCCCTAACAAGAACCATAAACGTAAACCTAACCCTAAACCTCAAGCTATCCCTAACCTTAACCATAACCCTAACCCTAACCCTAAGTGTGCCTAACCCTAACCCAAATCTTGACCCTAACCCTAACTCTCACCCTCACCCTAACCCTAACCCTAACCCTCACCCTCACCGCAACCCTAACACTAAGTCAAACACTAATACTAACCCAAACCCTAACCATCACCGTAACCCTAACCCTCACTCTCACCATCACCCTCAGCCTAACCCTAACCCTAACACTAACCCTCAACCTAAACCTAACCCTAACCTTAACCCTCACCCTAACCCTCACCCAAACCGTAACCCTAACCCTCAATCTAACCCTAACCTTAACCCTAACCCTCACACTAACCATCATCCTCAACCTAAACCTAATCCTAACCATAACCCAAACCAAGAACTAACCCTAACCCAAACCCTAAACTTAGCCCTAGCCCTAACCCTATACATAAACCTAACCCTAACCCTCACCCTAACACTTATCCTAACCCTAACCCTAATCCTAACCCTAAAACTAACCCTAGTCAGAGCCCTAACCATAACCATAAACCTAATCCTACCCCTAAGCCTAACGCTAACCCTCACCATAACGCTCACCCTAACCCTAACCCAAACCATCACCAAAACCTAAAGGTAACCCCAAACCTAACCCTAATTCAAACCCTAACCCTAACCCTCACCCTAAACCTAACCCTCACCCTTGCCCTAACCCTAACCCTAACCCTAACACTAACACTAACCCAAACACTAATCCTAACCAAAAGATAACCCTAACCCTAAAACTCACACTCACCCTAAACCTGACCCTCACACTCACCCTAACCCTCACCCTCACACTCACACTAACCCTAACCCTAACCCTCACTCCAACCCTCTCCCTAACTCTAATCCTAAACCTAATCCTATCCCCAATCCTAACTCTAATCCTAACTGTAACTCTTACCCTCACTCTCACCCTAACCATAACCCTAACACGAACAATAATCCTAAACATAACCCTATCACAAACCCAAACGCTATCCCCAACCCTAAACATACGCCTAACCCTAACCCTCACACTCACCGTAAACCTAACCCTCACCCAAACCCTTACCCTAACCCTAACACTAATCCTCATGGTAAACCTAACCCTAACCATAACACTGACCTTATCCCTAACGCTAACTCCTAACCCTAACCCTAACCATAACCCTAAGGGTCCCTAACCCTAACCCTAACCCTAATCCTAACCCTAATCCCAACCCTAGTCTTAGGCCTAACCCCAACTCAAACCCTAAGTGTCCCTAACCCTAACCCTAACCCTAACCCTAACCCTAACCCTAAACCTCAACCAAACCTGCCCCCTAAACCTAACACTAAACATAACCCTCACACTAACGCTAGCCCTAACCCTCAACCTCACCCTCACACTATCCCTAACCCTAACCGACACACCCTCACACTCCCCCTAACCCTAACCCTAAACCTAACCCTCAATCTTACCCTAAGTCTAACCCTAACCCTCACTCTCATCCTAACCCTAACCCTAACGCTAACATTAACCCATATCCCAATCCTAACACAAACCATAACCCTCACCCTCACACTAACCCTAATCCTCAACATCACCCGCACCCTAACCCTAACCGTAATCCTAACCCTAACCGTAAACATAAGCCCTAACTCCTAACCCTAACCCTAACCCTGACACTAAAGACCCTACCCTAACCCTATTCTTAACCATAACCTAACCCTAGCCCTAGCCCCAACCTTAACAATAAACCTAAGTATAACACTAACTGTATCGCTAACCCTAACCTTAACCTAACCCTAACCCTAACCCTAAGTATAGCTAACCCTAACCCTAACCCTCACCCTCACCCTCATGCTAACCATCCACGTAACCTGCAACTGACCCTAAACCTTACCCTCATCCTAAAACTCACCCTAACCCTAACCCTCACCCTAACCCCAACCCTCAGCCTAACCCTAACCCTAACTTAACCCTCGCCCTCACCTTCACTCTAAACATAACCCTAAACCTAAGCCAAACCCTAACCCTAACCCTTAACCTAACCCTAACCCTAACACAAAGCCTAACTAAACCGTAACCATAAAGCTAACACTAACCATAACCCTAACCCTACACCTAACAATAACCCAAACCTTAACAATAACCCTAAACTTAACCTGACCTTAACCCTAACCCCAACCCTCACCCTAATTCTAACCCTCACCCTAACCCTAAACCTAAAGCTAACACTAACCCTCACCCTAAACCTTACCCTAACCCTTATCATCACCCTAAACCTCACCCAAACAGTAACCCTAACCCTAACCCTCACCTTAACACAAACCCTAACCCTATCCCTAATCCTCACTTTCACCTTCACCCTCACCTTAACCCTAACCCAAACCATAACCCTAACCCTCACCCAAACCCTAAGCATTCCTACCCCTAACCCTAACTCTAACCCTAGGCCTAGCCCAAAACCTAACCATAAATCTAACCCTAATCCTAAACCTAACGCTAACCATAAAGTTAACCCTAACCCTAACAATAAGGGTCCCTAACCCTAACTGTAACCCCAACCCTAAACCTAACCATAAATCTAACCCTAACCCTAACAATAAGGGTCCCTAACCCTAACTGTAACCCCAACCCTAAACCTAACCATAAATCTAACCCTAACCCTAACAATAAGGGTCCCTAACCCTAACTGTAACCCCAACCCTAAGCCTAAACCTAACCCTCAGCCTAAACCTAACCCTCACCCTCACCCTAAAGTAACGCTCACCCTAGCCCTAACCATCACCCTAACCCTAACCCTAATCCTCACCCTAACCCTCACCCTCACACTCACCCTCACACTAATCCTAATCCTAACCCTAACCCACACCCTCACCCTAACCCTAACCCAAACCTTCACCCTCACCCTCACCCTCAGACTCACCCTATCCCTCACCAGAACCCTCACCCTAACCCTAATCCTAACCCAAAACTTAACCCTAACCATAACCCAACTCCTAACCCTAAACCTAATCCTAACCCTAACCGTAAGGGTTCCTAAATCTGACCCTAACTCTTAACCCAAACCCTAACCATAAACGTAACCCTAACCCTAACCCTAAACATAATCCCTAACTCCTAACCCAAACCATAAACCTAACCCTAACGGTCCCGAAACCTAACCCTAACCCTAACCGCCAACTTAACCCTCACCCTAACCCTAATCCTAACCTCACCCTCAACCTCACCCTAACCCTAAACCTAACCCTAACCCTAACCCTAAACCTAACCCTAACCCTAACCCTCAACCTCACCCTCACCCTAACCCTCACCATAAGCCTAACAGGAATCCTAAACCTAAAGTTAACTCTAACACTAATCCTCACCATAATCCTCACGCTGACCCTCACCTTCACCCTAACCCTAACCCTCACCCTCACCTAAACTGAACCCTTACCCTAACCCTACCCATAACGCTCACCCTCACCACAACCCTAATTCTAACCCTAACCATAAACCTAATCCAAATCCTAACCCTAACCCTAACCCTAAACCTAATCCTAAATCTAACCCTAACCCTCACCCTCACCCTAACCCTAAACCTAATCCTAACCGTAACCCTAGCCTATCCCAAACCATAAACCTATCCCTAGCCCTAACTTTAAACATAACCCAAATCCCAACTATAATGATAACCCTAACCGTAAGGTTCCCTAAACCTAACACAAACCTTTAACACAAACCCTAACCCTAAACCTAACCCTAACCTTACCCCTCACCCAACCCTAACTGTCACCTTCACCCTCACACTAATCCTAACCCAAAACCTAACCCTAACCATCATCCTCACCCAACCCTCACCCTCACCATAACCCTAATCCTAACTCTCACCCTAACCCTAAACCTAACCCTAATACTAATCCTCACCCTAACCCTGACCCTAACCCTCACCGTAAACCTAAGCCTAACCTCACACTAACCATAACCCTAAACTTCACCCTAACCTCACAGTCAACCTCACCATAACCCTAACCCTAACCCAAACCCTAACCCTCAACCTAACCCTAACCCTCACCCTAATCCTAACCCTAACACTAAACCTAATCCTCACCCTAATCCTCACCCTAACCCTCACCCACATCCTCACCCTAATCCTAACCTTAACCGGAACTCTAACACTCACCTTAATCCTTACCCCCACCCTAAGCCTCAACCTCACCCTCACGCTCACCCTTACCCTCACCCTCATCTTCACCCTAAACCTAACCCTAAACCTAACCCTCAACTAACCTTAACTGAAACCTAAACCTAAACCTCTCCCTAACCATCACCTTAACCCTAACTTAACCTTAACCCAAACTCTAACCCTAACCCTAACCCAAACCCTAACCCTAATCGGAACCCTCACCCAATCCCTAACCCAACTCTAACCCAAACCCTAATCCAAACACTAAACCTAATCCTAAACCTAACCGTAGCCCTAAACATCACCCTAACCCTCACTCTAACACTAACCCTTACCATAACACAAACACAAACCCTAAACCACACACTCAACCTAACCCTCACTCTAACCCTAACCCTACCCCAAACACTAACCTTCACCTCACCCTCACCCTCACCATAACCTTCACTATCACCTTAACCCAAACCCCAATCCTAAACCTAACCTTCAACCTCACCCTGAGCCTCACCCTCACCCTAACCCTAACCCTAACGCTAACCATAAGGGTCCCTAAATCTAACCATGACCCTTAACCCAAACCCTCACCCTAACCTAATCCTATACCTAACCCTGACTCTAATCCAAACTCTAACCGTAACCGTAACCCTAACCCTAACCCTCACTCAAACCCTAGCCCTAACTCTAACCCTAACTCTTACCCTAACCCTAAACCTAATGCTAACGCTCACCCTAAACTTCACCCTAACCCTAACATTAAACGTAACCCTAACCCTCACACTCACCCTCATAATAACAATAAACGTCACCATCCCCTCACCCCACACTAATCCTAACACTAACCCCAAACCAAAGCCTAACCCTAAACCTAAACCTAACCCTAACCCAAACCCTAACCCTAACCCTAACCCAAACCCAAACCCTAATCCTAACACAGACATAACCCTAACCGTAACCCTAACACTAACCCTAACCCAAACCCTAAACCTAGGCCTTGCCCAAACCCTAACATAACCCTAACCCTATCCCTAATCCTAACCCTAACCGTAAAGGTCCGTAACTAACCCTAACCCTTAACACATACCCTAACCCTAACCATAAACCTAATCCTAACTCTAACCCTAAACATAACCCCTGATTCCTAAATCAAACTGTAACCCTAAACCTAAGGGTCCTTAACCCTAACCCTAACCCTAACCCTAAGCCTCACCCTAAACCTCAACCTAACCCTAACCGAAAACCTAACCCTCAACCTAACAGAAAACTTAACCCTAACCCAAAGTCTAACCCTAACCCTAACACTCACCCTAAGCCTAAACCTCACCCTAGCAATAACCCTCACCCTAACCCTCACTCTCACCCTCACCGTAACCCTAAACCTAACCCTAACCCTAACCCTAACCCTTCACCTAACAGTAACCCTCACCCTAACCCTAACCCTAACCCTAACCCTAACCCTCACCTAACACTAACCCTACCCCTAACCCACACCCTAACACAAACCTTAACCCTAACCCTAACCCTACCCCTAACCCACACCCTAACACAAACCTTAACCCTAACACTAACCTTAAACCTAACCCTATCCCTAACCATAAACCTAAGCCTAACCCGAACCTGAACCCTTACCTTCACCCTCACCTTAACCCTAACCCTACCCCTAACCCTAACCCTCATTCAACCATAAGGGTTGCTAATCCTAACCCTAATCCTAACCCTAACTCTAACCCTAGTCCTAGCCCAAACCCTAACCATAAATCTAACCCTAACCATAAACCTAACGCTAACCATAAACTTAACCCTACCCTAACCTTAACACTAAGGGTCTCTAACCCTAACCCTAACCGTAACCCCAACCCTAAACCTAACCCTAACCCTCACCCTAACGTAACGCTCACCCTAACCCTAACCATCACCCTAAACCTAACCCTAATCCTCACCATAACCCTCACCCTCACCCTAACCTAACCCTAATCCTAACCTTCCCCCTCCCCCTCACCCTCACCCTCACTCTCACCCTAACCCTCACCATGACCCTCACCCTAACCCTAATCCTAACCCAATCCTTAACCCTAAACATAACCCTAATCCTAACCCTAAACCTAAACCAAGTCCTAAACCTAGCCCAGGCCTAACCCTAAACATAACCCTAACCCTAACCCTAACCCTAATCCTAACCCTAATCATAAGGGTTCCTAAATCTAACCCTAACTCTTAACCCAATGCTTAACCATAAACGTAACCATAACCCTCACCCTCACCCTCACCCTAACCCTAAACCTAACCCTAACCCTAACCCAAACCCTCACCCTAACCCTCAACCTCAACCTCAACGTAATCCTCACCATAAGCGTAACAGTAAACCTAGTCCTAAAGCTAAACCTAACACTAACCCTCACCATAACCCTCACCCTCACCCTAACCCTAACCCTAAACCTCACCCTTACCCTAAACCTAACCCTACCCATAACCCTCACCCTCAGCGCAACCCTAACACTAACCCTAACCATAAACCTAAACCAAATCCTAACCCTAACCCTAACCCTAAACCTAACCCTAAACCTCAAACTCACTCTAACCCTAACCCTAGCCCAAACCCTAACCCTAAGCCTATCCCAAACTCTAAACCTATCCCTAGCCCTAACCCTAAACATAACCGAAATCCCAACCCTAATCCTAACCATAACCGTAAGGGTCCCTAAACCTAACACAAATTCTTAACACAAACCCTAACCCTAACCCTCACCCTAACCATAACCATCAACCTCACCCTAATCCTAACCCAAACCCTAACCCTAAACGTAACCCTAACCCTAATCCTAACCCTCACCCTAATCCTACCCCTAAACCTCACCGTGAACCTAAACGTAACACTCACACTAACCATAACCCTAAACCACACCCTAACCTCCCCGTCAACCTCACCATAATCCAAACCCTTACCCTAACCATAACCCAAACCCTAACCCTCAACCTAACCCTAACCGTCACCCTAATCCTAACCCTAAACCTATTCCTATTCCTCACCCTAATCCTCACCCTCACCCTCACCCTAATACTAACCCTAACCCTAACCCTAACCCTAATACTCACTTTAACTCTCACCCTCACCTTAAACCTCACCCTCACCCTCACCCTAACCCTAACAGAAACCCTAACCCTAAACCTAAACCTCACCCTAACCATCACACTAACGCTAAGCCTAATCCTAAACCTAACACTTACCCTAACCCTAACTCTCACCCTAAAACTCACCCTCACCCTCACCCTAAACCCAAACATAAACCTAACCCTAACCCTAACTCAAACCCAAACCCTAACACTAACCCTAACCCTAATCATAACCCTCACCCAAACCCTAACCCAAACAGTAACCCTAAAAATAAACCTAACACTAGCCCTAAACCTAACGGTAACTCTAACCCTCAACCTAACCCTCACAACAGTCCTAACCCTCACCCTAACCCTAACCAAAACCCTAAACCAAACACTCACCCTAACCCTCACTCTAACCCTAACATTAACCCAAACACTAACCTTCACCCTCACCCTCATCCTCACCCTCACCATAACCCTCACTCTCACCTTAGATCTAACCCTAATCCTAACCCTAACCTTCAACCTAACCCTCACCCATACCCTCACCATAACCCTAACACTAACCCTAATCCTACAGGTCCCTAAATCTAAACATGAACCTTAACCCAAACCTTCACCCTAACCCTAAGCCTAACCCTAACCCTAACTTTAATCGAAACCCTAACCGTAACCCTAACACTAACCCAAACCTTCACACAAACCCTAACCCTAAACCTAACCCTTACCCTAACCCTAACACTAACCCTCACCCTAAATTCACACTAACCCTAACACTAACCATAACCTAACCCTCACACTAACCCTCATCCTAACACTAACCGTCACCCTTCCCCTCACCCTCAACCTAACCCTAACCCTAACCCCAACCCAAACCCTAACCCTAACAATAACCTTAACCCTAAACCTAACCCTAACCCAAACCCAAACCCTACCCTAAACCAAACCCAAACCCTAATCCCAACACTAAACATAAACCCAACCGTAAGCCTATACCTCACCCTAACCCAAACCCTAAACCTAGCCCTAACCCAATCCCTAAACATAACCCTAACCCTATCCATAATCGTGATCCTAAACATAAAATTCCATAAACCTAACCTTAACCCTTAACCCACACCCTAACCCTAACCATAAACCTAACCCTAACCCCAACCCTAAACATAACCCCTGACTCCTAAATCAAACCCTAACCCTAAACTTAAGGGTCCCTAAACCTAACCCTAAAGCTAACCCTCACGTTAACCCTCAACCTAACCATAACACTAACCCTCACACTCAAACTCACACTAACCCTAACCCTCAACCTAACCCCCACCCACACCCTAACCTTCACCGTAACTCTAACCCTAACCCTACCCGAAACCCTAACCCTAACCCCAAACTTCACCCTCACCCTCACTCTAAACCTAACCCTAACCATAACCCTAACCCTCACCCTCGCCGTAACCCTAACCCTCAACCTAACCCTAACTCTTACCCTAACCCTCACACTCACCCTAACCATAACCCTAACCCTCACCCTAATCATCAATCTCAACCTCACCATAACCCTAACCCTCACCCTAACCCTAACCCTAAATCTAACCCTCACCCTAACCCTACAACTAATCCTAATCCTAATCCTAATCTTAATCCTTATCCTAATCCTAACCCTAACCCTAAAACAGCCCTCACCCTAACCCTCATCCTCACCCTAATCCTTACCCTAACCCTCATCCTCACCCTAAATCTTATTCTCAACCTAACCCTAACCCTCACCCTGACCCTAAACCCAACCCTAACCCTAACCCTAACCCAAACCCTAACCCTCACACTAACCCTAACCCTCACTCTAACACTAACGCTAACCCTAACCCACACCCTCACTCTTACTCTTACCCTAACCCTAACCCTCACTGTAACCCTAACGCTCACCCTAAACCTAACCATAAACAAAACCTTAACTATAACCCTAAACCTAACCCTAATCCAAATCCTAAACCTAGCCATAGCCCTAACCCTAAACACAACCCTAATCTTAAAACTTATCCTAACCCTAACCGTAAGGGTCCCTAAATCTAACCCTAACTCTTAACGCAAACCATAACCCTGACCATAAAAGTAACCCTAACCCTAACCCTAAACATAACCAACTCAACCTAACAAATTCTCAACCTAAGGCTCATCATAAACCTCATCCTAATCTTAACCCTAAACGTAAACCTAACCCTAACACTCATCCTAAGCCTAAACCTAACCCCAACCCTAACCCTCAGTATAAACCTCACCCTGACCCTTAACCCTCAGTCTAAACCTCACCCTGACCCTAACCCTAACCTTAACCCAAACCATAACGGAAACACAACCCATAAACCTCACACTAACCCTAACCCTAACCTTAACCCTAACATTCACTCTAACCCTCAGGCTAATCCTAACCCTAATCCTAACCCTAACCTTAACCATTCCCTAGCCCTCACACTCACCTATTTGTCACCCTCACCCTCACTGTCACCCTAACCAAAACTGTCACCCTCACTGTAACCCAAACCCTAACCATAACCACAACCCTAATATTCACCATAAACCTAACCCTCACCCTTCACCCAAAACTAACCCTAACCCTAACCCTAAACCAAACCCTAACCCAAACCCTAACACTAACACTAACCCTCACCCAAACCCTAATCCTCACCCTAACCCTAACCCTAAACCTTACCCTCAACCTAAGCCTCTCCCAAACCCTAATCCTAACCCTAACCCTTAGCCAAACCTAAACCTAACCATTACCCTCAACCTAACCTCAACCTAACCCTCACCCTAACCCTATCCATAAACATAACCCTTACCCTCATCCTCAACCTCACCCTAACCCTAAACTTCTCCCTCACCCTAACCCTCACCGTAACCCTAACCCTAACACTAATCCTTACATTAACCCTAAAATTAAATCTAATCCTAACCCTAACCCTAACCCAAAATCTCACCGTAACCCTCACTGTAAACCTAACCCTAACTCTAACCCTCAACCTCCACCGCATCCTCACACCACCCTAAACCTCACCTCACCCTAACCCTCACCATAACCCTCACCATAAGTGTCACCATAACGCTAATCCTAACCCAAAATGTAACCTTAATCCCTAACCCTAACCCTAACACTAACCCAAATCCTAAATCTTGCCCTAGCCCTAAACCGAAATAAAACCATAACCATAACCC
This sequence comes from Megascapheus bottae, assembly GCA_024803745.1. Lineage (NCBI taxonomy): Eukaryota > Metazoa > Chordata > Mammalia > Rodentia > Geomyidae > Megascapheus > Megascapheus bottae. The sequence continues at coordinate 1,165,554 of JANJXV010000043.1, read as the reverse complement.
TAATCCAAACCCTAACCGTAAGTGTCCCTAAACCTAACTCTAACGCTCACCCTAAAAGTAACCCTAACCCTAACCCTCATCTTCACCCTAACCCTCAAACTCACCCTCACCCTAACCCCCAACCTAACCCTAACCCTAACCCTAAACAAAAACCTAACCCCAACCCTAATCCTAATCCTCACTCAAACCCTAATCCTAACCCTAACCCTTACCCTAATACTAAACCTAACGCTTACCCTCAACCTAACCCTCACCCTAACCCTTACCATAAACGTAATCCTAACCCTCAAACTCACCCTCCCCTAACCCAAACCCAAACCCTAAACCTGAACCTAATCCTAAACCTAACCCTAACTCTAACCCAAACCCTATCCCTTACCCTAAACCAAACCCTGACCCTCAACCTCACCCTAACCCTAACCCTCACACTCACCCACATTCTCACTCTAACCCTCACCCTCACACTCACTCTAACGTTAATCCTAACCTTAACCCTCATCCTAATCATAAACCTAACCCTTACCCTCACTCTAATGCTCACCTCACCCTAACCCTCATCCTAACCCTAAAACTAACCCTAACCATCACCTTAATGCTCAATCTCAACCTAACACTAACCCTAAACCTAACCCTAAACCTTACCATAACCCTAACCTAAACCCTAACCCTAAAACTGAACCTAACCATAACGCTAAACCTAACCCTAAACCTAACCCTAACCGTTAACCCAAACCCTAACCCTAACCATAAACGTAACCCGAACCCCAACCCTAAACATAAACCCTAACTCCTAACCCAAAATCTAACAGTAACCATAAGGGTCCCTAAACCTAACCCTAACAGTTAACCCAAACCCTAACCCTAAACTTCAACCTAACCCTCACCCTTACCCTAAGCCTAAATATAACCCTAACCATAAAACTAACCCTAACACTAACCCTCATCATAACCCTCACCCTAACCCTAACCCTAAACCTAATACTAACACTCATCCTCATCCTCAACGTAAACTGAACCTTAATCCTAAACCTAACGCTAACCCTCACCCTCACCGTAAACCTCACCCTAACCCTAAACCAAATCTTAAATCTCACCCTAACCATAACCGTAACCCTCACCCTAAACCTGACCCACAACCTCACATTAACCCTAATCATAACCCTAACCCTAACCCAAAACCTAATCCTCACCCTAACTCTACCCCTAACCCTAACACTAAGCCTCACCCTAAACCTCACCCTAACCCTTCCCCTAAACGTAACCCTAAACCTCACCCTAACCCTCACTCTAACCTTAACCCTAACCCTATCCCTAACCCAAACCCTAACACTAACCCTAAATGTAACCCTAACCCTAACCCTAACCCTCACCCTCACCTTCACCCTATCACTAACCCTAACCCTAAACCTAACCCTCACCCTCACCCTAACCCCAAAACTAAACCTAACCCTAAACCAAACCCTAAAGCTAACCCTAACCCTACACTAACCCTCACGAAAACTCTAATCTTAACAATAACCCTTACGCTAGCCCTATCCCTTACCCTCAACCTAACCCTAACCCTAACCCTAACAGTAAACGTAACCCTAACCCTCAACCTCACCCTCAAACTACCCTATCCTTCACCCTCACCCTCACCCTCACCCTCACCATAACCCAAACCCTAACCCTAACCCAAACCCTAACCCTAAAATTAAACCTAACCCTAACCCTAACCCTAGCCCTAACCCAAACCCTAACACTTACCCTAACCCTCACCCTCACCCTCACCCTAACCCTAGCCCTAACCCTCACCTTAACCCTAAATCTAACCCAAACTTTAACCCTGACCCTAACACTAACCCTATTCAAATTTTATCCTAGCCCTAGCCCTAACCCTAAATATAACCATAACCATAACTCTAATCCTAACCTAACCATAAGGGCCCTAAACTCAACCCTAACCGTTAACCCAAACCCTAACCGTAACCATAAATGTAACCCTAACGCTAACCCTAAACGTAAACCCTAACTCCTAACCCAAACTCTAACAGTAACCATAAGGATCCCGAAACCTAACCCTAAAAGTTAACCCAAACCCTAACCATAACCCTAACCCTCAACCTAACCCTCACCCTCACCCTAAGCCTAAACATAACCCTAACCATAAAACTAATCCTAACACTAACCCTCACCATAACACTCACCCTAACCCTAACCCTAAACCTAATCCTAACACTCATCCTCACCCTCAAACTAAACCCAAACCTAACCCTAAACCTAACCCTAACCCTCACCCTCACCGTAACCTTCACCCTAACCCTAAACCAAATCTTAAATCTCAACCTAACCATAACCGTAACCCTCACCCTAAACCTGACCTGCAGCCTCACATTAACCCTAACCATAACGCTAGTCCTAACCCAAAACCTAAACCTCACCCTAACCCTACCACTAACCCTAACACTAACACTCACCCTAACCCTTACCCTAACCCTTACCCTAAACGTAACCCTAAACCTCACCCTAACCCTCATTCTAACCTTATCCCTAACCTTATCCCTAACTCAAACCCTAACACTAAGTCTAAACCTAACCCTAACCCTAACCCTCACCCTCACCCTCACTTTCACCCTATCGCTAATCCTAACCCTAAACCTAACTCTCACCCTCACCCACACCCTAACCCCAAACCTACCCCTAACCCTAAACCAAACCCTAAAGCTAACAATAACCCTACACTAACCCTCACGAAAACTCTAATCTTAACCCTAACCCTTACGATAGCACTAACCCTTACCCTCAACCTAACCCTAACTGTAAACGTAACCTTAACCCTCAACCTCACCCTCAGACTAACCCTAACCTTCACCCTCACCCTCACCGTCACGGTAACCCAAACCCTAACCCTAATCCTAAAACTAAACCTAACCTTAATCCTAACCCTAGCCCTAACCCAAACCTTAACCCTTACCCTAACCCTCACCCTCACCCTCAACCTCACCCTAACCCTAACCCTCACACTCACTGTAACCCTCATTCTAACCGTAAACCTAACCCTACCCCTAACCCTCACCCTCACTCTCACCCGCAACTTCACCCTAATCCTCACTCTCACCCTAACCCTAACCCTACTCCTAACCATAACCCTAACACTATCCCTCACCCTAATCCTCACCCTAACACTCACCCTAACCCTAACCCTTACCAAGAAATAACCCTAACCCAAAGCCTAAACCTAGCCCTAGCCCTAACCCAAAACATAACCCTAACCCTAATCCTAATCCTAACCCTAACCATAAGGGTACCTAAACCTAATCCTAACAGTTAACCAAAAACCTAACATAACCTTACACGTAACCCTAACCCTAACCCTAATCCTAAACCAAATCCTAAATCTCACCCTAACCATAACCCTAAACCTCACCCTAATCTTCACCATCAACCTCAACCTAACCCTTACTCAAATCCTAACCGAAACCTAGCTCGAACCCTAAACATAACCGTAACCGTAACCCTAACCCTAACCTAACCTTAGGGTCCCTAAACCCAAACCCTAACCCTAACCATAAACGTAACCCTAACCCTAACATTAAATATAACCCCTAACTCCTAACCCTAACCCTAACCTTAAGGGTCACTAACCCTAACCCTAAACTTAACCTTCACCCTAACCCTGACCCTAACCCTAAACCAAATTCTAAATCTCACCCTAACCATAACGCTAACCCTCACCCTAACCTTCACCCTCAACCTCACCCTAATCCTAAACCTAACCCTAACCCTAAACCTCACCCTAACCCTAACCCTAAGCCCCACGCTAATCCTAACCCTAACCCTAACCTAACCCTCACCCTAACCCGAACACTAACTCTCACCCTAACCCTCACTCTCACCCTAACCCTAATCGGCACCATAAACCTAACCCTCATCCTAAACCTCACTGTAATCCTAACCCTCACCCTAATCCTAACCATAACCCTAAACCTCAACCTCACCCTAACCCTAACCCTAACCCTAACCCTAAACCTTACCCTAACCCTATGCCGAAGACTAACCCTAAAAATAAACCTCACCTAACCCTCACCCTAGAACAAAACCTAACTCAAACTCTAAATGTAACCCTAACATTAACACTAACCCTCATCCTTAACCTAAACCTCAAACTCACCCTCACCCTAACGCCAAACCTAACCCTAATCCTAAACCAAAACCAAACCCTAACCCCAAACCTAACCCCAACCCTCACTCAAACCCTAACTCTCACCCTAACACTAACCATAAACGTAACGCTAAACCTCAACCTCACCCTCAACCAAACCCTAATCTTCACCCTCACCCTCATCCTCACCGTAACCCTCACTGTAACCCTAACCCTTAAACTAACCCTAACCCTAACCCTAACCCAAACCTTAACCCAAACCCTAACCCTCACCCTGACCCTCACCCTCACCCTAACCCTAACCATCACCCTAACCCTACCCTAACACAAACTTTAACCCTAACCCTAACTCTATTCAAAATCTAAACCTAGCCCCAGCCCTAACCCTAAACATAACGGTAACCCTAACCCTAATCCTAACCTAACCATAAGGGTCCCTAAAACCTAACCCTAACTGTTAACCCAAACCCTAACCCTATCCATAAACGTAACCCTAACCCTAACCCTAAACATAACCCCTAACTCCTAATCCAAACCCTAACCCTAACCTTAAGGGTACCTAAACCTAACTCTAACCCAAACCCTCACCCTAACCCTCAGCCTAACCCTAAGTCTAACCCTCAACCTAACCCTCACCCTCACCTTAACCCTCACGCTAAACCTAAACATAACCCTAACCCTAAAACTAATCCTAACACTAACCCTCACCATAACCCTCATCCTAACCCTAACCCTCACCCTCACCCTCAACCTCAACCGAACCCTAACCCTAACCCTAACCCGAAACATCACCCTCAATGCAACCCTCACACTAACTCTGACCCTAACCCTAAACCAAATCTTAAGTCTCACACTAACACTAACCATAAACTCACCCTAAACCTCACCCTCAACCTAACACTAACCCTCATCCACACACTAACCCTAACCCTCACCCTCGCCCAAAACCTAACCCTAACCATCACCCTAACCCTCACTCTAACCCGAACCCGAACCCAATCCCTAAACCAAACCCGAACCCTAACCCTAACCCTAACCCTCAACCTCACCCTCACCCTATCGCTAACCCTAACCCCAAACCTAACGCTCACCCTCACCCTAACCCTCACCCTCACCCTAAATCCAAACCTAAACCTAACCCTAACCATAAACCAAACGATAATCGTTACCCTAACCCTAACCCTAACACTTACCCTCAACCTAACACTCACCCTAACCATAACCATAAATGTAACCCTAACCCTCAACCTCAACCTCACCCAACCCTAACCCTAATCTTCAACCTCACCTTCACCCTCACCGTAACACAAACCCTAACCCTAACCCAAACTCTAAACATAAAACTAAACCTAACTCTAACCCTCACCCTAACACTAACCCAATCCCTAAACCTTCACCTATCCCTAACCCTAACCCTCACCCTCACCCTCAGCCTCACCCTAACCCTAACCCTAACCATAACACTAAACTTAACACTCACACTTACCCTAACCCTCACTCTAACCCTAACCCTTACCAAAAACCTACACTCACCCTCACCCTAACCCTCACTCTCAGCTTAACCCTAACCCTAACCTTAACCTTAACACTAACCCTCAACGTAACCCTCATCCTAACCCTCACCATAACCCTAACCCTAACCCAAGCATTAATCATAACCCTAACCCTAACCCTAACCCAAATCCTAAACCTAGCCCTAGCCCTAACCCTAAGCATAAGCCTAACCCTAACTCTAATTCTAACCCTAATCATAAGGGTCCCTAAACCTAACCAAAACTGTTAACCCAAACCCTAATCATAACCATAAACGTAACCCTAACCCTAACCCTAACCCTCACCCTCACCATAACCCTCACCCTAACCCTGACACTAACCATAATCCAAATCCTAAATCTCACTCTAAACATAAACATAACCCTCAACTTAACCTTCACCCTCAACCTCACCCTCATCCTAACCCTAACCCTAACCCAACACTAAACATCACCCTAACCCTAACACTAACCCTCATCGTAACCCTCACCCTCACCCTAACCCTCACCCTAAGCCTAATCCTAACCATAACCCTAAAACTAACCCTAACGAACCCTCACCATAACACTCAACCTAACCCTAAACCTAACTCTAACCCTAACTCTAACCCTCACCGTAACCCTCACCCTAACCTTAAAACAAATCTTAACCCTCACCCTAAACTTCACCCTCAACCTCAACCCAACCCTAAACCTAACTCCAACCCTAACCCAAACCGTAAACCTCAACCTGTGGGGAGCTGCGAGGGCCGCGCCTTAAAGATGGCTCCGGTTTCCGCCTTCCGCCATCCCGACGGTGAGTGCTCTCTGTGAAAAACAACTCCTTATATGGCTAAGTTTTGGCCTCTGGCTTGCTTCTGCATAGTTGGCCCTATCGGCATCTCCCACGTGGCTTTTCAAGATTGGCCAGGCGGATGTCTTATAAGACCAGGGATAGTCTCGGGGGGAGGAGGGGGAGAAGAAGAAGAAGAGGAAGGAGAAAGGAAGAAGTTTGTTAAGGGTTCCTGAATAAACTACTTGGAAAAGAATCCTGTATCGCGTCTTCTTTGCTGGTCTAGGCGGAAACGACATCACCCTAACCTTAACCCTATCCCTAACACTAACCCTCACCCTAACCCTCACCCTAACCATTACCCTCAACCTAATCCTAACCCTAACCCAAAACCTCACCCTAATTCTAACAGTAACCCTCACACTAACCTTCACCCTCACCCTAACCCTAACCCTAACCCTCACCCTAAACTTCACCTCACCCAAACCCTATCCCCTACCACACCCTAACACTCACCATAACCCTAAAGCTAATCCTCACCCTCACTCTCACTCTCACCATCACCCTAACCCTAACACTAACCCTAAACCTAACCCTAACCCTCACTCTAACACTCACTGTCACGCTAACCCTCACCCTCCCCTAACCCTAAACCTAAGCCTAACCCTAAAACTAACCCTAAAACTAAGCCTAAACCTAACCCTCACCTAAACCCTCACACTAACCCTAACCCTAACCCTAATCCTAACGCTAACCCTTACCCTCACGCTCACCCTCACCCTGAACATAAACTAACCCTAACCATAAACCTAACCCTAACACTTACCCTAACCCTAACTCAAAGCCTAAACCTCACCCTCACCCAAACCCTAACTAACCCTCTCCCTAAACTCTCCCTCCCCCTAACACTTACCCTAACCATAGCACAAACCCTATCCCTAACACTGAACATAATCCTAACACTAACCCTATCTCTAACTCAAACCCTAACCCTAACCCTAACACCAAACATAACCCTAACCCTTAGCCTCAACCTCAACCTCATCGAAAAGTAACCCTTACCCTAACCATAACCCTAACACTAACACTCACCCTCATCCTAACCCTCACACTCAACCTCACCCTAACCACAAACCTAACCCTAATCCAAAACCAAACCCTAACCCTAAATCGAATCTTAACCCTAACCATCACCCAAACCCTAATCCTAACCCTAAACCTGACCGTAACACTAACCCTAACCCTTACCCTCACCCTCACCCTAACCATAACCGTAACCCTAACCCACAACTTCACCCTCCCCTTAACACTAACCATTACACTCATCCTCACCCTCACTGTAACCCTAACCCTCCCTCTAACCCTTAACCTAACCCTCACCCTAACCTTAACCCTCACCCTAACCCTAACCCTAACCCAAACCCTGATACTTACCCTAACCGGAACTCTACCTTTCACCCTCACCCTCACCCTCACCCTCAACCTAAACCTAACCCTAACCCTAATCCTAAACCTCACCCTCAACCTAACCCTCACCCTCAACCTCAAACTAACCCCAAACCTAACCCTAACCTAACCATAAAACAAAATCTAATCCTAACTCAAAACCTAACCCTCACCCTAACCCTAACCCTAACCATAACCCTAACCCTAACCCACAACCTCACCCTCACCCTAACCCTAAACATCACCCTCACCCTCACCCTCAATGTAACCCTAACCCTAACCCTAACCCAAACGCTAACCCTCACACTAAATCTAACCCTAACTTTAACCCTATCCCTAACCCTTACCCTAAACCTAAACCTACCCCTCACCCTCACCTTCACCCTTACCCTCATCCTAACTCTAACCCTAACCCTAACCCTAACCCTCACACTCACCATAACCCTCACTCTAACCCTAACCTTAATCCAAACCCTAACACTCACACTCAACCTAACCCTCACTCTCACCCTAACTGAAACCTAACCCTAACCCTAACCCAAATCCTAACCCTCATTCTAAAGATAACCCTAACCCTCACCCTAACCCTCACCCTCATTCAAATCCTGACCCTAACAATAACCCTAACTCTAACCCTAACCCAAACCCTAAGCCTCAACCTAACCCTAACCCTAACCCTAATCCTAACCCTAACCCTAAACCTAACACCCCACCCTACCCCTTACCCTAACCATAACCCTAACCCAAACCTTAACCCTAACCCTAAACCTAACCCAAAGCTTAAACCTAGTCTTAGCCCTAACCCTAAACATAACCCTAACCCTAACCCTAACCCTAATCCTAACCCTAACAGTAAGGGTCCCTAAAGCTAACCTTAACCGTTAACCTAAACCCTAATATTAACCTTAAACGTAACCCTAACCCTAAACCTAACCCTAACCCTCACCCTCACCATAACCCTCACCCTAACCCTGACCCTAACCCTAAACCAAACCTAAATCTCAGCCTAACCATAACCCTAAACCTCACCCTAAACTTCAACCTCAACCTCACCCTAACCCTAAACTTAACATTTACCCTAACCCAAACCCTAAACCTCACCCTAACCCGGACCCTAAACCTAACACTAACCCTCACCCTAATCCTAACCCTAATCCTAAACCTAACCCTCACCCTAACCCAAACACTAACTCTCACCCCAACCCTTACCCTCACCCTAACCCTAACCGGCACTGTAAACCTAACCCTCACCCTAAACCTAACTCTAATCCTAACCCTCAACCTAATCCTAACCGTAACCTAAACCTCAACCTCACCCTAACCCTAACCCTCACCCTAAACCAAACACTAACACTAACCCGAAGCCTAACTCTAAAACTATACCTCAACCTAACCCTCACCTGAAAACTAAACCGAACTCTAACACTAACCCTAACCCTCATCCTCACCCTAACCCTCAAACTCACCCTCACAATAATCCCAAACCTAACCCTAACTATAACCCTAATCCAAACCCTAAACCCAACCCTAACACTAACCCTCACTCAAACCCTAATCCTAACCCTAACCCTTACCGTAACCCTAACCCTAACCCTTACCCTCAACCTAACCCTCACCCTAACCCTAACCATAAATGTAATTCTAACCCTCAACCTAATCCTCACCCTAAACCTAACCTTCACCCTCATCCTCACCCTCACCGTAGCCCTAAACATAACCCTAACCCAAAACCTAACCCTAAACATTACCCTCACCCTAAACCAAAAACTCACCCTCACCCTAACCCTAACCCTAACCCGGACACTCACCCTCACCCTAACCCTAACCCTAACCCGGACACTCACCCTCACCCTAACCTAAACCTCAACCTAACCCTATCCCTAACCCAAACTTTAACCCTAACCCTAACCCTATTCAAATCCTAAACCTAGACCTAGCCCTAACCGAAAACATAACCGTAACCCTAACCCTAATCCTAACCTAACTGTAAGAGTTCCTAAACCTAACCCTAACCGTTAACCCAAACCCAAACCATAACCATAAAGGTAACCGAAACATAACCCTAAATATAACCCCTAACTGCTAACCCAAACCCCAACCCTAATCTTAAAGGTCTCTAAATCTAACCCTAACCCTAACCTTCACCCTAACCCCATCCAAAACCCTAAATCTTACCCTTATTCTAACTCTCACCCTCACGCTCACCCTCACCCTAACGCTAACCCTAACCCTAACCCTCACGCTAACCCAAACCCTCGCTCTAACCCTAGCCCTAACCCTAACCCTAACCCTCACACTAACCCAAACCCTCACTCTAACCCTAACCCTCACCCTCACCCTCACCCTAACCCTCACTCTACCCTCACCCTCACCGTAACCCTAACCTTAACCCTCACCCTAACCCTCACTCTACCCTCACCCTCACCCTAACCTTAACCCCCACCCTAACCCTCACTCTATTCCTAACCATCACCCTAAACCTAAACCTAACCAAAATCTTAACTGTAACCCTAAACCTAACCCTAAACCAAATCCTAAATCTAGCCCTAGCCCAAACCCTAAACACAATCCTAACACTACCACTTATCCTAACCCTAACCGTAAGAGTCTCTAAACCTAACCGTAACCTTTAACCCAAACCCTAGCCCCAACCATAAAAGTAACCCTAACATTAACCCTAAATATAAACACTAACTCCTAACCCAAACCCTAACACTAACCTTAAGGGTCCCTAAACCTAACCCTAACCCTTAATGAAAACCATGGCCCCAACCATAAATGTAACCGTAACGCTAACCCAAAACATAACCCCTAACTCCTAACCCAAACCCTTACCATACCCTTAAGGGTCCCTAAACCTAATCCTAACCCTAACCCTAACCCTAACCTTACCCTAACCCTAATGCTCACCCTAACCCTCACCCAAAACCTCACCCTAAAACTAACCCTAAACCTCAACCTAACCTTCACTCAAACCATAACCCTCACCCTAATCCTAACCCTAACCCTAAACCTCAACCTCACTCTAACCCTCATCCTCAACCTCAGCCTAACCCCAAACCTAACCGTAACCCTAACCCTAAACCAAACCCTAACACTAACACTAACCCTAACACTAACCCTCACCGAAACCCTAATCCTCAACCTAACCCTAAACCTAAACCTAACCCTAACCTTAACCCTCAAACTAACCCTAACCCTAAACCTAACCCTAACCCTAACCCTCACCCTAAACCTCACTCTAACACTAAACCTAAACCTAACACTAAACCTAACCCTCACTCTAACCCTCACCCTACAAGTAACCCTAACTCTAACTCTAACACTAACTCTAACCCTAACCTTAACCTTCAACTTCATCCTAACCCTCACCCTCACCCTAACCTTAACCCCAAACCTAACCCTAACCCTAACTCTAAACCAAACCCTAACACTAACCCTAACCCTACCACTAACCCTCACCCAAACCCTAATCCTCACCCTAACCCTAACCCTAACCTTAACCCTTACCCTCAACGTAAGCCTCGCCCAAACCCTAATCCTAACCCTAACCCTAACACTAACACTAACACTCACGCAAACCCTAATCAAAACTCTAACCCTTACCCTAACCCTAACCCTTACCCACAACCTAACCTTCACCCTAACACTAACCATAGACGTAACCCAAACCCTCAAACTCAACCTCAACCTAACTCTAACCTTCACCCTCACCCTCACCCTCACCATAACCCAACCCCTAACCCAAACACTCACCCTAAAACTAAACCTACCCTAAACCTAACCCTAGCCCTAACCCAAACCCTAACCCTTACCCTGACACAAACCCTCAACCTCACCCTCACCCTAACCACAACCGTAATCCTCACACTCACTGTAACCCTCACTCTAACCGTAAACCTAACCCTAACCCTAACCCTCACACTCACCCTCACCCTCACCCTAATCCTCACCCTCAACCTCACTCTAACCCCAAACCTAACCCTAACCCTAAACCTAAACCAAAACCTATCCCTAAACCTAACCCAAACCCTAACCCTTACCATAACACTAAACCTAACCATCAACCTCACCTTCACACTCACCCTCACCATAACCCTAACCCTAAACCCAATCCTAAACCTCATACTCACCGCAACACTCACTATAACACTAAACTTACCCCTAACCCTAACCCTCACACTCACCCTCACCCTCATCCTCACCCTAACTCTCACTCTCACCCTAACCCTAAACCTAACCCTTACCCTAACCCTAAACCAAATCCTAAACCTCATCCTAAAGATAACCCTAACCCTCACCCTAACCCTCACCTTCATTCTCACCCTAACCCTAACTCTAACCTTAACACTAACTCTAACCCTAACCCAAAACCTAAGCCTCACCAGAACACTAACCCTAACACTAACCCTCACCCTAACCCTCACCCTAACACTTACCCTAACCCTAACCCAAACCCTCACCCTAACCCAAACCCAAACCCAAACCCTAACACTTACCCTAACCCTAACCCTACCTCTCACCCTCATCCTCACCCTAACCCTAAACCTAACCCTAACCCTAACCCTCACACTCACATTCACCCTAACCCTCACTCTAACCCTAACTCTCACCCTCACCCTAACCCTCACTCTCACCATAATCCTAACCCTAACCTTAACCCTTAACCAAAATAATCTTCACTCTTACTTTCTCCCTAAACCTAACTGTAACACAAAACTTAACCCTAACCCTAACCCTAACCCAAATCCTAAACCTAGCCCTAGCCCTAACCCTAAACATAGCCCTGACCCTAAACCTAATCCTAACCCTAACCATAGGGGACCATAAACCTAACCCTAACCCTTAACGATAACCGTGGCCCCAACCATAAATGTACCCCTAACGCTAACCCTAAACATAACCCCTAACTCCTAACCCAAACCCTTACCATAAACTTAAGGGTCCCTAAACCTAACCCAAACCCTAACCCTAACCCTAACCTTACGCTAACGCTAATGCTAACCCTAACCCTCACCCAAAACCTCACCCTAAATCTAACCCTAAACCTCACCCTAAGCTTCACTCGAACCATAACCCTTACCCTAATCCTAACCTAACCCTAAAGCTCAACCTCACTCTAACCCTTATCCTCAACCTCAGCCTAACCCCAAACCTAACCCTAACCCTAACCCTAAACCAAATCCTAACACTAACCCTAACCCTAACACTAACCCTCACAGAAACCCTAATCCTCACCCTAACGCTAACTATAACCCTTAACCTAACCCTAACCCTAAACCTAATCCTAACCCTAACCCTCACCCTAAACCTCACCCTAACACTAACCCTAAACCTAACACTAAACCTAACCCTCACTCTAACCCTCACCTTAAAACTAACCCTAAATCTAACTCTAACCCTAACCCTAACCCTAACCCTAACCCTAACCTTCACCTTCATCCTAACCCTCACCCACAACCTAACCCTAACCGCAAATCTAACCCTAACCCTAACCCTAAACCAAACCCTAACACTAACCCTAACCCAAACACTAACCCTCACCCAAACCCTAATCCTCACCCTAACCCTAACCCTAACCCTTACCCTCAATGTAAGCCTCATCCAAACCCTAATCCTAACCCTAACCCTAACCCTAACACTAACACTAACACTCACGCAAACCCTAATCATAACCCTAACCCTTACCCTAACCCTAACCCTTACCCTCAACCTAAACTTCACCCTAACCCTAACCATAAACGTAACCCTAACCCTCAAACTCAATCTCAACCTAACTCTAACATTCACCCTCCCCCTCCCCCTCACCATAACCCATACCTTAACCCAAACACTCACCCTAAAACTAAACCTAACCCTAGCCCTAACCCAAACCCTAACCCTTACCCTGACACTAACTCTCACCCTCACCCTAACCCTAACCCTAAACCTCACACTCACTGTAACCCTCACTCTAACCGTAAACCTAACCCTAACCCTAACCCTCACACTCACCCTCACCCTCACCGTCACCCTAACCCTCACCCTCAACCTTACTCTAACCCCAAACCTAAACCTAACCCTAAACCTAAACCAAAACCTATCCCTAAACCTAACCCAAACCCTAACCCTTACCATAACACTAAACCTAACCATCAACCTCACCTTCACACTCACCCTCACAATAACCCTAACCCTAAACCCAATCCTAAACCTCACACTCACCGCAACATTCATTCTAACACTAAACTTAACCCTAACCCTAACCCTCACACTCACCCTCACCCTCATCCTCACCCTAACTCTCACTCTCACCCTAACCCTAAACCTAACCCTTACCCTAACCCTAAACCAAATCCTAAACCTCATCCTAAAGATAACCCTAACCCTCACCCTAACCCTCACCCTCATTCTCACCCTAACCCTAACTCTAACCCTAACCCAAAACCTAAGCTTCACAACAACACTAACCCTAACACTAACCCTCACCCTAACCCTCACCCTAACCCTTACCCTAACCCTCACCCTCACCCTAACCCTAACCCTCACCCTAACCCAAACCCAAACCCAAACCCTAACAATAATCCTAACCCTAACCGTAAGGGTTCCCAAACCTAACCTTAACTCTTAACGAAAACCGTGGCCCCAACCATAAATGTAACCCTAACGCTAACCCTAAACATAACCCCTAACTCCAAACCCAAACCCTTACCAAAACCTTAAGGGTCCCTAAACCTAACCCTAACCCTAACCCTAACCCTAAACTTACTTTTAACGCTAATGCTCACCCTAACCCTCACCCAAAACCTCACCCTAAAACTAACCCTAAACCTCACCCTAACCTTCACTCGAACCATAACCCTCACCCTAATCCTAACCCTAACCCTAAACCTCAACCTCACTCTAAACCTCACCCTCAACCTCATCCTAAACCCAAAAATAACCCTAAACCTAACCCTCACCCGAGCCTTCCCCCTCATTGTAACCCTAATCCTAAAACTCACCCTAACCATAAACCTCACCCTAACCCTCACACTAACCTCACCCAAACCTAACCCTAACCCTAACCGTAACTCTAACCCTAAACCTAAACCTTACCCTAACCTTAACCCTGACACAAACCCTAACCCTTACCCTCACCCTAACCCTAACTCTAACCCTAAACATAAAATTAACTAAACCAAACCCTAACCCTCCCTAACCCTAAACCTAACCATAACTCAAACCCTAACCATAGTCATAACCATAACCATAACCCTAACTCTAACCCAAAACTTTACCCTAACCCTAACCCTAACCCTTACCCTAACCCTAACCATAACTCTAACCCTAACACTCACTCTACCCCTCACCGTCACCCTAACCCTAACCCTAAACATAACCCAAGCCATAACCATAATCCTAACACTCACCTTCACACTAACCCTCACCGTAACCCTAACCCGTACCCTAAACCTAACATAAATGTCAGCCTAACCCTAACACTAACCCTCACCCTAACCCTAATCCTCACCCTAACCCTCACCATTACCCTAACCCTAATCCTAACCATAAACCTAAACGTAACCATAACCCAAAACTTAAACCTAACCCTAACCCTAATCCTAACCCTCGCCCTCACCTTAACCCTACCCCTGACCCTCACCCCAACTCAGACCCTCTATCTCACCCTAACCATAAACATAACCATAACCATAACCCTAAACCTAACACTAACCTTCACCCTAACACTCACCAAACCATCAACCTAACCCTCACCCTAAACCTAACCCTAACCCAAAACCTAAACCTTTCCCTAGCCCTAACCCTATACATAACCCTAACCCTAAATCTAATCCTAACCTTAACCCTAAACCTAGTTCTAGCCCTAACCCTAACCATAAACCTAACCCTAACCCTAACCCTAACATTAACCCTAACCTTAACCCTAACCCTAAGGGTTCTTATCCCTAACCCTAACTTAAACACAATCCTAAACCTAACCCTCATCCTCACCCACACCCTCAACCTAAACCTAACCCTCACCCACAACCTAACCCTAAAACTAACACTAAACCTCAATCTAAACCTGAACCTCACCCTAACCCTAACACTAACCCTAATCCTAACCCTCAACCTAACCTTCACCCTCACTGTAACCCTAATCCTAAACCTCACCCTAACCATAACCCTCACCCTAACCCTCACAATAACCCTCACCCTCACCCTAACCCTAACCCTAACCCTAACTCTAACCCTAACCTAACCCTCACCCTAACCTTAACCCTAACACAAACCCTGACTCTTAACCTCACCTTAACTCTAACCCTAACCCTAAACATAACATTAACTCTAAACCAAACCCAAACCCTAACCCTAAACTTAACCCTAACACTATCCATGACCATAACCCTAACACTAATCCAAAACTTAACATTAAAACTAACCCTAACCCTCACCCTAATCCTAACCCTAACCCTAATCCTAACACTCAACCTACCCCTCAACCTAATCTAAACCTAACCCTAAATATAACCCAAGCCATAACCCTAATGCTAATCCTGACCTTCACACTAACTCTCACCCTAACCCTAAACCGTACCCTAAACCTAACCCTCGCCATCACCCTAACCCTAACACTAACCCTCACCCTAACCCTAACCCTCAACCTAACCCTCACCATTACCCTAACACTGATCCTAAGCTCAACCCTTACCCTAACCCTAGTCCTAGACTTAACCCTAACCATAAGCCTAAACCTAACCTTAACCCTAAACCTAAAGCTAAACCTAATCTTAAGGGTCCCTAAACCTAACCCTAATCCTAACCATAACCTTAAACCTCACCCTCACGCTAATCCTAACCCTCACCCTCACCCTCACCCTAACCCTAAACCTAACCCTAACCCTAACCCTAACCCTAACCCTCACCCTCACCCTCACCCTAACCCTAACCATAATCCTAACCCTAACACTAACTCTCAGCCTAATCCTAACCCTAACCCTAAACATAACCCAAACCCTAACTCCAACCCTAACCCTCACCATCACCCTAACCCTCACCCTACACCTAACCGTAACCCTAACCCTCAACCTCACCCTAACCCTAACTCTAAAACTCACCCTAACGCTTAGCCTCACCTTCACCCTAACCCTAACACTAAACCTCACCCTAACCCTAACCATCAACCTAACCCTCACCCTCACCCTCACCCAAACCCTAACCCTAAACTCAACCCTAACCCTAAACCTAACACAAACCTCAACCCTAACCCTAACATTAACCCTAATTCAAACCCTAACCCTAACCCTCACCTAACCCTAACCCTCACCCTAACCCTAACCTTAACCCTCACCTTAACCCTAACCCTAACCCTCATCCTAATCCTAACCCTCACCCTCACCCTAAATCTAACGCAAACCCTAACCCTAACACTAAACCTCACCCTAACCCTAACCTTCAACCTAACCATAACCATAACCTTCACCCTAACCCGCACTCTAAACCTAACCCTAATCCTAACCCTAACACGAACCCTAACCCTCAACCTAACCCTCATACTCACCCTAACCCTAACGGACACATTCACTCTCACTCTCACACTAACCCTAACCCTCATCCTAAACGTAACCCTAACCCTGAGCCTAACCCTAACCCTAAACCTAAACCTAACACAGACCTTAACTCTAACCATAACCCTAACCCTAACCCTCACCTTAACCCTAACCCTAACTTTCACCCTAAACCTAAACCTCACCCTAACCCTAACCCTAACCCTAACCATCACCCTAAACCTTACCCTAACCCTAACCATCACCATAAACCTCACACTAACACGGACCCTAACCCTCACCTTCAACCTTAACCTCACCCTAAACCTAAACCTAAGTCTAAACCTAAACCTTGCCCTAGCCCTAACCCTATACATAACCCAAACCCTAACTCTTATCCTAACCCTAACACTATCCCTAGTCCTAGCCCTAACCCTAATCATAAACTTAACCCTAACCCTAAGCCTAACACTAACAATAAACTTAACTCTAACCCTAACACTAACCTTAAGGGTTTCTAACCCTAACACTAAACATAAACATAAACATAAACATAAACCTAACCCTCACTCTCAACCTCAACCTAAACCTAAACCTCACCCTCAACCTCACCCTAACACTAACCCTAACACTAAATCTCACCCTAACCCGCACCCTAATCCTCACCCTAACCCTAACCCTACTCCTAACCCTCACACTAACCCTCACTCTCACACTAACCCTAATCTTAACACTCACCCTAACCCAAACCCTCACACTAACCTACACCCTAACCCTCACCCTAATGCGAACCATAACTCTCACCGTAAACCTGCTACTAAACCTAACCCTCACCCTAACCCTAACATTAAAACAAACCTAACCCTCCCCCTAAACCTCACCCTAACCCTAACCCTAACAATAAACGTAACATTAAACCTAAAGCAAACCCTAAACCTAACCCTAACCCTAACCCAAACCCTAACCATAACCTTAAACCTCACCCTCACCCTAATTCTAATCATCACCCACACCCTAACCCTAACCCTAAACCTCACCCTAACCCTAATCCTAACACTAATTCTAAGCCTAACCCTCACCCTCACCCTAACCCTCATTCTCACATTCACCCTGACCCTAACCCTAAACCGCACCCTAACCCTAACTCTCACCCGCACCCTAACCCTCACACTCACCCTCATCGTAACCCTAAACCTAACCCACACCTTCACCCTAACCCTAACCCTAACCCTCACCATAACCCTCACCATAACCCTACCCTAAACCTAACCTTAAACCTAACCCTCACCCTAAACTTCACACTAACCCTAACCCTAACCCTAGTCCTAACCCTCACCCTTACCCTAACCCTAACCCTAATCCTAACCCTAACTCTCACCCTAACCCTCATCCTCAACCTCACCCTAACCCTAACCATCACCCTCACCCTCACCCTCACCCTCACCTTAAACTTTACACTAACCCAAACCCTAACCCAAACCTAACCCTCACCCTCACCCTAACCCTATCCCTAACCAAAACCCTCACCCTAATCCTAATCCTAACCCTAACTCTCACCCTCACCCTCATCCGAACGCTCATCCTCACCCTCAACCTCACCTTAACCCTCATGCTCACCCTCACCCTAACCCTAACCCTAACATCACCCTAACCCTAACCCTAATCCTAACCCTAACCCTAATCCTAAACCTCATCCTAGCCCTAGCCCTAACCCTAACCCTCTCCCTCACCTTCACCCTAGCCCTCACTCTCACCCTCATCTTAAACCTAACCCTCACCCTAACACTCACCCTAACCCTAACTCTCACCCTACCCCCCACCCTAACACTAACCCTCCCCCTAACCCTCCCCTTCACCCTAACCCTCACCCTAACACTCACTCTCATCCTCACTCTTACCCCACTCTCACCCTAACTCTAACCGAAACCCTAACCCTCACCCTCAGCCTAACCCTCAGCTCACCTTCACCCTAACTCTAAACCTGAGCCTAACCCTAATCATAACGCTAACCCTAACCCTCATCCTAACACTAATCCTAACCCTAACACTCACCGTAACCCTCACTCTCATGCTAACCCTAACCCTAACCCTAAATCAAACCTTAATTCTAACCCTAACCCTAACCCTCACCTTAAACCTAACCCTCACCCTAACCCCAACCCTAACGCTAATACTAACCCTAACCCTCAACATAACCCTCACCCTAAACCTAAACCTAACACAAATCCTAACCATAATCCTGACCCTAACCGTACCCTAAACCTAACCCTACCCTGACCATCACCCTCATCCTGACCCTAACCCTAACCCTACCCCTAACCCAGACCCTCACACTCACCCTAACCCTAACCCTAACCATTAGTCTAAACCTAACCCTAACCCAAACATTAACCCTAACATTAACATTAACCTGAGCCCTCACCCTAAATGTAACCAACGCTCACAAAAACCCTAATCCTCACCCTAACTCTAACCCTAGCCCTAACCCCAAAGCTCAACCTAATCCTCACCCTAACCCGAACCAACACCCTAAACTTCACCCTATCCCTAACCCTCACACTAACCCATAATCATAACCCTATCCCTAAACCTAACCCTCTTACTAACCATAACCCTACCCTAACCCTAACCCTAAACATAAACCAAACCCTAACCCTAACACTAACTCTAAACCTAAACCTCACCCTCACGCTAACCATCACCCTAACCCTAACCCTAACCCTCACCCTTACCCTAACCCTAACCATAACCCTCATCCTCACCCTAACCCTAACACTATCACTAACACTAACCCTACCCCTGAACCTAAACCTACCCCTTCCTCTCACAATCACCCTAACCCTAACCCTCAAACTCACCTTCACCCTAACCCTAAACCGCACCTAACCCTAACATGAACCCTAACCCTAAACATAACCCCTAACTACTAACCCTAACCCTAACCCTAACCCTAAGGGTCCTGAACACTAAACCTAATCCTAACCTTAACCCGAACCCCAGTCCTTGTCCCAAACCTAACCATAAACCTAAACCTAACCCTAACTCTAACGCTAAACGTAACTTAATACTAACCCAAACCCTAACAAAAAGTGTAGGTAAGCCTAACCCTAAACCTAACCCTCCCCCTTACACTAACGATAACCCTAACCCTCACACTAACACTAACCTTAACCCTCTCACTAAACTGCAACCTAACCCTAAACCTCACCCTAACCCTAATCCTCCCCCTAACCCTAAACCAATCCATAACCCTAATTGTATCCCTAACCCTCAACCTCATCCTAAACCTCACCCTCACCCTAACCCTAATCCTAACCCTAACCCTCACTCTCACCCTCACACTAAACCTAAGCCTAAGCCTAACCCTAACCCTAACCCGTATCCTAACCCTTAACCTAACCCTGACCCTCATCCTCACACTCACCCAAAGCCTAACCGTCACCCTCACCCTAACCCTAACCCTAAACCTAACCCTATCCCAAACCCTAACCCTAACCCTAACTGTAACCCTAACCCTCACCCTCACCCTAAACCAAGCTCTAAACCAAACCCTCACTGTAAACCTAACCCGAACTCCAACCCTAACACTAACCCTCACACTAACCTTAACCCTAACCCTAATCCTAACCCTAAACCTCAACCAAACGCTCACCCTCACTCTCACCCTAAGCCTCACTCTCAGCCTCACCCTAATCCTAACCCAAACCTTCACTCTCACCGTCACCCTAACCCTAACTCTAAACCTCACCTTAAAACTCACCTTCACCCTAACCCTCACCCTCACCCTAACCCTCACTCTAAAACTCACACTAACACTAACCCTCACCCTAACCCTCACCCTCACACTAACCCTCACCCTAACCCTCACCCTCACTCTGACCCTTACCCTCACACGCAACCTCACCTAACCCTAACCCTAAACCTCAACCTAACCCTAACCATAACCCTAACCCTAACCCTCATCATAACCCTAATCCGATATCTAATCCTAACCCTAACCCTAACCCTTAACATAACACTCATCCTAACCCTAAACCTAACCCTCACCCTAACCCTAAACCTAACCCTAACCCTAACCCTACACCTCACCCTATCCCTCACCCTAACCCTTACCCTAACCCTAACACTCACCATAAACCTCACCATCACCCTCACCCTCACCCTCACCCTCACCCTTAAACTAACCCTAACACTCACCATAACGCTCACCATCACCCTCACCCTAACCCTAACCCTGAACCTAACCCAAACCATAACCTCAACCTCATTGTAAACCTAACCTTAACCCTCAAACTAAACGTAACCGACACCCTCACAATGACCTTCATCATAACACTAACCCTAACCCTACCTCTAACCAAAAACCTCACCCTAAACCTAAACCTAACGCTACCCTAATCCAAACCCGAAGCCTAACCCTAACCCTAACACTTACCCTCACCCTCACCCACAACCTAACCCTCAACCTTGCCATAACCCTAACACTAACCCTAAGACTAACCCAAACCCTAACCCTTGCCCTAACCATAACCCTAACCCTAACGCTAAGCCTCACCCTCACACTAACCCTAACACTCACCCTCACCCTCACCCTAACCCTAACCCTAAAACTAACTCTCATCCTAACACTAAACCTCACCCTCACCATCACCCTAATCCTAACCCTAAAAATAACCACTAACTCCTAACCCTAACCCTAACCCTTACCCTAAGCGTCCCTAACCCTAACCCTAACCCTAATCCTAACCCTAACCGTAACCCTAGGGTTAGCCCTAACCCTAACAATAAACCTAACCCCAACCCTAATCCTATGGCTAACCCTAACCCTAACTCTAACCCTAAGTGTCATTAACTCTAACCCTAACCATAACCCTCACCCTCACGCTAACCCTCACACTACCCTCACTCTCACCCTCACCCTAATACTATCCCTAACCTTCACCCTCACCCTCACCCTAAACCTCACACTCACCCTCACCCTAACCCTCACACTAACCTTCACCTTAAACCTCACCGTCAACCTAATCCTCACCCTAAACCAAACCGTAACCCTAACCCTCACCCTACCTCTCACCCTTACACTAACCATCACCCTAACCCTCACCCTCACCCTCACCCTTACCCTCACACGCAACCTCACTCTAAACATACCCCTAACACTCAACCTAACCCTAACCCTAACCCTAACCCTCATCCTAAAACTAATCTGAAATCTAACCCTCACCTTTACTCTAACCCTAACCTAAAACTAATGGTCACCCTAATCCTAACCCTTAAACTAAACCTAACCCTAACCCTAACCCTCATCCTAACCCTAAACCTAACCCTAGTCCTCATCCTCACCCTACCCCTACTCCTAACCCAAACACAAACCTTAAACCTAGCCCTAGCCCTAACCCTATACATAAACCTAACCCTAACCCTAATCCTAAACCTAATGCTAACCCTAGTCCTAGCCCTCAGCCTAACCATAAACCTAACCCTAAACCTAACCCTAACCCTAACACTAACAATAACCTTAACCCTAACCCTAACCCTAACCGTAAGGGTCCCTAACCCTAACCCTCAACCTCACCCTACCATAACCCTCACCCTCACCCTAACACTAACCATAACATTAACCCTCATCCTAACTCTCAACCTAACCCTCACACTAACATTCTCCCTTGGGTACCAAGACATGTGAAAGGGTATCAATGTATGTGAATTAATGCACCTTCTATCTGGCAAATATCATGTAACCCTTTTACTAATTTAATAAAAAAATAAATAAATAATTTTATACAGATAAAAAAATAAAATAAAACGAACCCTAACCCTCACCTTAGCCTCACCGTAACCCTAATACTAACCATAATCCTATCCCTACCCGTCACCATATCAATCACCCTCACACTAACCCTCACTCTCACCCTCACCCTAACACTAACCCTAACGCTAACCCTAACCCAGCCCTCACCCACACCCTAACACTCAACCTAACCCTCACTCTAAAAATACTCCTCACCCTAATCCTAACCCTAAACCTAACCCTAAACAAAACCTCACCCTTACCCTCACCATAACCCTAACTCTAACCCTCAACCTAACCCTCATCCTAACCCTAACCTAAACGTAAACCTAACTCGCACCCTAACCCTCACACTAACCCTAACAAAAAACTTAACTCTAACCCTAATCCTTACCCTAACCCTAAGTCTAAACCTAACCCTAGCCCTCACCCTAATTCTAACCCTCACCCTCACCCTCAACATATCCCTAACCATCACCATCACCCTCACCCTCACCCTAACCTCAACCCTAACCCTAACATTAATCCAGACCCTAACCCTCTCCCTAACCCTAATCCTCACCCTAATCCTAATACTCCCCCTAACACTCCCCCTCCCCCTAACGCTCACCCTAACCCTAAACCTAACCCTAACCATAACCCTAACGCTAACCCTCACACTATCCTTCACCCAGGCACTAATTCTCACCCTAACCCTCATCCTAACCCTCACCCTCACCCTAGCCATAACCCTAAACCTAACCATAACCATAACATCGACTTCACCCTAACCCTAACCATAACCCTCACACTAACCCTAACCTACACCCTCACATTCACCCTCACCCTAATCTTAACCATAACCCAAACCCTCACCCTAACACTAAACCTAACCCTAAACCTAACACAAACCCTACCCCTAACCCTTACCCTCACCCTCACCCTCAGACTAACCCTAACACTCACCCTCTAACTAACCCTAACCCTAATTCTAACACTAAGACTAAACCATACCCTTACCCTAACCATAACCATAAACCTAACCTTAACCTTAACCCTCACCCTAACACTAAAAATAACCCCTAACTCCTATCCCTAACCCTAAACCTTTCCCTAAGGGTCCCTAACTCTAACCCTAATCCTAACCCTAACACTAACCCTAGTCTCAGCCTTAACCATAACCATAACCATAAACCTAACCCTAACCCTAACCCTAACGCTAACCCTAACCTTAACACTAACCCAAATTCTAACCCTAAGTGTACATAAACCTAAGCCTAACCCTAACACTCACGCTAACCCTCACCCTAACTCTCACCATAACCCAAACCCTCACCCTAACCCTCATCCTAACCCTAACCCTAAACCGAACCCTAACCATAACACTCGCCCTCAACCTAACCCTAATCCTAACCCTAACCCTCAACCTAACCCAAAACCTATCCCTAACACTAACCCTACCCCTAACCTTAACCCTAACCCTAAACCAAACCCTAAACCTAACCCTAAACCTAACCCTAATCCTAACCCAAACCCTAACTCTAACCCTAACCCTAAATTTAATCCTAGACCTAGCCCTAAACCTATATATAATTCTAACCCTAAACCTAACGCTAACCCTAACCTGAACCCTAACCTTAACCCCAACCCTAAACCAAGCCCTAACCCTAAACCTCACCGTAAACCTAACCCTCACCCTAACCCTAACCCTAACCTTAACCTTAACCCTCAATCTACAACTAAACCTCACCCTAACCCTAACCCTAAACCTAAAACTAACTCTGAACCTAACACTCACCATCACCATCACCCTCACCGAAACCCAAACCCTAAACCTAACCAAAACCCTCAACCTCACCTTCACCCTCACCCTAAACCTAACCCTTATCCTAATCCTCAATCTAACACTCACCCTCCCCTACCCTAAATCTAACTCTAACCCTAAATCAAACCCTAAACCTAGCCCTAGCCTACCTTATGTATAAACCAAACCCTAACCCTAATCCTAAATGTAAAACTAATCCTAGTCCTAGCCCTAACCCTAACCAAAAACCTAAAACTAACCCTAACCCTAAACCTAACGCTAACCCTAAACTTATCCCTAACCATATCCCTAACCTTAAGTGTCCCTAACCCTAACCCTATCCCTAACGATGACTCTAACCCTAACCCTCACCCTAACCCTCACCCTAACCCTCAGCCTCTTCCTAACCCTAATAATAACCCTAACCCAAACCGTAACCCTAACCCTCACCTAACCCTCAACTTAAATTCACCCTAACCCTAACCCTAACTCTAAATCTAACCATGACCCTAATATCACCCTCACTCTAAACCTAAACGTAACCCTAACCCTCACCGTAACCCTAAACCTAAACCTAACCCTCACACCAAACCTAAATCTCATCCTAAACCTAACCCTAACCCTAAAACTAACCTTAACCCTGACTGTCAACATAATAGTCACCCTAATCCAAACCCTAACCCTAACTCTCACCCTCACCCTAAACCTAACCCTAACCCTAATCCTAAATCTAAAACACCCTCACCCTCACCCTAACCCTAAACCTAACCCTAACTCTAAGCCTCAGCCTAAGACTTACCCTAACCCTAATGCTTACCCTAAACCTCACCCTAATCCTCACCCTAACCCTAACCCTCACCCTAACCCTAACCCTAACTCTAACCCTCACTCTAATCCTCAGCATCACCCTCAACCTAATCGTAACCGTAACACAAACCCTAACACTAACATTCCCCTAACCCTCACCCTAACACTAAACCTAACTCTAACTCTAACTGTAACCCTAAAACTAACCTTCACCCTAACCCTCACACTAATCCTAAACCTAACCCTATCCCAAACGCTAACCCTAACACTAATCATAACCCTAACCCTAACCCAAACCCTAACCTCAACCCTAACCTTAACCCAAACCCCAACCCTAATCCTAACCCTAAGCCTAACCTCAACCCTAACCCTAACCCAAACCCAAACCCTAACCCAAACATTAACCCTAACCCTAACCCTAACACTTACGTAACACTAACCCTAAACTTAACCCTAATCATCACCTTAACCTGCACCCTAAACTTAACCCAAACCATAACCCTCACACTAACCCCAACCCTAACCCTAACCCTCAACCTCACCCTCAACCTAACCCTAACTGTCACCCTCCCACTCCCCCTCCCCTAGCACTAAACTTAACCCTACACAAGCCCTAACCCTAACACTAAACCTAACCCTAACCATAACCCTCATCCTCAACCTCCCCCTAACATCAACCCTAACCCTAACACAAACTCTATTCCTAACCCTAACCCTAACCCTCACCGTCACCCTAACCCTCACACTAACCCTAAACCTTACCCTAACCCTAACCCTAACCCTAACCTTAACCCTAACACTAACACTAACCCTAAACGTAACCCTCACATTCACCCTCACCCTAACAATAACACTCACCCTCAGCCTAACCCTCACCCTCAACTAACCATAACCCATACCCTAATCCTAAACCTAACCCTAACCCTAAACCTCACCCTAAACCTCACGCTCACCCTCAACCTAATCCTAAAGCTAACCCTAACCCTATTACTAACTCTCACCCTAACCCTCACCCTAAACTTCACCCTAACCCTATCCTACAACTAAACTTAACCCTAACCCTCACCCTAACCATACTCTCAAACTCACCCTAACCCTTACGCTAACACTCACCCAAACCCTAACCCTAACCCTAACCCTAAACCTAACCCTAACCCTCACCCTAACCCTAAAACCAACCCTAACCATCAACCTAACCCTAAAACTCTCCCTCACCCTCACGCTAACACAAACCCTAAAATTAACACAAAACCCAACCCTAACACTAAAACTAACCCTAACCCTTAAACTATCCCTAACTTTAACCCAAACCCTAACCCTAACCCTAAACCTAACCCTAATCCTCACTTCACACTCACCCTAATCCTATCCCTAAACCTAACCCTAACCCTAACCCTAACCCTTACCTTAACCCACACCCTCACCTCACCATAACCCCAAACATAACCCTAACATTAACCCTAAACCAAACCCTAACCCTAAACCTTACACTAACCCTAACCCTAACACTTACACTCAACCTCAACCACACCCTAACCCTAACCCTAACCATAACCCTAACCCTCAACCTCACCCTCACCCTAACCATAACCATCACCCCACCCTCATCCTCACCCTCACCCTAACCCTAATCCTAATTCTAAGTCTCACACTCACCCTAACCCTCACTCTAACCCTAACCCTCACCTTAACCCTAACCCTCTGTTGGGGACTGACTGTGGGGTCAATGACCTTAGACCTGACCTTGGACCTACACAACTGTATAAACAAGGAAGTAACTCTTATCAGGATAACTTTAAGCAATGTCAATCAGTTCTTATCAGGATGACTTTAAGCAATGTTAATCCTTTCTCATTTATCCTATATGTGACTTGTTTACTATTTTGTATGAATGTAGCCTCTGGCACTTTCCTGCTCAGTATGATCCCAGAGATGGGGACGCAAGCTCTCCCCATGGGGGTCTTCGGTCCCCTTTCCCCTGGAGTGGCTGGATTGCTGTAAGGGCGAAGTAGCTCAGCCCTTAAAGGGATACAGATTACACCTGGCAAAATTGACCAGGATTTTACTGGAGAAATCAAAGTTATGGCCTCTGCCCCGAAACACGTGGTATCGATCCCAGCCGGTCAAAAATTAGCACAACTAATACTTGTGCCTTTACCTCATGGGGAGACTGCTAATTCTTCTGCCCTATGCGGACAGAGAGGATTTGGATCCTCTGATATCTATTGGGTACAAAGCATAAAACAAGAGAGGCCTGTGATGACTATATTTATGCAAGAAAAACCCTTTAAAGGAATATTAGACACAGGAGCGGATGTGTCTGTAATACCTAAAAAGCATTGGCCAGCCCAATGGCCCTTGACAACCTCTATGACTTCCCTACAGGGGATTGGGCAAGCAACTGACCCACAGCAGAGCAGTGCCATCCTTGTTTGGAGAGATAAGGAAGGGCACTCTGGTCATATTCAGCCATTTGTCCTGGATCATCTGCCAATTAGTTTATGGGGTCGTGATATCATGGAAAAAATGGTAGTGTGTATGTTTAGTCCTAGTGCTGCGGTCACTAAGCATTTACTTGATCAAGGCCTCCTCCCCTTTAGGGGACTAGGCCGAGCAGCACAGGGGGAGCCAGAGCCCAGTCTCACCCCCCGAGACAAGGATTAGGGTATTCTTTAACGGGGGCTGTCGTTTGTCCTGCCCCTCATGCTGATTCCATACATTGGCTCTCTGAAGAACTGGTATGGGTCGAACAGTGGCCTCTCTCTCTAGAAAAGATCATTGCAGTACAGCTGCTGGTACAGGAACAGCTGGACTTGGGACATGTGGCCCCTTCTAACTCTCCATGGAATTCTCCAATTTTTGTTATAAAGAAAAAGTCAGGTAAATGGAGGCTGTTACAGGATCTGAGAAAAGTAAATGCAACTATGGAACTGATGGGGACATTACGGCGCGGCTTGCCTTCACCCATGGCAATCCCAAAGGATACTTATAAGATTATTATAGATTTGAAGGATTGTTTCTATACTATACCCCTGGTGCCTCAAGACTGTAAGCGCTTTGCCTTCAGCGTCCCCTCTGTTAATTTTAAAGAACCCATGAAGCGATATGATTGGCTTGTGCTCCCACAGGGCATGGCAAATAGCCCAACTTTATGTCAAAGTTTTGTAGCTAGAGCCATTTCTTCCACCCGTGAAAAATTTTCTTCTGTTTATATTGTTCATTATATGGGCGACATCTTGTTGGCTTGTTCTGACCCTATCGTCGTACGACAAGCCTTTGGACAAGTAAAGCAAGATCTGAGCCTCTTTGGCCTTATAATAGCAGCTGAAAAGGTTCAGGAACACCCCCCCTTTTACATATTTAGGCCCACACTATTTTAAAAGCCAAAAAATACAATTAAAAACTTCACACTTAAGAACTCTTCATTATTTTCAGCAATTCTTAGGAGATGCAAATTGGCTTCGGCCTTATCTAAAGCTCTCCACAGGAGAGTTAAAACCCCTCTTTGATCTCTTAAAAGGAGATACCAACCCTACATCCTTGCTCAATTTAAATCCCGACGCCAGGAGAGCCATGCAAATCATAGAAAAGGCAATTTCCCAGCAACAAGTGACCTATTGTGACTACTCTAAACCATGGGGAGTTTACATTTTAGCTACTTCTCACTCCCCAACTGCTGTATTGTGTCAGGATGGCCCACTTTTATGGATTTATCTACCATCAACACCCGGCAAAGTGCTGACCCCCTACTACGAATTGGTAGCTAATCTGATACATATGTGCCGAGTGGATTCCTGTAAATATTTAGGTCAGGAACCTCATTTTATCTGTGTCCCATATAATTTACAACAACAAGATTGGCTATTCGCCCATTGCGATTCTTGGGGCATTGCTTGGGCCAATTATATGGGAAAAATTTTGCATCAGTACCCGTCTAACAAACTTCTCCAATTTGCTGCGTGTCATACGTTCCTATTTCCTTCCATTGTATGGGCCTTGCCTTTATCTTCTGCAGCTTTGGTATTTACAGATGGATCCTCTAATGGAACGGCTGCTTTGACCATTAATGGGAAAACTCAATCTTGGGTTACGGTTTTTCCTCTGCCCAAGAGGTGGAATTAGAGGCTGTTTTACAAGCACTCGTCCTGTTACAAGACGAGCCCTTTAACTTATACTCAGACAGTCAATATGTAATTCGTGCTCTTCAAGTCATAGAAACTGTTCCCTTTATTGGAACTACTAACTCCAATATCCAGACCCAATTTCACCAAGTACAACTTTGCTTTGTTCTCACAACCACCCCTGTTTTTTGGCTTCATTCGAGCTCACACTAATCTTCCTGGCCCTTTAAGTGATGATAACGCAGTTACTGATTCTGCCACCAGAGTTTACTTAACTCAGGTTGAACTTGCTAAGCAGTCACATGCCATCCATCATCAAAACAGCCCAGCCTTGCGCCGACAGTTTAAATTATCTAGAGAAGCGGCACGTCAAATAGTTAAAACTTGCTCCAAGTGTGTGCCCTTCTCACCAGCTCCTCATTTAGGTATAAATCCACGAGGACTGCTTTATAATCACATTTGGCAGATGGATGTCACATACTTTCCATCATTTGTTCATGTTACTGTAGATACTTATTCTAATTTTATCCTGGCCACCCCCCTTTCTGGGGAAGCTACTAAACATTGTATTTCTCACTGCATTCGATGTTTTGCTGTGATGGGGATTCCCTCGCAAATAAAAACACATAATGGCCCTGGCTATGCAGGCCGAGCATTTCAATCCTTCTGCCATTCCTATAATATCACTCATATTACAGGCATTCCTTACAATCCTCAAGGTCAAGGCATCGTGGAGAGAGCTAATGGATTATTAAAACATCAAATTGCTAAAATACAGAAAGGAGAGTCGTATCCCGCTACCCCTGTGAATATACTTAATCATGCTTTATTTGTTTTAAATTTTTTGAATCTGGATTCAAATAAATTATCTGCTGCTCAGCGATTCTGGGAAAAAAGAGAGCAGAGTGCTTTTGCCTTAGTAAAATGG
Source organism: Megascapheus bottae (assembly GCA_024803745.1). Classification (NCBI taxonomy): domain Eukaryota; kingdom Metazoa; phylum Chordata; class Mammalia; order Rodentia; family Geomyidae; genus Megascapheus; species Megascapheus bottae. The sequence continues at coordinate 1,134,724 of JANJXV010000043.1, read as the reverse complement.
AAGGATCCCCTAACTGGTGCTTGGCACGGACCAGATCCTGTTCTAACCTAGGGTAGAGGGCATGTATGTGTTTTCTCACAGGAAGAAAATGATGCCCGCTGGCTGCCCGAACGCTATGTTCGGATTGTGGAGAGTGACAGTGGTCATCCAAGCAGCGACTCACTGGACCTTCACCCCCAACCCTCCAGTAATGCATCCAGTAATGGGGAAAAGACCTGAATTCATGTTTTTGTGTTAAGTGTAAAAGTCTCCGTTTCTTGGTCTTGTTTGTGTTACATATTTTTTTCTTGTCCAGTTTTGGCTTTGAAATTGGTACCCGTTTTAAATATGGATCCTTATGGTTTTTCTAAAGTTTTGTTTTGAACCTGGTTCTCACCTGCAAGAGAAAAATTGGCAAAGCTGTCTTGACACAAACTTCTGGAAAATGAACGGTCAATATTAATTTTGTGCACTTTAAAATCTTTGAGTATGAATGTGTGTGAATGAGTGAGTGAACATGTTCAAGGTTTAATCAAGAAAATCATTTAGGTTTGAATTATTGCATTGTTTTAAAGAGGGGGGAGAATGGAACATTAGATCAGCAAAAAAATGAACTTGATGTTCGTATGACAGCTCTAAGTCCCATTAAGAAGGTCGAATCAGTAGATTGGAGAGAGAGCTCTGAGATCATCAAGGGAGGCACTTAGAGCAGAGAAAAGAGCCTCAAGAACCTACTAGTAAGGTCCCAGAACAGTAGAGACAGATCACGTTGAAAACTACTGCAGCTTCTGAAGAACGAGGAATTGCCAGCACTTCAGATCCACCAAGAGCCAATATCAAGCCAACTCCTGTTGTTTCTACTCCAAGTAAAGTGACAACTGAAGCTATGGCTGGGAACAAATCAACACCTATGGCTAGTACCCGTCCAATGGTCACATCTGCAACAGTCACTGATTGAACAACTCTGCAGATCTAAGCCCCAGATGGATGAATCCCCTCCCCCCCGAGAGGAATCGCAGTCAAGGATGGGATAAGAGGGGATGCTCTCTGACCAACCTAAGACAGGGCTTTCAGCTTGATCTGAAGAAGTTCCCCATGACAGGTAAGGCAGTGTCAGCGATCCACCTAACCTAAGACAAGCAAGTCCGCATCTTTTAAAAGAAAGACGGGGAAGAAGTTTTGGACCGACTGTGGGGTCAATGACCTTGGACCTGACCTTGGACCTACACAACTGTATAAACAAGGAAGTAACTCTTATCAGGATAACTTTAAGCAATGTCAATCAGTTCTTATCAGGATGACTTTAAGCAATGTTAATCCTTTCTCATTTATCCTATATGTGACTTGTTTACTATTTTGTATGAATGTAGCCTCTGGCACTTTCCTAGTTTTAAGAAGAGTATTTAAGGTCGGAACTTAAAATAAACAGGACAGTCTTAGGCGGCAGTCTGGAGCTCAAACCCTTCTTGGACTGCTGACTTGGGCTGTAGTCCTCCCGAAATTCATCTGTTTGTCTCGCTTTAAATTTTTCCTAGTCCTTGCCCCTATTTCAGGAATCCCAATCTGCGAACCCTGGTTTGCTGCCGGCTGGCCCCGGCAACGCTCACAATCACCCCTACCCTGACCCTCACCCTAACCCTCATCCTCATCCTTACCCTCATCCTAACCCTAACCCTAACCCTAACTCTAAACCCAACCCTAACCCTACCTCTCCCTCAAACTAACCCTAACCGAAACCCTAACCCTAAACCTAACCCTAACACTCACCTTCACCCTAACCCTCACACTAACCCTAACCCAAACCCTAACCCAAACCCTAAACTAACCTTAAACCAAACCATAACGATAACCATCACCATAACACTCACCCTAACCCCAAACCCTAACCCTCACCCTAAACCTCACCTTGACCCAAACCGTAAACCTAAACCTAACCCTAACTCAAACCCTAACCCTCACACTAACCTTAACCCTAATCTTAACCCTAATCCTAACACTCACCCTAACCCCCACACTCACCCTAATCCTCACCCTCACCCTCAACGTCACCCTGACCCACACTCGCACCCTCAGCCTCAACCTAAATCTAACCCTTACCCTTGCCCTAACCCTAACCCTAACCCTCACCCTAAATCTCACCCTAACTCTAACCCTAAATTTGACCCTAAACCTAACCCTCACCAAAACCCTTACCCTAAAACTAACCCTAACTCTAATTCTAACCCTAAGCCTAACCCTCACCCTGATCCTTACCCTCACCCTCACCCTAACCCCAAACCTACCCTAACCCTAAACCTAAACCAAACCCTAACCCTAACCCTAACCCTAACCCTTACCCAAACCCCAATCCTAACCCTTAGCCTAACCTAACCCTAACCTTTACCCTCAACCTAAACCTCACCCAAACCCTAACGCTAACCCTAAACCTTACCCTCAACCTAACCTTCAACCTAACCCTAACCATAAACGTACCCCTAACGCTCTACCTTAACCCTAACCCTAACCCTAAAACTAAACCTAACCCTAACCCTAACCCTCACCCTAACCTATCCAAAACCCTAACCATTACCCTAACCCTAACCCTAACTCTTCACCTCACCCTCAAACTCACACTAACCGTAACCCTAACCCTCAAAGTCACCATAACTCTCACCCGAACCCTAACCCTAACCCAAACCTTAACTATAACCCTAACCCTAATCCTCACCCAAATCCTAAACCTAGCCCTAGCCCTAACCCTAAACATAATCCTAACCCTAACCATAAGGGTCCACACAAATAATCCTAACCCTTAAGCCAACCCTAGCCCTAATCATAAAAGTAACCCTAACCCTACCCTGAACATAACCACTAACTCCTAACCGAAATCCTGACCATAAACTTAAGGGTCCCTAAACTATACCCTAATCCTTAAACCAAACCCTAGGCCTTACCATAAACGTAACCCAACCCTAACCCTAAGCATAACCCCTAACTCCTAACCCAAACCCTAACTCTAACCTTAAGGGTCCTAAACCTAACCCTAACCCTAACCCTAACCCTACCCTAAACCTAATCCTCACTGAAACCCTCACCCAAAACTCTCACCCTAAACCTAAAACTAACCTTCACCCTAACCCTAAGCCTAACCCTAACCCTAAACCTCATCCTAACCCTCACCCTAACCCTAGCAATAATCCTAACCCTAAAAGTAACCCAAACCCTACACCTCATCCTAAACCTAAAACTAACCCTAACCCGAACCCTCACCCTAAACCTCAGCCTGACCCTAAATCGAAACCAAACCCTAACCCTAAATATAACCCAAAACCTAACCCTCACCCTAACCCTAACCTTAACTATAACCCTAATACTCACACTAACCCTAATCCTAACACTAACCCTAACCCTAACCCTCAAACTCACTCTAATCCTCACCATCACCCTCACCGTTACTCTAAACCTAACCCTAACCCTCCACCTAACCCTCACTCTAACCCTAACCCTCACGCTAATCCTAACCCTAACCCTAAACCTCAACCTCACACTCACACTAAACCTCACCCTCACCCTACCCCTAACCCTAAACCTAACCCTTACTCAAAACCTAATCCTACCCCTAACCTTTACCCTAACCATAAACCTAACCCTTACCCTCAACCTAACCATCAACTTAACCCTAACCATAAATGTTACCCTAAACCTCAACCTCACTCTAACCCTTACCCTCACCCTAACCCTAACCTAAATGTTATCCCTAACCCAAACCCTAAAATTAAACCTAACCCTAACCCTAACCCTAAAGCTAAACCAAACCCTAACCCTTACTCTACCCTAACCTAACCCTCATCCTCACCCTAACCTTAACCCTAACCCTAACCGTAACCCTCACAACCACACTCACCCTAACACAAACCCTTACCCTAACCCTAAACCTAACCCAAACTTTAACCCTAACCCTAACCTTAACCCTATTAAAATCCTAAACCTAACCCTAGACCTAACCCTATCCATAACCTTAACCCTAACCCTAATCCTAACTTAATTGTAAGGTTCCCTAAACCTAACCCTAACAGTTAACCCTAACCCTAAACATAACCCCTAACTCGTAACCCAAACCCTAACCCTAACATGAAGGGTCCCAAAACCTAAACCTACCCCTAACCCTCACACTAAACTTCACCCTAACCATAACCCTAAGCCTCAGCCTAAGCCTCACCTACACCCTAACACTCACCCTAAGCCTAAATATAGCCCTAACCCTAAAATTAACCCTAACACTAATCCTCACCCTAACCATAACCCTAACCCTCAACCTAACCCTCACCCTCAACCTCACCCTAACCATAACCCTAAAATTAACCCTCACAATAACCCTTAACCTAACCCTTACCATAAGCCTAAACCTAACCCTCAACCTAACCCTCACCTGAGCACTAACCCTGAGTCTCACTCTAAACCTCACCCTCACCCTAACACTAAACCTCACCCTCAACCTAACCCTAATCCTAACACTCACCCAAACCCTAACCCTAACCCTAAACCTAAGCCTAACCCACACTTTAACCCTAACCCTAATACTAACCCTATTCAAATACTAAAACTAGCCCTAGCCCTAACCCTAAACATAACCCTAATAATAACCCTAATCCTAACCTAATTGTTAGGATCCCTATAACTAACCCTAACCGTTAACCCAAACCCTAAACCTAACCATACACGTAAACCTAACCCTAACCCTAAACATAACCCCTAACTCCTAACCCAAACCCTAACCCTAACATGAAGTGTCCCAAAATATAAACCGAACCCTAACCCTCACCCTAACCGCAACTCTAACCCTTAACCTAACCCTCACCCTCACCCTAACACTCACCCTAAGACTAATCAGCCCTAACCCTAAAATTAACCCTAACACTAACCTTCACCATAACCCTCACCACAACCCTCACCCTAACCCAAACACTAACCCTAAAACTCACCTTCACCCTCAAAATAAACCTAACCCTAAACCTAACCCTAATCCTAACCCTCAACCTCACCATAACCCTCACCCTAAACCTGAACCTAACCCTAAACCAAAACTTAAACCTCACCCTAACCATAACCTAACACTCACCCTGACCCTCACCCTCAGTCTCACCCTAACCCTAACCATAACCCTAACCATAACCCTCAACCTCACCCTAACACTAACCCTCACCCTAACCCTCACCCGAACACTACCCTGATACTCACTCTAACCCTCACACACACCCTAACACAAAACCTCACCCTCAACTGAACTCTAACCCTAACCCTCACCCAACCCTAACTCTAACCCTAACCCTCACTCTAACCCTCACTCTATCCCTAACCCTAAACCGATCCTTAACCCAAACCATAACCCTAACCCTAAACCTAACTCTAACCCTAACCCTCACCCTCACCCTCAATCTATCGCTAACCCTAACCCTAACCCTCACTTGCACCCTAACCCTCACCCTCACACTAACCCCAAACCTAACGCTAACCCTAACCCTAACCCTCACCCTAACCCTCACCCTAACCCTCACCCTCACCTAAACCCTAACTCAAACCTTAACGATAACCCTAACCCTAACCCTAACCCAAATCCTAAACTTAGTCCTAGCCCTAAACCTAAATATAACCCTAACCCTAACCCTAATCCTAACCCTAACCATAACCCTAACCCTAACCCTTAAACAAATCCTGGCCCTAAGCATAAATGTAACCCTAACCCTAACCCTAAACATAACCCCTACCTCCTAACAGAAACCATAACCCTAACATTAAGGGTACATAAACCTAGCGCAAACTCTAAATCTAACCCTGACCCTAACACTAATCCTCACCCTAACCTTCACCCAAACCGTCACCCTAACCCACCCTCATCCTAACCCTAACCCTAACCCTAAACCTACCCCTAATCCTAACCCTCACCGTAACCATAACCCTTACCCTAAACCTAACCCTAACCCTATCCCACTCCCTCACCGTCAACCTAACCCTAACAGTCACCCTCACCCTCACAGTTACCATAACCCTAACCCCAACCCTAACCCTAACACTAACACTAAACCTAACCCTAAACCTAACCCTATCCGTAACCCAAATCCTAACCCTAACCCTAACACTAACCCTCACCCTGACCCTCACACTCACCCTAACGCTAACCCTAACCCTAACCTTTACCCTCACCCTCACTCTAACACTCACCCGAACTCAAACCCGAACCCCAAACCTAAACCTAACCCTAAACCAAACCCTGACCCTAACTCTAACCCTAACATGAACCCTCACACAAACCCTAATCCTAACCCTAAACATTACCATCAACCTAACCCTCACCCTAACCCTAACCCTAAACCTAACCCTAACATTAAACCTCACCCTAACCCTCACGCTAATACTCAACCTAAACCTAACACTAACCCAAATATTAACCCTAACCCTAATTCTAAACCTAAGCCAAATCCTAAACTTAGCCCTAACCCCTAAGAGTAAACCGAACCCTAACCCTAAAACGAATCCTAACCCTAATCGTAAGGGTCCCTAAAACAAACTCTAACCCTAAAGCTCATCCTAACCCTCAACCTAAACCTAAACCTAAACCTCATTCCCACCCTAACCCTAACCCTAACCCTAACCCTAAAACTAACCCTCACCATATCCCTCATCATAACCCTAACCCTAACCCTAACCCTAACTCTAACCCTAACCCTAACCCTAAGCATCAAGCTCATCCTCAGCCCAATCCGAACCCTATCCCTAACCCTAAACCTAACCCTCACACTCACCTTAACCGTAAACCTAAATTTAACCCTATACCTAAACCAAATCTTAACCCTCACCCTAATCATCACCCTAACCCTCACACTCAACCTCATCCTAAACCTAAACCTAACCCTAAGCCTAAACCAAACCCTAAACTTCACCCTAACCCAAGCCCTAACCCTAATGCTAGCACTCACCCTAACCTTAACTCTAAACCTAACCCTAACATTAACCCTCACCTTAAACGTCATGCTAATCCTCAACCTAACCCTAACCCTAACCCAAATAATAACCCTAACCCTAACTCTAACCCTAAGCCAAATCCTAAACTTAGCTCTAACCCCTAAGAGTAAACTTAACCCTAACCCTAAAACGAATCCTAACCCTAATCGTAAGGGTCCTTAAACCTAACCCTAACCCTAAAGCTCATCCTAACCCTCAACCTAAACCTAACCCTAACCCTCATTCCCACCCTAACCCTAACCCTAACCCTAACCCTAACACTCACCGAACCCTCACCCTCACCCTAAGCCTAACCCTAACCCTAAAACTAACCCTAATACTATCCCTCACCATATCCCTCATCATAACCCTAACCCTAACCCTAACCCTAACTCTAACCCTAACCCTAAGCATCAAGCTCACCCTCAGCCCAATCCGAACCCTATCCCTAACCTTAACCCTAACCCTCACACTCACCCTAACCATAAACCTAAATCTAACTCTATACCTAAACCAAATCTTAACCTCGCCCTTATCATCACCCTAACCCTCACTCTCAACCTCACCCTAAACCTAAACTTACCCCTAAGCCTAAACCAAACCCTAAACTTCACCCTAACCCAAACCCTAACCCTAACACTAACACTCACCCTAACCCTCACTCTAACCCTTACGCTAACGGTAACCCTATCCCTCACCCTAAGCCTAACACGAACCCTAACCCTAAAACTAACCCTAACACTAAACCACACCATAACCCTAACCTAACCCTAAGCCTAACCCTCAACCTCACCCTAACCCTCACCCTCACCCTCACACTAAACCGAACCCTAATCCTAACCCTAACACTCACCCTCACCTTAACCCTAAACCGAAACCTAACCCTAACCCTAAACCAAGTCCTAACTCTCATCCTAACCATAACTCAAAACCTCACCCTAACCCTCACCCTAACCCTAAGCCTAACCCTAACCATAAACTTAACCTTAAAACTAACACAAACCCTAAACCTCACCCTAAACCTAACCCTAAAAATAACTCTAACCCTCACCGTAACCTCACCCTAAACCTTACCCTAACCCTAACCCTCACACTAACCCTAACCCTAACGCTAAACCTCACTCTTATCCTAAATCGAAACCGAACCCTAACTCTAACCCTAACCATAACCCAAACCCTAAAAATAACCCAAACCTAACCCTCATCCTCATGCTTAACCTCACCCTAACCCTCACCCTAATCCTTACACTAACTCTCACCCTAACCTTAACCCTAACCCTCACCCTAACCCTAAAACCAACCCTAACCCTAACCCTCACCCTAACCCTCACCCTCACCTTAACAATAACCCAAAAATTAACCCTAACATAACCCTCTCACTCACACTCAGCCTGACCCTAACCCTAACCCTAACCCTAACACTCACACTAACCCTCAGCCTAACCCTCACGCTAACGCTAACCCTAAACCTCATCCTAAACTTAACCCTACCCCTCAACCTAACACTAACACTAACACTCACCCTAACCCTCACCCTAACCCTTACCCTAACCCTAAACCTAACCCTCACCATAACCCTAAACCTAACCCTTAGCCTCACCCTAACCCTAACCCTCACTCTAACCCTAAAACTAAAACTATCCGTAAGCCTCACCCTAACCCTCAGCCTCACTCTAACCCTACACCTCACATTAACCCTTAAAACTAACCCTAAACATAACCCTCACACTCACCCTTACCCTCACCCTAACCCTAACCTTAACCCTAACCCTAACACTAACCTAACCCGTAATCTCACCCTAACCCTAACCCTAACGGTAACACTAACACTCACACTAATTTTCACCCTAAACCTAACTCTAACCATCACCCTAACCCTAAACCCAACACTAACCCTAACCCTCACCCTCACCCTAAACTAAACCATAACCCTAACCCTAACCCTCACCCAAACACTAAAACTCAACCTAACCCTAAAGATAACCCTAACACTAACCCTCATTCTAACCCTCACCCTAACCCTTACCCTAACCCTCAACCTAACCCTAACCCTCACCCTAACCGTAACCCTAACCCTAAACCTCACCCTAACCCTAAACCTAAGCCTCACCCTAACCCTCACCCTCATCCAAAACCTCACCCTAACCCTATCCCTAACCCTCAACCTAACCCCTCAACATAACCCTAACCCTAACCCTCAAACTCACCCTAAACCTAAAACTAAACCTAACCCTAATCTAACACTAAACCTAACCCTAACCCTAACCCTAACCCTCACCCACACCCTCACCCTCACTCTCATCCTAACCCTAATCCTAACTCTTAACCCTCACACTCACCCTAACACACACTCTAACCCTAACACTAACCCTAACCCTAACCCTCACCCTCACCCTAATCCTCACTTTCACCCTAAACCTAAACCTAACCCTAAACCTAGCATTAAACCAAATCCTAACCCTCTTCCTAACCAAAAGCCTAACCCTCACCCTAACCCTCACCCTCATAATCACCCAAACCCTAACCCTAACCCAAAACCTCACACTAACCCTAACCCCAACCCTAACACTAACCCTCACTCTAACCCTAACCCAAACCTAGCCCTTACTCTATCCCTAACCCTAACTCTCACCTTCACCCACACCCTCTCCCTAAACCTAACCCTAACCCTAAACCTCACACTCACCCTAACCATCACTCTAACCCTAACCCTAAACCTATCCCTAATCCTCACCTTCTCCCTAACACTCACTCTCACCCTAACCCTAATCCTAACCCTCACCCTAACCCTCACATTAACCCTAACTCTACCTCCAAACTTAATGATAACCCTAACTCTAACCCTAACCCAAATCCTAAACCTAGCCCTATCCTTAAACCTAAACATAACCCTAAACCTAACCCTAATCCTAACCCTAACCTTAAAGGTCCCTAAACCTAAGCCTAAACCTTAAACAAACACAGCCCTAACCATAAACCTAACCGTAACCCTAACCCTAAACAAAACCCCTAACTCCTAAATCAAACCCTAACCCTAACCTTTAGGGTCCCTAAAACTAACGGGAACCCTAACCCTAACCCTAAACATAACACTAACCCTAAAATTAAACCTCACCCAAACATTAACCCTAACTCTAAACTTTACCCTAACCATTACCGTAACCCTAACCCTCACCGTAACCATAACCCTTACCCTAAATCTAACCCTATCCCTCTCCCTCACCCTCAACCTAACCTTTAGAGTCTAAAGCAAACGCCTAAACCAAATCTTAACCCTCACCCTAATCATAACCCTAAATCTCACCTTAACCCTCACTCTCACTCTCAACCTCACCCTAACCCCAAACCTAACCCAACCCTAAACTTTACCCTAACCCTAACCCTAACACTAAGACTCACCCTAACCTTTACGCTAACCCTTGCCCTAACATTACCCCTCACCCTAACCCTAACCCTAAACCTATCCCTAACCCTCATAGTAACCCTCACAGTAAACCTATCACTAACCCTCACTCTAACCCTCACCCTCACACTAACACTAACCCCAACACTCACCCTCACCCTAACCCTCACCATAACCCTAACCCAAACCGTACCCCTAACCCTAAGCCTAATCCTAAAACTAACCCTAAATCTAACCCGCACCGTAACCCTCACCATAACCCTAACCCTAACCCTACCCCTCACACTAAACCTCACCTTAAACCTAACCATAACCCTAAATTTAACCTTAACCATAACCCTCAACTTCACCCTATCCTAAACCTAAACTTAAACCTTACACTAACTCAAAACCTAAACCTAGCCCTAGTCTTAACCCTATACATAACCCTTACCATAACCCTAATTCTAACCCTAACCCTAAGCCTAGTCTTAGCCCTAACCCTAACCATAAAACTAACCCTAAACCTAACGCTAATTCTAACCCTAAAGATAACCCTAACCCTAAGTCTCCCTAAGCCTAAACCTCACCCTCACCCTCACCCTAACCTTAACTCTCACCCTCACTCTCGCCCTAACACTAACCCTAACCCTAACCCTAACACTCACCCTAAATCCAAACCCTCAAGCTTACCTAACCCTAACCCACAGCCTAACACTAACACTCACCCTCACCCTAACACTAACACTCACTCTCACCCTAACCCTCAGCCTCACACTCACCCTAACCCTAACCATAACCCTAAACCAGAACCTAAACCTCACCCTGACACTAACACTCACCCTCCCCCTCCCCCTAACCCCAAACCTAACCCGAAATCTAACCCTAAACCAAAACTGAACCCTAATTCTAACCCTAACCCTAACCCTCACCCAAACCCTAAACCTTATGCTAAACACTACCCTAACCCTAAAGCACACCCTAACCCTCACCGTAATCCTAAACCTAATTCTAACTCTCACCTTCTCCCTCACCTCCTCCTCACCCTCACACTAAAACTCACTCTAACCCTCACCCAATTCTAACACTAACCCAAATCCTAAACCAAGCCGGAGCCCTAACACTAAACATAACCCTATCCCTAAACCTAATCGTAACACTAACCGTAAGGGTCCCTAAACCTAGCCCTAACCCTCACCCTACCCCTCACCCTAAGCCTAACCCTAACCCTAACACTAAAACTATCCCTAACAGTAACCCACAACATAAACCTCACCCTAACCCTAACCCTAACCCTCACACTCACCCTCAATCTAACCCTCACCCTCACCCTCACCCTAAACCGAACCCTAATCCTAACCGTAAAGCTCACCCTCACCTTAACCCTAAACCTAAACCTAACCCTAAAAATAAACCAAATCCTAACCGTCTTCCTAAACATAACCCTAATCCTCACCCTAGCCCTCACCCTCAACCTCACCCTAACCCTAACCCTAACCCGAACACAAATCCTAACCCTAACCCTAACACTAAATCTAACCCTCACCCTAACCCTTACCCTAATCCTCACACTAACCCTAACCTTCACCCTAACCCTCACCCTAAATCTATCCCTCACCCTCACCCTCACTCTCACCCTAACCCTTACCCTAATCCTCACCCTAACCCTAACCCTAACCCTAAACCTAACCCTAACACTAACCCTAACCCTGGCCCTAACCCCAACCCTAAACCTCACCCTAACTCTCACCTTCAACCTTACCCTAACCCTAACCCTCACCCTTTCTCTCACCCTCAAACTAACCCTAACCCCAACCCTCACCCTAACCATAAAACTAACCGTAATCGTTAGCCTCACCGTAACCCAAACCCTAACACTCACCCTAACCCTCACTCTCACCCTCACCCTCACCCTAACCCTAACCCTCACCCTCACTCTGTCAGCCTCACCTTAACCCTATCCCTAATCCTCACCCTAACCCTCACCGTAACCCTAACCCTAAACCTCACCCTCACCCTCAGCCTCACCCTAACCCTAAAACTAAACCTAAACCTAACCTTAACCCTAACCCTAACCCGCAGCATAAGCCTAACCCTAACCCTCACCCTCGCCACAACCCTAAACCTAAACCTCACCCTAACTCTCACCCTCACCCTTACCCTTACCCCAACACTCACCCTAACCCTAATATTAACCCAAACCTTAAGCCACACCCTAACCCTCACACTCACCCTCACCCTAAACCTAACCCTAACACTAACACTCACCCTAACCCTCACCCTAACCCTTACCCTAAACCTAACCCTAACCCTCACCCTAAACCTAACCCTAACCCTAACCCTAACCCTAACACTAACACTCACCCTAACCCTCAACCTAACCCTTACCCTAACCCTAACCCTAACCCTAACCGTTATGGTCCCTAAACCTAACCCTATTCCTAACCCTAACCCAAACCCTAGTCCTAAACATAATACTTACCCTAACGCAAACCATAACCCTCACCCTAACCCTACACTTAAAGTTCAACCTAACCCTAACCCTCACCCTCACCCTAAAACTAACCCTAACCCTCACCCTAACCCTCACCTTAACCCTAACCCTAAACCTCACCCTCACCCTCGCCCTAACTCTAACCCTAAAATTCACCCTAACTCTCACCCTCACCCTAACCATAACCCCAAACCTCACTCTAACCGTAAAACTAAACGTCACCCTAAGCCACACTCTAACCCACACACTCACCTTCACCTTCATCCTAACCCTCACCCTAACCCTAACTCTCACCCTCACCCTAACCTTAAAACTAACCCTAACCCAAACCCTCACCCTACCCCTCACCCACACCCTAACCATAACCCTAAATCTCACCCTAACCCTAAAATGAGCCGTAACCCTAACCCTTACCCTAATCCTCACACTCACCCTCACCCTCACCTAGTCATAACCATAACCCTAACACTAACACTCACCCTAACACTCACCCTAACCCTCACAGTAACCCTTACACTAACCCTAACCCTAAAACTCACCATAACCCTAACCCTAACCCTCACCCTCAGCCTAAACCGAATCCTAACACTAACACAAACCCGAACCCTAACCCTAACACTAACCCTCAACCTAACCTTCACCCTAACCTATACCCTAACCCTTACCCTCACCCTAACTCTAACCCTAAACTTCTAAACTTCACCCTAACCCTAACCCTAACCCTAACAATCACCCTCACCTTAACCGTCAGCCTCACCCTAACCCTATCCCTAACCCTCAACCTAACCCTCGCCATAACCCTAACTCTAAACCTCCCCCTCCCCCTCAACCTCACCCTAACCCTAAAACTAACCTTAACAATAACTCTAACCCTCACCCTAACCCTAACCCTCAGCCTAATCTTATCCCTAACCCTAACACTTAACCTAACCCTCACCCTCAATCTCAAGCTCACACTATCCCTAACCGCAACCCTCAGCCTAACCCTAAGACTAAACGTAACTCTAAGCCTCACCTTAACTCTTACACTCACCCTCACCCTCACCGAAACCACAAACCTAACCCTCAACCTCACACTAACCCTAAACCTCACCCTAAACGTAAAACTAACCCTAACCCTAACACTCTCCCTAACCCTCACCCTCACCCTAACCCCTACAGTAAACCTAACCCTAACCCTAAAACTAACCCTTACCCTAAGCATCACACTAACACTCACACTCACCCTCACCCTAATAATAACCCTATCCCTGACAATAACACTCACCCTAACCTTCACCGTAACCCTAAACCTAACGCACAACCTAAACCTAACCCTAAACATCACCCTAACCGTAACCATAACACTAAAACTAACACTGACGCTAAAACTCACCCTAACCCTTACCCTAAACCTCACCCTAACACTTACCCTAACCCTAAAGCTAACCCTCACCCTAACCCTAACCCTAACCCTAACCCTTACCCGCATCCTAAACCGAACCCTAACCCTAACCATAACCCTAACCCAAACCCTAAACCTCACTCTGACCCTAACCCTCACCCTAGCCCTAACACTCACCCTTACCCTAAAACTAACCCTAACCCTAACCCTCTCCCTAACCCTCACCCTCAACCTAACACTAAACCTCACCCTAAACCTAAAAGTAACCCTAACCCTGATCCTCACCCTAACTCCCACACTCACCCTCACCCTAACAGTAACTCTAAACCTAACCCTAACAATAACACTCACCCTAACCCTCACCCTAACACTTACCCTAAACCTAAACCTAAACCTAACCCTCACCCGAAACCTAACCCTAACCATCCCCCTAACCCTCACCCTCACTGTAACACTAACACTCACCCTAAACCTCACCCTAACCCTTACCCTAACCCTCACGTTAACACTTACCCTAACCCTAAACCTAACCCTAAACCTCTGCCTAACCATCACTCTCACCCTAACCCTAACCCTAAATCTCACCCGAACCCTAAAACTAAACCTAACCCTCACCCTAACCCTTACCATAACCCTAAACCTAACCCTAACCCTCACCCTAAACCTAACCCTAACCGTCACCCTAACCCTAACCCTAACACTCACCCTAAACTTCACCGTAACCCTTACCCTAACCCTAACTCTAACACTTACCCTAAACCTAAACCAATTCCTAACCCTCACCATTACCCTAACCCAAACCCTAACCCTCATCCTCAACCTACACCTAACCTTAACCCTAACCCTAACTCTAAACCAAACCCTAAACCTCACCCTAACCCTCACCTTAAAACTAACATTAACCCTCACCCTAATTCTCACACTAATCCTTACCCTAACCCTCACCATAACCCTAACCATCACACTAACCCTAACCCTAACCCCCACACTAACCCTCACCCTCAACCTAACCCTTACTCTCACCATAACCCTATCCCTAACCCTAACCCTAAACCTAACCCTAACCCTAACCCTAACCCTCACACTCACCCTCTCCCTCACCATAACCCTAAACATAACCGTAATCCTCTACCTAACCCTAACACTAACCCTCACCCTAAACCTAAAACTAACGCTAATCCTAACCCTCACCCTCACCCTAACCCTGACCCTAAACCTCACTTTCACGCTCATCCTCCCCATAAACCTCACCAAAAACCTAACCCTAACATTAGCACTGATACTAACACTCACCTTAACCATTATCCTAACCTTAACCCTCACCCTAACCCTAACTCTAACCCTAACCCTAAATCTCACCCAACCCGAACTCTAACACTAACACTAACTCTCAACCTAACCCTCACCCTAACCCTTCCCCTAACCTTCATCCTCACCCTAACCCTAACCCCCACCCTAATCCTCATCCTCACCGTCACCCTCACCCTAACCCTCACCATAATCCTAACCCTAAATCTCACCCTAACCCTAACCCTCACCCTATCCTTAACCCTAACCCTAAACCTCACCCTAACCCTCACCCTCACCCTAACCCTAACCCTAACCCTCACCCTAACACTCAACCTCACCCTAACCCCAACCCCAAACCTCACCCTAACCCTAAAATTAACCATTACCTTTAGCCTCACCCTAACAGTCACCCTCAGCCTCACCCTAACCCTAAACCTAAACCCAAACCTCACCCTCACTCTAACCGTAAGCCTAACCTTGACCCTAACCCTAACACTAACCCTAACCTTAACCCTAACCCTCACACTCAACCTCATGCTTACCCCAACCCTACCCCTAACCCTAACCCTAACATTAACACTCATTCTAACCCTCATTCTAACTCTTACCGTAACTCTAACCCAAACCTAACCCTAACCCTAAATTTCACCCTAACCTTAACCCTAACCCTAACACTAACACTCACTCTAAGGCTCAACGTAACCCTAACCCTAACTCTAACCCTACCCCTACCCCTATCCATGACCCCAACCCTAACACTAGCCCTGAACCTCACCTTTAACTGAACCCTAACCCTAACCCTAAAAAAACGTAAACCTCACCCTAACTCTAACCCTAACGCTAAACTTCACCCTAACCCTCACCCTAACACTTATCCTAACCCTAACCCGCAACCTAAACCTAACCCTCACCCTAAGCCTAACCCTAGCCCTCTCCTAACCCTCACCCTAACCCTCATCCTCACCCTAACCCTCACCCTCACCCTAACCCTATCCCTTACCGTCAACCTAACCCTCACCATAACCCTAACCTAAACCTCACACTAACCCTCACTCTCACTGTAACCCTAAAACTAACCCTAATCCCTAACACTAACCCTAACACTAAACCTCACCCTAAGCCTAAACTGAACCCTCACCCTCACCCTAACACTAACCCTAACTCTCAGCCTAACCCTCATCCTCACCCTAACCCTAACACCAAACCTGACCCTAACCCTAAAACTAACCGTAAGCCTAACCCTCACCCTAACCCTTACACTCACCCTCACCCTCAGCCTAAACCGAAGCCTAAGCCTCGCCCTCACCCTAATCCTAACCCTAACCTTCACCCTAACCCTAAAACTAACCCTAACCCTAACCCTCACTCTCACCCTCATCCTCCCCCTAACCCTCACCGAAAACCTAACCCTCACACTTTCCCTAACACTAACACTCACCTTAACCCTCACCCTAAACCTTGACCTAACCCTAACCCTCACCGAAACCCTAACCCTGACCCTAACCATCACACTCACCCTAAACCGAACCCTAACGCTAACCCTAACCCAAACCCTAAACCTCACCATAACCCTAACCCTAAACCAAATCCTAAACCTCACCCTAACCCAAAACCTAAACTTCACCCTAAACCTAACCCTAACCCTAACACTAACCCTCAACCTAACCCTCAGCCAAAACCTTACCCTAACCCTCACCCTAAACCTAACCCTCACCCTAACACTAACCCTAACACTCACCCTAACCCTAACCCAAACCCTCACTCTAGCCGTCACAATCACCATAACCCTCACCCTCACCCTAACCCTATCCCTAACCCTCAACCAGCCCTCACCCTCACCCTAACCCTAAAACTCACCCTCACCCTCCCTCTAACCCTAAAACTTATCCTAACCCTAACCCTAAACCTAATCCTGACCTTAACCCTAACCCTAACCCTCACCCTTAGTCTCACCCTAACCCTAACGCTAAAACTAACCCTAACACTAACCCTCACCATAACCCTCAACCTAACCCTAACCCTCACCCTAATCATCAAGCTCACCCTCAACCCAAACCGAACCCTAATCCTAACCCTAACCCTAACCTTCATCCTCACCATAACCCTAACCCTAAGCCTAAACTTAAACCAAATCCTAACCCTCACCCTAAATATAACCCAAAACTCAACC
This sequence comes from Megascapheus bottae, assembly GCA_024803745.1. Lineage (NCBI taxonomy): Eukaryota > Metazoa > Chordata > Mammalia > Rodentia > Geomyidae > Megascapheus > Megascapheus bottae. The sequence continues at coordinate 1,117,047 of JANJXV010000043.1, read as the reverse complement.
TAACCCTCACCCTCACCCTAACTCTAACCCTAACCCTAACGCTAAACCAACCCTAAACCTCACTCTAACCCTAACCCTAACACTAACACTAACACTCACCCGAAACCTCACCCTAACCGTAAACCTAACCCTCACCCTAAACCTAACCCTCAACCTAACCCTCACCCTCACCCTCACCCTAACACTAACTCTAACCCTCACCCTAACCCTCACCCTCACCCAAACCCTATCCCTAAACCTCACCCTAACCCTCACCGTAATCCTAAACCTAACCCTACCCTCACCCTCACCCTAACCCTAAACCTAACCCTAACCCCCACCCTCACGCTAAACCTCACCCTAACCATAACCCTAACCCTAAACCTAATCCTAAAACTAACCCTAAACCTAACCCTCACCATAACCATAACCCTAACCCTAACCCTCATGCTCACCCTCACCCTAAACCTAACACGAATTCTAACAATCAACTTCACCCTAAACCGAACCCTAATCCTAAAACTAACCCCAACCCAAAACCTATACCTAGTCCCAGTTCTAATCCTATACATAACCCTTAACCTAAACGTAATCCTAACCCTAACCCTAACCCTCACACTCACCCTAAGCATAACCCTCAACCTCACTCTCACCCTAACCCTAACCCTAACACTCACCCTCACCCAAAAGCTCACCCTCACCTAACCCTAACCCTAACCCTCACCCTCACCCTAACTCTCACGCTCACCCTCACCCTAACCCCAAACCTATCCCTAACCCTAACTATAAACCAAAGGAACCCTAATTCTAACCGAACCCTAACCCTCACCCAAACCCTAACCGTATGCTAACCACAACCCTAACCCTAAACCTGACTCTAACCCTCACCCTAACCCTAAACCTAACCCTAACCCTCACCCTCACCCTCACCTCATCCTCATACTCATCCTAACCCTCACTCTCACCCTAAACCTCACCCTAACACTCACCCTAACTCTAAACCTAACCCAAAATTCAACCCTACCCCTAACCCTAAACCTAACCCTACTCCTAACACAAATCCTAAACCTAGTCCTAGCCCTAACCCTAAACATAACCCTACCCCTAACCGTAATCCTAACCCTAACCGTAAGGGTCCCTAAACCTAACCCTAACCCTAACCTTTATCCTAACCCTCTCCCTCAATCAAACCCTCACTCTAAGCCTAACCCTAACCCTAAATCTAACTCTTCCACTCATCCTCACACTCACCCTAATTTTAACCCTCACCCTCACCCTCACCCTAACCCACACTCTAAACCTAACCCTAACCATAAGCCTGACTCTCACCCTCACCCTAACCATAACCCTCACCCTAAACCTCAATCTAACCCTAACCCTTACCCTCATCGTAACCCTAACCCCAAGCTAAATCTTAAGTATAACCCCAACCCTAATCCTAATCCAAATCCTAAACCTAGCCCTATACCTAACCCTAAACATAATTCTAACCCTAACCGGAAGGGTCCCTACAAGTAATGCTAACCCTTAACCCAAACCCTAGCCCTAATCATAAAAGTAAGCCGAGCCTGAACCCTAAACGTAACCACTAACTCCTAACCCAAACCCTGACACTAAACTTAAGGGTCCCTAACCTAACACTAAACCTTAACCCAATCCCTAGCTATTACCATAAACGCAACCTTAACCCTAACTCTAAACATAACGCTAACTCCTAACCCAAACCCTAACTCTAACCTTAATACTAACCCTAAACCTAATACTAACCCTAAGCCTAACCCTACCCTAACCCTTATCCTCATCCTAACTCTCACCCAAACGCTCACCCTAACCCTAACCCTAACCCTAAGCCCAACCATAGCCCTAACCCTCACCCTAAACCTCACCCTAACCCTAACCCTCACCTAAACTTAACCCTAACCCTAACCCTAATCCTAAGCCTAAACTTAACCCTAACCCTAAACCTCATCCTAACCCTAACCCTAACACTAACACTAACCCTCACCCTAAATCTCACCCTGACCCTAACCTGAACCCTAACCCTAACCCTAAACATAACCCAAACCCTAACCCACACCCTAACCCTAACCCTCACACTAACCTGAATCCTAACACTAACTCTAACCCAAACATCACCCTAACCATCCCGCTGATCCTTACCCTAATCCTAACCCTAACCCTAACCCTCACCCTAACCATCACCCTCACCCTAATCCTCGACATCACCCTCACCGTCACCCTAAACCTTACCCTAACCCTAAACCTAACCTTCACTCTCACCCTACCCTAACCCAAACCCTAACCCTCACCCTAACCTTAAACCTCAACCTCACACTCACCCTCACCCTAAACCTAACCCTAACCCTCAAACTAACCTTCACTCTACCCTAAGCCTGACTCTAATCCTAACTCTAGCCCTAACCCTAAACCTCAACCTCACCCTCACCCTAAACCTCACCCTCACCCTCACCCCAACCCCAAACCTAACCCTAACCCTCTCCCTCAACCTGAACCTAACCCTAACCCTAACCAAAAATTTAACCCTAACCCTAACCCTAACCCTATTCAAATCCTAAAACTAGCCCTAGCCTTAACCCTAAACATGAACCTAACCCTAACCATAATCCTAATCTAATTGGAAGGGTCGCTATAACTAACTCTAACCATTAAACCAAACCCTAAACCTAACCATAAACGAAGCCTAACCCTAACCGTAAACATAACCCCTAACTCCTAACCCAAACCCTAACCCTAACATGAAAAGTCCCCAAACCTAAACCTAACCCTAACCCTCACCCTAACCTTCACACTAACGGTAACCCTAACACTCAACCTAACCCTCTCCCTCACCCTAACACTCACCCTAAGCCTAAACATAGCCCTAACCCCAAAATTAACCTTAACACTAACCCTCACCATAACCCTCACCATAACCCTCACCCTACCCTGACCCTAACCCTAAACCTCATCTTTACCCTCAAAATAAACCTAACCCTAACCTTAGCCATAATCCTAACCCTCACCCTCACCGTAACTCTCACCCTAAAACTAAACCTAACCCTAAACCAAATCTTAATCCTCACCCTAACCATAACCCTAACCCTCACCCTAACCCTCACCCTCAACCTCACCCTAACCCTAACCAAAAACCTAATATCAACCCTCACCCTAATCCTTACCCTAACCATTACCATAAGCCTAACCCTAATGATAAACCTCACCCTAAACCTAACCCTCACCTTAACCCTCACCAATCACTAACCCTGAGCGTCATTCTAACCCTCACCCTCACCCTAACACTAAACCTCACCCTCAACCTAACCCTAACCCTCACATAACCCTAACCCTAACCCTAACCCTCACTCTAACCCTAACCCTAAACCAACCCTAACCCTCACCCTAACCTAACCCTAAATCTCACCCTAACCAGACACTAATGGTAACACTAACAATCCCACTAATTTTCACCCTAAACCTAACCCTAACCATCACCCTAACCCTACCTCTAACTCTTACCCTCACCCTAAATCGAACCCTAACCCTAACCCTAACCCTAGCCCTAATCCTCACCCAAACACTAAACCTCAACCTAACCCTAACTATAACCCTAACAAAAACCCTCATTCTAACCCTAACCCTAACCCTTACCCCAACCCTCAACCTAACCCTAAACCTCACCCTAACCATAACCCTAACCCTAAACCTCACCCTAACCCAAAACCTAAGCCTCACCCTAAGTCTCACCCTCATCCTAACCCTCACCCTAACCCCATACCTAACCCTCAAACTAACCCCTCAACATAACACTAACCCTAATCCTCACACTCACCGTAACCCTAAAACTAAACCTAACCCTACCCTAACACTAAACCTAACCCTCACCCTAACCCTAACCCTAACCTTCACCCTAACCCTAAAACTAACCCTAACCCTAACCCTAACCCTCACCCTAACCCTCAGCCTAACCCTAACCCTAAACCTCACCCTAGCCCTAAAACTAACCATAACCCTAACCCTCATCCTAAACCTTACACTCCCCCCTCCCCCTCCCCCTAACCCTAACCCTCACCCTAACCCTAAGCCTAACCCTAAACCTAACCCTCACCCTAACCGTAACCCTAAACCTCACCCTAACCATAACCCTAACCCTAACCCTAACACTCACCCTAACCTTCACCCCAACCCTTACACTATCCCTAACCATAACACTCACCCTAACCCTTACCCTAACCCTAACAATCACCCTCAACATAAACTGAACCCTAACTCTAACCCTAACCCTAACCCTAACACTAACACTCTAACCTTCACCCTAACCCTTACCCTAACTCTAAACCAACCCTAACCCTCACCCTAACCTAACCCGTAATCCACCCTAACCCTAACCCTAACCGTAACACTAACACTCATACTAATTTTCACCCTAAACCTAACCCTAACCATCACCCTAACCATAACCCCAACCCCAACCCTAACTCTCACCCTCACCCTAAACCGAACCCTAACCCTAACCCTAACCCTGACCCAAACACTAAACCTCACCCTAAACCTAACCATAATCCTAACACTAACCCTCATTCTAACTTTCACCCTAACCCTCACCCTAACCCTAACCCTCATCCTAACCGTAACCCTAACCTAAACCTCACCCTAACCCTCAACTTAAACCTCACCCTAACTCTCACCCTCATCCTAACCCTCACCCTAACCCTATCCCTAACCCTAAACCTAACCGCTCAACATAACCCTAACCCTAAAACTCACACTCACCCTAACCCTAAAACTAACCCTAACCCTACCCTAACACTAACCCTAAACCTCATCCTAAGCCTAAACCTAACCCTCACCCTAACCCTAACCCGAACCTTCACCCTAACCCTCACACTCACCCTAACCATAACCCCAACCCACATGTGAAACCTAAACGTAACCGTAAACATAAGCCTCACCCTAACCCTTACACTCACCCTCACCTTCACCCTAACCCTAAAGCTAACCCTCACCCTTACCCTAACCCTAACCCTAACCTTCACCCTAACCCTAAAACTAACCCTAACCCTAACCCTTACCCTCACCCTAACCCTAACCCTAAACCTCACCCTAGCTGTAAAATTAACCATAGCCCTAATGCTAATCCTCACCCTCACCCTCATCCTAATCCTCACCCTCACCCTATACGTATCCCTAACAGTCACCCTAACCCTCACCTTAACCCAAACCCTAACCCTAACCCAAAATCAAACCCTGCCCTCACCCTAACACTTACCCTAACCCTAAACCTAACCTTAACCCTAAGCATAACCCTAACCCTAACACTAACACTCTCACTCTAACCCTAACCCTAACCCTCAACATAACCCCAAACCTGACCTTCACCGTAACACTAACCCTAACCCTCACCCTAACCCTCACCCTCACACAAACACTATCTCTAATGCTCACGCTAAAACTCACTGTAACCCTAACCATTACCTTCACCCTCATCCTCGCCCTAACCCTAAACTTATCCCTCACCCTAACTCTCAACCTCACCCTAACTCTAACCCCAACCCTAAACCTAACCCTAAACTAACCATAACCCTAAGCAACACCCTAACCCTCATACTCACCCTCACTCTCACCCTAACCTTAAACCTAACCCTCACCCGCACCATAACCCTAAAACTAACCCTAACCCTAACCCTCTCCATAACCCTCACTCTCACCCTAACCCTCTCCCTAACCCTCACACTAACTCTAACCCTAAACTTCACAGTAACCCTAAACCTAACCCTCACCCTCACCGTAACTCTAACCCTAACCCTCACCTTAACCCTAAAACTAACCCTAACCCTAACCCTCACACTAACCCTCAGCCTCACCCTAACTCTAACCCTAAACCTCACCCTAACCTTAAAACTAACGCTAAACCTAACCCTCACACTTACCCTTACCCTCACCCTAACCCTAATCCTAACAATAACCTTAGCACTAACACTCACTCTAACCCTCAACCTAATCCTTACCCTAACCCTAAACCTAAACCTAACCATCAACCTAACCCTAAACCTAAAACTCACCCTAACCCTAACACTTAACGTAACACTAACACTCACGCTAACCCTCATCCTAACTACCATAACCCTAACCCTGACCATCACCCTAACCCTAACCCTAACCCTACCCTCACCCTAAATCTCAACCTAAACCTAACCCTGACCCTAACACTAACCCTCACTCTAACCCTCATCCTAACCCATACCCTAACCCTCACCCTAAATCTAACCCTCACCCTAACCCTCACCTAACCCTAACCCTAAGCCTCACCCTAACTCTCACCCTCACGCTAACCCTCACCCTCACATTAACCATATCACTAACCCTCAACCTAACCCTCAAAGTAACCCAAACCCTAACCCTCACACTCACTCTATCCCTAAAAATAACCCTAAGCCTAACCCTAAGCCTAAACCTAACCCTCACCCTCACCCTAACCCTAACCCTAACCCTAACCCTCATACTCACAATAACCCTCACACTCACCCTAACCCTAACCCCAACACCAACACTCATTCAACCCCTAAAATTAACCATAAACCTTAACCTCACCCTAACGCTTACACACACCCTCACCTTGACCCTAACCCTAAAGCTAACCCTCACCCTCACCTAACCCGAACCCTAACCATCACAATAACCCTAAAACTAATCCTAACCCTAACCCTCACCCTTACCCTCACCCTAACCTAGCCCTAAACCTCACCCTAACCCTAAAACTAACCCTAACACTAACCCTCATCCTAACCCTCACACTCACCCTCACCCTTATCCTAACCCTAACTCTAACACTAACACTAACACTCACCCTAAACCTCACACTAACCCTAACCCTGACCATAACCCTAAACCTAATCCTCCACCTAACCCTAACCCTAAACCTCACCCTAACCCTAATACGTACCCTAACACTAATCCTCACCCTAACTCTCACCCTAACCCTTACCCTATCCCTAAACCTAACCCTCAACCTAACCCAAACCCTAACCCTAATCCTCACCCTAAACCGAACCCTAACACTAACCCTAACCCTAACCCAAACCCTAAACCTCAACCTAACTCTATCCCTACCCCTAAAAATAAACCTAACCCTAACTCTCACCCAAAACTTTAGCCTTACCCTCACCCTCACCACACCCTCACCCTCACCCTCTCACCTGCACCCTAACCCAACCCTAACCCTCACCCTAACCCTCACTGTAACCCTAACCCTAACCCTCATCCACACACTCACCCTCACCCCAACCCTTAAACTAACCCTAACCCTAACCCTAACCCTCACCCTAACCCTAACCCTAACCCTAACCCTAACCATTAAGCTCAACCTCAACCCAATCGGAACCCTATCCCTAACCCTAACTCTAACCCTCACCCTCACCCTCACTGTAAACCTAACCCTATCCCTATACCTAAAACAAACCTAACCCTCACCCTAACCATAAACTTAACCCTCAACCTAACACTCACCCTCAACTTCAAATTAACCCTAACTCTAACCCTCACCATAACCCTCACCCTAACTCTAACTGACACCATACCCTCACCCTAAACCTTACCCTAACACTAACCCGAACCCTAACCCTAAACCTCACTCTAACCCTAATCCTAACCCTAACCCTAACCGTAACCAGCACCCTGATCCTAACCCTAACCCTCAACCTAACCTTAAACCTCACCCTCACCCTAACACTAACCCTAACCCTCACACTAACCCTCACCCTCACACAAACCCTATGTGTAACCCTCACCTTAACCTAAACCTAACCTCACCCTCACTCTCGCCCTAACCCTAACCCTAAAACTCACCCTAACTCTCACCCTCACCATAACCCTACCCCAACCCTCACTCTAACCCTAAAACTAACCGTAAACCTAAGCCAAATCCTAATCCTCACACTCCCCTTCACCCTAACCCTAACCCTAACCTGGACATTAACACTCACACTAACCCTCACTCTCACCCTTACCCTAAACCTAAACCTAACCCTAACACTAACCCTAACCCTAACCCTCACCCTAACCCTAAACCGAACCCTAACGCTAACACTCACCCTAACCCTCACCCTAACTCTTCCCCTAACCCTAACCCTCACCCTCACCCTAAACCTAAGACTAACCGTAACTCTAAGCCTCACATTAACACTTACACTCACCCTCACCCTGACCAGAACCGTAAACCTAGCCATCACCCTCACCCTAACCCTAACCCTCACCCTAACCCTAAAACTAACCCTAACCACATTCCTCTTCCTAACCCTCACCCTCACCCTAACCCTTACCCTAAAACTCACCCTAACCCTAAAACTAACCCTAACCCTAACCCTCACCCTGACCCTCATACACAAACTCACCCTCACCCTAACCCTAACTCTAACCCTAATCCCAACACTAACACTCACCCTAACCCTCACCGTAACACTTACCCTAACCCTAAACCTAATCCTAACCCTCACCCTAAACCTAACCCTAACCATCAACCTAAACCTAATCATAACCCTAACACTAACACTCACCCTAAACCTCACCTAACCCTTACCCTAACCCTCACGTTACCACTTACCCTAACCCTAACCCTCACCCTAAACCTAACCCTTACCCTAGCCTCCCCCTCACCCTACACTGAACCCTAACCCTAACCCTAACCCAAACTCTATACCTTACCATAACTCTAACACTAAAACTAACATTAACCTCACTCTAACTCTCACCCTAATCCTTACCCTAAACCTCACCGTAACCCTAAACCTCACCCTAACCATAACTATAACCCTCACCCTAACCCTAACACTAACCCTCACACTAACCCTCACCCTCACCCTAACCCTCACCCTCACTCTAACCCTATCCCTCACCCTCACCCTAACCCTAACCCTAACCCTCACTCTAACCCTAACCCTCACCCTAACCATAAAAATAACCCTAAAGCTAACCCTCTCCCCAATCCTCACACTAACCCCAAACCTCACCCTAACCCTAAGGCTAACTGGAACTATAAGCCACACCTTAACCCTTACACTCACCCTCACACTCACCCTAACCCTAAACTTAACCCTCAATCTCACACTAACCATAGCCCTCACCCTAAACCTAAAACTAAACCTAAACCTAACCCTCTCCCTAACCCTCACCCTCACCCTAACCCTAACCCTAAAACTCACCCTAACCATGAAACTAACCCTAAAGCTAACCCTCACCCCAATCCTCACACTAACCCGAAACTGAACCCTAACCTAACCCTAAATCTAACCCAAACCCTAAACATCACCCATCCCTAACCCTAACACTAACACTAATCCTAACCCTCACCCTCACCCTAATCCTTACCCTAACCCTCACCTTGACCCTAACCCTTACCCCAACCCTCACCCTAACCCAAAACCTCAATCTCAACCTAACCATTATCCTAACCCTCACCCTAACCCTAACCCTCAACCTAACCCTAACTCTAACCCTCACCCTAGCCCTAAACCTCACCCTAACCCTCACCCTAACCCTAAACCTCAACCTTACTCTCAACCTCACCCTATCCCTAATCCCAACCCTCACCCTCACCCTAATACTAAACATAACCCTAAGACTCAACCTATCACTAACACTCACCCAAACCCTAAACCTAACCTTCACCCTCAACCTAACCCAAACCCAAACCCTCACCCTATCATTCACCCTCATCCCAACCCTAACCCTAACCCTAACCCTAACCCTAACACTCACCCTCACCCTCACCCTAAACCTAACACTAACCATAACACTAACACTAACACTCACCCTAACCCTTAACCTAACCCATACCCTAACCATAACCCTCACCCTAAACCTGACCCTAACAACCACCCGAACCCTAACCCTAATATTAACACTAACACTCACCCTAAATCTCACCCTAACCCTTACCTTAACACTCACGCTAACACTTACCCTAAACCTAACAATAACCCTAATCCTCACCCTCACCCTAACCCTAACACAAATCCTAAAACTCACCCTAACCCTCACCCTAAAACTAACATTAACCCTCAACGTAACTCTCACCCTAATCCTTACCCTAACCCTCACCCTGACCCTAACCCTCACCCTAACCCTAACCCTCACCCTCACCCTCACACTATTCCTAACCCTAAACCTCACCCTAACCCTCATTCTCACCCTCACCCTCATCCTCACCCTAACCCTCCCCGAAAACCTAACGCTAACCCTAACCCTAACACTAACACTCACCCTAACCCTCACCCTAAACATTACCCTAACCCTAACCCTAACCCTCACCCTAACCCTAACCCTAACCCTCACACTCATCCTAAAATGAACCCTAACCCTAAGCCTAACCCTAACCCTAACCCAAACCCCAAACATCACCCAATGCTCACACTAACCCTAACACTAACCCTCACCCTAACCCTAACCCTCACCCTCACCCTAACCCTCACCCTTACCCTAACCCTAACCCTCATCCTCACCCTAACCCTAAACCTAAAGCTCACCCTTACCGGAACCCTAAACCTCACCCTAAATCTCACACTCATCCTCACCCTAACTCTATCACTAACCCTCACCCTAACCGTCACTGTAACCCTCACCCTCACCCTAACCCTGACCTAAACTTCACCCTAACCCTAAAACCACCCCAACCCTAACCCTCACCCTAAACCTAACCCTAACCGTAACACTCCCTTTCACCCTAAACTGAACCCTAACCCTAACTCTACCCCTAACCCTAACCCTAACCAAACCCTAAACCTGATCGTAACCCTAACCCTAACTCTAACACTAACCCTCACCGTAACCCTCACCCTCTCCCTTACCCTAACCATCACCCTAACCCTAACCATCACCCTAACCCTAACCATAACCCTCACCCTACCTCTAACCAAAACCCTCACGTAACCCTCACCCTCATCCTAACCCTCACCCTCACCCTAAACCTATCTCTATCCCTCACCCTCACCCTAACACTAACCCTCACATTCACCCTCACTCTAACCCTATACCTAACGCTTGCCCGAACTATCACAGTAACCCTCATCCTTACCCTAACCATAACCCAAAAACTGACCCTAAACCTAAAACTAACCCTAACCCTAAATCTCACCCTAACCCTCACTCTCACCCTCATCCTCAACCTAACCCTAACCCTAACCCTAACACTAACACTGACCCTAAACCACACCCTAACATTTACCCTAACCCTAACACTAAGACTCACCTTAACCCTAATCCTCACCCTAACCCTAACCCTCACCCTAACACTAAAACTAACCCTAACCCTCACCCCAAACCGAACCCTAACACTAAACCTAACCCTAACCCTCATGCTAACCCTCACCTTAATCCTTAGATGGACTCTCACCCTAATTGTAAACCATAACCTAACCCTAACCCTAACCCTCACCCTAACCTAACCCTAAACGTCACCCTAATACTCACCCTCACCCTAACCCTGACAGTCACCCTCACCCTAAACCGAACCCTAAACCAAAACATAAACCTCACCCTAACCCTAACCCTAACCCTACCAATAAACTTCACGCTAACCTTCACCCTAACTCTTACCCTAACCCTCACCCTAAACCTAACCCTCACCCTGACCCTTACCCGATCCGCACCCTAACCCTAACCCTCCCGCTAAACCTCACCCTAACCCTAAAACTAACCCTAAATCTAACCCTCACCCTCACCATAAACCTTACCCTCACACTCACCCTAACCCTATCCCTAAGCCTCGCCCTAACTGTCACTGTAACCCTCACCCTCACCTAAACCCAACCCTAAACCTTACCCTAACCCTAAAACTAACCGTAACCCAAACCTCACCCTAACCCTCACTCTCACCCTCATCTTCACCGTAAACGTAACCCTAAATCTAACCCTAACCCTAACACTAACACTCATCCTAACCCTCGATCTAACCCTTCCCTAACGTTAAACCCAACCCCAAACCCCACCCTAACCCTAACCCTCACCCTAATCCTAACCCTAGCCCTCACATTAACACTCACCTAAACCTCATCCTAACCCTTACCCTAACCCTAACCCTCAACCTAACCCAACACTAACCTAACCATAAACCTATCCCTCACTGTCACCCTAAACCAAACCCAAAACCTAACCCTAAACCTAACCCAAACCCTAAACCTCACCCTAACACTATCCCTAACCGTAACATTAACCCTCACCTTAAACCTCAGCCTAACCCTCAAACCAACCCTCACCTTCACATTAACCCTAACTCTAACACTTAACCTCACCCTAATGCTAACCCTAACCCTCACCCTAACCCTAACCCTATCCCTAACCCTCAACCTAACCCTCACTGTAACTCGAACCCTAACCCTCACCCTCAACATAACCCTAAAACTAACCCTAACCCTAACACTAAACCTTACCCTCAGCCTAACCCGAACCCTAACACTAAAACTTACCCTAACCCTAAACCTAACCCTCACCCTCACTCTCACCCTCACCCTCACCCTAACCCTAAACCTCACACTAACCCTAACCCTCACCCTCACCCTCACCCTAACCCTAAAACTAACCATAAGCATAAGCCTCACACTAAACCTCACACTCACCCTCACCCTCACCCTAACTCTAACCCTCACCCTAACCCTAACCCTCACCCTCACCCTAACCCTTACCCTAACCCTAAACCTAAAACTAACCCTCACCCTAACCCTAACCCTAATTCTAACACTCACCCTAATCCTCACCCTTACACTTACCCTTACACTAACCCTCACTCTAAGGTTACCCTAACCCTCACCCTAACCCGAACCCTCATCGTCATCCTCACCCTAAACCGAACCCTAAACCTATCCCTAACCCAAACCCAAACCATAGACCTCACCCAAAACCTAACTCTAACCTTAACCCTAACCCTCACCATAACCCTCACCCTAAACCTTACCCTAACCCTCACCCTAACCCTAACCCTCACCCTAAACCTAGTCCTCACCCTAACCCTAATCCTAAGCCTAACACTCACCCTAACCCTCACCCTAACCCTAACCCTAAACCTCACCCTAAATCTCACCCTCACCCTAACCCTATCCCTAACCCTCACCCTAACCATCACTGTAACCCTCACCCTTACCCTAACCCTAACCCTAAACTTCACCCTAACCCTAAAACTCACCCCAACCCTAACCCTCACCCTAAATCTAACCCTAACCCTAACACTCCATCTCACCCTAAACCACAACCTAACCCTAACTCTAACCCTAACCCTAACACTAATCAAACCCTAAACCTGACCCTAACCCTAACTCTAAAACTAATCCTCACCATAACCCTCACCCTATCGCTTACCCTAACTCTCACCCTAACCCTAAAGCTAACCCTAACCCTCACCCTAACCCTAACCCTCACCCTCACCCTAACCCTCACCCTAACCGTCACCGTAACCCTCACCCTCACCCTAACCCTAATCCTAAACCTCACCCTAACCCTAAAACTCACCCCAACCCTAACCCTCACCCTAAACCGAACCCTAACCGTAACCCTAATCCAAAACATAAACCTCACCCCAACCCTAACCCTAACCCTACCACTAACATTCACACTAACCCTCACCCTCTTACCCTAACCCTCACCCTAACCCTAACCCTCACCCTAACCCTTACCCTAACTGTATCCTAACCCTAACTCTAACACTAACCCTAACACTCACCCTAACCCTTACCCTCACCCTAACCCTAGCCCTCACCCTAACCCTAACCCTCACCCTCACCTTAACCCTAACCCTCACCCTAAACCTAACACTACCCCTAACACAAATACTCAAACTAACGGTCACCATAACCCTAACCCTAAAACTCATCCTAACCCTACTCCTCTCGGTCACCCTCACCCTAAAACTAACGCTAACCGTAACCCTAACCCTAACCCTCAACTTCACCTAACCCAAACCCTAACCCTAAAACTAACCCTAACCCAAACCCTAAACCTAGGCCTTAGTCCTAACCCTATACATAACCCTTAACATAAACGTAATCCTAGCCCTAACCCTAACTCTAGTCCTAGCCTTAACGCTAACCATAAACCTAAACTTAACCCTAACTCTAACGCTAATTCTAACCCTAACCCTAAGCCTAAGGGTCCCTATTCCTCACCCTCACGCTCACCCTAACCGTAACCCTCTCTCTCACTCTCATGCTAACACTAACACTAACATTCACCTCACAAAAAGCCTCACCCTCACCTAAACATAACCCTCACCTTAACAATAACGGTCACCCTCACCATAAACCTCAGCCTCACCCTCACCCTAATTCTAACCCTAACCCTAACCCTGACCCTAAACCACACCTCACCCTAACCCTCACCATCAGCCTCAGCCTAAACCTCACCCTCACCCTAAGCCTAACCCTAACCCTAACCCTAAAACTAACCCAAACACTAACCCTCACCATAATCCTCACCTTAAACCTAACCCTAACCCTAACCCTCACACTTACCCTCACCCTGATCCTCACTGTCACCCTCACCCTCAACCGAATCCTAACCCAACCCTAACCCTAACCCTCACCTTCACAGTAACCCTAAACCTAACCCTAACACTAACCCTAAAACAAATCCTAACCCTCTTCCTAACCATAACCTAACCATCATCCAAACCCTCACCCTCAACTTCACCCTAACCCTAACCCTAACCCAAACCCTAAACCTAACCCTAACCCTAACTCTAACCCTCACTCTCACCCTCATGCTAACCCTTTCCCTAACACTCACCCTAACCCTAACCCTCACCATAACCCTCACCCTCACCCTAACCCTAACCCCAACCCTCACATCACCCTAAAGGTAACTGTAACCATAAGGCTCAACCTAACACTCACACTCACCCTTACACTCACCCATAAACCTAAACCTATCCCTCACCCTCACCCTAAACCTAAACATAACCCTCACCCTAACCCTAAAACTAACCCTAACCCTCACACTCACACTCACCCTCACCCTCACCCTAAGCCTAACCCTAAACTTAAGCCTAACACTAACACTCACCCTAACCCTCACAATAACCATTCCCTAAGCCTAAACCTAACCCTAACCCAAACCCTCAACCTAACCCTAAACCTAACCCTAACGCTAACCCTAAAACTAACCCAAACACTAACCCTCACCATAACCCTCACCCTAATCCTAACCCTAACCCTCAACCTAATCCTCATGCTCACCCTCATCCTAAACCGAACCCTAACGCTAATACTAACCCAAACCCTCACCTTCACCATAAACCTAAACCTAACCCTAACACTAACCCTAAACCAAATCCTAACCCTATTCCTAACCATAACCCTAAGCCTCACCTTAACCCTCACCCTCAACTTCACCCTAACCCTAACCCTAATCCTAACCAAAACCCTAAACTTCACCCTAAACCTATCCCTAACTCTAACCCAAATCGTCACCCTAACCCTAACCTTAACCCTAACGAAACACTAACATCCCCTTAATCCTCAACCTAAACCTTACCCTAACCCTAAACCTAAAAGTCCCCCTAACCCTAACCCTAACCCTCACCCTCACCCTAAACCGAACCCTATCCTTAAACCTGACCCTAACCCTAACCCAAAACCTAAACCTCACCCTAAACCTAACCCTAACACTAAGCCTCACACTAATCCTCACCGTAACCTTCACCCTAATACTCACCCTCACACTAACCCTAAACCTAACCCTCAGCCTAACCCTAACCGTAACCCTAAATCTCACCCTCACCCTACCCCTCACCCTCACCCTAAACCTATCCCTAACACTCAACCTAACCCTAAAACTAACCCTGACCCTAATCCTAACCCACAGCCTAAGCCTGACCCTAACCCTAACACTTACCCTAACCCTAAGCTTAACACTCATCCTCACTCTAACCCTAAACCTAACCCTCACCCTAACCCTCACCCTCACCCTATACCTAACCCCAACCCTCACCCTAACCCAAAAACTAACTGTAACGCTAAGCCTCACCTTAACCCTCACACTCACCCTCACACTCACCCTAACCCTAACCCTCATCCTAACCCCAAAACTAACCCTAGCCCTAACCCTTTCCCTCACCCTCACCCTCACACTAACCCTAAACCTAAACCTCACCATAACGCTAAAACTAACCCTGACCTCACCCTCACCCTATCCCTCACACTCAACCTCACCCTCACCCTAACCCTAACCCTAACCCTAACCGTAACACTAACATTCACCCTAAACCTCACCCTAACCCTTAATCTAAACCTCACCCTAACCATTACCATAACCCTAACCAAAACCCTTACCCTAACCCTAACCCTAACCTTAACCCCAAACCTCACCCTAAACTGAAACATAATCCTAAACCTAACACTAACCCTAACACAAACCCTAAACCTGACCCTAACCCTAACACTAACCCTCACCATAATCCTCACCCTAACCCTTACCTAACCATCATCCTAACCCTTACCCTCACCCTAACACTAACCCTAACCCTCAGCCTAAAGCTAACCCAAACCCTCACCCTAACCCTCACCCTCAACCTAACACTACCCATAACAATCACCCTAACCCTAACCCTAACCCTGATCGTCACCCTCACCCTAATCCTCACCCTCACCCTCACCCTCAACCGAACCCAAACCCAACCCTAACCCTAACCCTCACATTCACAGTAACCCTAAACCTAACCCTAACCCTAACCCTAAACCTAACGCTAACCCTAACCCTAAACCTAACCCTAACCCTAACACTCACCCTAAGCCTAAACCTAACCCTCACCCTAACCATAACGCCAACACTCACCCTAAGCATAAAACTAACTGTAACCGTAAGCCTCACCCTAACCCTTACACGCACCCTCACCCTCACCCTTACCCTAAACCTAACCCTCATACTCACCCTAATCCTAACAGTAACCTTCACTTTAAACCTAAAACTAACCCTAACACTCACCCTAACCCTCACCCTCACCCTAACCTTAACTCTAAAACTCACCCTAACCCTAAAACTGACCCTAACTCTAAAACTAACACTAACCCTAAATCTCATCCTAATCCTCACACTCACCCTCATCCTCAACCTAACCCGAACCCTAACCCTAACCCTAACACTCACCTTAACCCTCACCCTAACCCTTAACACTAACCCTAACTCCAACCCTAACAATCACCCTAAACCTAACCCTAACCCTCACCCTCACCCTAACAATAACACTTACCCTAACCCTCACCCTAATCCTTTCCCTAACCCTACGCCTAACCCTCACCTTAACGCTAAACCAAAACCTAACCCTAACCCTAACCCTCACCCTAAAGCTCACCCTAACCCTAACCCTAACACTAACACTAACTCTCAACCTAACCTTCACCCAAAACCTTACCTTAACCCTCGCCCTAAACCTAACCCTCACCCTAAACCTAACCCTAACATTCACTCTAACCCAAACCCAAACCCTCACCCTAACCCTCACCCTCACCCTTACCCTATCACTAACCCTCACCCTAACCCTCACTGTAACAATAACCCTCAACTTCACCCTCACCCTCACTCTAAACCTAAAACTAACCCTAACCCTAACCCTCACCCTAAGCCTAACCCTAACCCTAAGGCTAAAATTAACCCTAACACTAACCCTTACCATAACCCTCACCCTAACCCTAACTGTAACCATCAAGCTCACCCTGAACCCAAGCCGAACATTATCCCTAAACCTAACCTAACCCTCGCCCTCACTGTAACCCTAAACCTAACCATAACTATAACCCTAACTTTCATCCCAACTATAACCCTAACCCTCAACCTAAACCTCACCCTCAACTTCACCCTAACCCTAACTCTAACCCTATCGCTAACCCTAAACCAAACCCCAAACCTCACTCTAAACCTAACCCTAACCCCAACACTAACAATCAGCCTTACCCTCACCCTAACCCTTACCCTAAACCTAACTCTAACCCTAACACTAACCCTCACCCTAAACCTAACCCTAACCCTCAACCTAACCCTCATCGTGACACTAACACTAACCCTAACCCTCACCCTAAACCTAACCCTGAGCCTAAGACTAATCCTAAAACTAACCCTAAACCTAACCCTCACCATAACCCTCAACATAAACCTAACCCTAACCCCTACGCTCACCATCACCCTAAACCTAACCCTAACCCTAATTCCACCACTCAACTTCACCCTGACTCAAACCCTAACCCTAAAACTAACCCTAACACAAACCCTAAACCTTGTGCTAGTCCTAACCCTATACATAACCCTAAACCTAACCGTAATCCAAATCCTAACCCTAACCCTACTCCTAACCCTAACCCTAACTCTAACCATAAACATAACTTTAAATCTAACCCTAACCCTAACCCTAAGAGTCCCTAATCCTAACCCTCACCCTCACCCTAATGGAAACCTTTACCCTCACTCTCACCCTAACCCTAACTCAAACTCTCACCCTCACTCAAACTCTCACCTTCACCTAACCCTAACCTTCACCCTAACAATAACCTCAACCTCACCCTAACCCTCAGCCTCACCCTCACCCTTAACCTAACCTTAACCCTAACACTGACCCTAACGCTCACCCTCACCCTAACCCTCACGCTCACCCTCACCCTAACCCCAAATCTAACACTAACCCTAAACCTAACCCGAACCCTAATTATAACCCTAACCCTAACCCTCACCCAAACCCCAAACCTTACGCTAAGAACAACCCTAACCATAAACCTCACTCTAAAGCTAACCCTAACCCTGACACTAACCCTAAAACAAATCCTAACATTCTTCCTAACCATAACCTTAACCCTCACCCTAACCCTCACCCTCAACCTCACCCTAACCATAACCCTAGCGCAAACCCTAACGCAAACACTAAACCTCACCCTATACCTAAACCTAACCCTAACACTAACCCTCATCCCAAACCTAACATAAACACTCACCCTAACCCTCACCCTGACCCTAACTGTCACCCTAACCCTAACCCTAAACCTAACCCTAACCCTCGTCCTAACCCTAACCCAAACACTCAACCTAACACACACACTCACCTAACCCTAACCCCAACACCCACCCTAACCTTAAAACTAACTGTAACTATTAGCCTCACCCTAACCCTCATACTCACCCTCACCCTAACCCTAAACCTAAACCTCACCCTCACCCTAACCATAACCTTAACCTTAACCCTCATCCTAAAACTGATCCTAAACTTCACCCTCACCCTAACCCTCACCCTCACCCTATCCCCAACACTAAACCTCACCCTAACCCTCACCTCACTCTCACCCTCACCCTCACCCTCAACCTCAACCTCACCCTCACCCTAACTCTAACCATAACCATAACCCTAACATTAACACTCACCCTAACCCTCACCCTTACCCTTCATTTACCCTAACTCTAACCCAAACCCTCACCGTAACCCTAACCCTAACTGTAACCCTAACCCAAACCCTAACGCTAACACTAACACTCACCCTAACATTCACCCTAACACTTACCCTAAACCTAACCCTAACATTAAACCTCACCCTCACCCTAAACTGAACCCTAACCCTAACCCTAACCCTCACCCAAAACCTAAACCTCACCCTAAACCTTACCCTAACCCTAACACTAACCCTAACCCTAACCCTCACCCTAACCCTCACCCAAACCCTCACCCTCATACTAACCCTAACCCTAACCATCACCCTAACCCTAAACCTAAACCTCACCGTAACCCTCACTGTAACCCTAAACCTAAACCTCAGCTTAAGCCTAACCCTAACCCTAACACTTACCCAACCCTAAACCTAACCCTCACCCTATCCCTAACCCTAACATTCACCCTAACCCTCACTCTAACCCTAATGCTAAACCTCACCCTGAATCTAAAACTAAACCTAACCGATCCCTCAACCTCATCCTCACCCAAGCCCTAAACCTAACTCTAACCCTGACACTAACACACACCCTAACTCTCACCCTAACCCTAATCCTAATCCTAATCCTAACCTTAAAACTAACCCTAACCGTAACCCTCTCTATAAACTTCACCCTCAGACTAACCCTAAACCTAAATCTCACCCTATCCCTAACTCTAACCCTAAATGTAACACTAACACTCGTCCTAACCCTCAACCTAACCCTTACCCTAACCTTAACCCTAACCCTAAGCCTAACCATAACCCTCACACTAACCCTACCCGTAACCATAACAATAGCACTCACCCGAACCCTCACCCTAACCCTTACCCTAACCCTAAAATTTACCTTCCTCCTCACCTTAAACCGAACCCTAAACCTAGCCCTAACCCAAACCCAAAACCTGACCCTAACCCTAAGTCTAAACCTAACACTAACCTTCACCATTACCTTCACCCTAACACTTACCCTATCCCTCACCCTAAGCCTAACAATAACACTCACCCTAACCCTAACCCAAACACTCACCCTAACCCTATCCCTAACCCTCACCCTCACACTCACCCTCACCCAAAACCTATCCTTAACCCTCAACCTAACCGTCACAGTAACCCTCACCCTCACCCTAACCCTAACCCTAAACCTCACCCTAACCCTAAAACTAACCCTAAACTTAACCCTCAACCTTACACTCACTCTAACCCTCATCCTCACCCTAGCCCTAACCCTAACCCTAACCCTAACCCTAACACTCACCCTAACCCTAACCCTAACCCTTACCCTAACCCTAAACTTAATCCTAACCCTAAAACTAACCCTAACCCTAAGCCTCTCCCTAACCCTCACCCTCACCTAAACCTAACCCTAAACCTCATCCTAACCCTAAAACTAACTCTAACCTAACCCTCACCCTAACCCTCACACTCAACCTCACCCTCACCCTAACCCTAACTCTAACCCTAACCGTAATACTAAGAGTCACCCTCACCTTCACCTAACCCTAACCCTATCCCTAACCTTCACCCTAAACCTAACCCTAACCCACACCCTACCCCTAACCCTAATCCTAACCCAAAACCTCAACCTAACCCTCACCCTCAACCTAACCCTAAAACTAAACCTCACTCTAAACCTAAAACTAACCCTATCCCTAAACCTCACCCTAACCCTCACTCTCACCCAGATCCTCACCCTAAATCTAACCATAACCCTAACCCTAACACTCACCCTAAACCTCCCTCTAACCATTACCCTACCCCTACCCCTACCCCTAACACTAAAACTCAACCTAACCCTAACCCAAGCCCTAAACCTAACCCTAACCCTAATCACACCCTAACCCTAACAATGACATTCACACTAACCCTCACCCTAACCAATACCCTAACCCTAACCATAACCCTCACCCTAACCCTAAAACTAACCCTAACCCTAACAATCTCCCTTAACCTCACCCTCACTCTAAACCTCACCCTAAACCTCAAACTAACCTTAAAAATAACGCTAACCCTAACCCTCACCCTAACCCTCAGAGTCACCCTCACCCTCACCCTAACACTAACCCTAACCCTAACCGTAACACTAACCCTCACCCTAAGCCTAACCCTAACATTCACCCTAACCCTAAACCTAACCCTAACACTACCACTCACCCTAAACATCACCCTACCACTTACCCTAAACCTCACATAACCCTTACCCTAACCCAAAGCTTAACCCCCACCCTAACCCTCACCCTAACCCTAACCACACCCTAACCCTAATCCTAACCCTCACCCTAACCATAACCCTAACCCTCACCCTCACCCTAACCCTAACCCTAACCCTAAACCTAACCCTAAACCTCACCCTCACCCTAAACAGAACCCTAACGCTAACCCTAACCTTAACACTAACCCTAACACTAACACTTATCCTAATCCTCACCCTAACCCTCACCCTCACCTAACCCTAAACCTAACACTCACCCTAACCCTAAAACTAACTGTAACCCTAGCCTCACCCTAACCCTAACCCTTACCCTCACCCTAAACTGAACCCTAACCCTAACCCTAACCCTAAAACTCACCCTCCCCCAACCCTCACGCTCACCCTAACTCTATCCCTAACCCTCACCCTAACCCTCACCGTAACCCTAACCTTCACCCTCACCCTCAACCTAACCCTAAAAGTAACCCTAACCCTAACCCTAACCCTAACCCTCAGCCTAACCCTAACCCTAACCCGAACACTACCCTAACCCTAAACCTAACCCTCACCCTAACCCTAACCCTAACCCTAATCACACCCTAACCCTAACACTGACACTCACCCTAACCCTCACCCTAACCCATACCCTAACCCTAACCATAACCCTCATCCTAACCCTAACCCTATCCTGAAACCTAACCCTAAACCTCATTCTCACCCTAAACAGAACCCTAACGCTAACCCTAACCTTAACACTAACCCTAAACCTAACTGTAACCCTAAGCCTCACCCTAATCCTCAGACTCATCCTCACCCTAACCCTAACCCTACACCTAACCCTCACCCTCACCCTAACCCTACCCTTAACCCTAACCATAAATCTAATCCTAACCCTCACCCTCACCCTCAACCTAACTCTCTTCCTCAACCTAACCCTAAACCTCACCCTTACCCTAAAACTAACCCTAACTCTCACCCTAACCCTCGCACTCACCCTCACACTCACCCTAACACTAAGCCTAACCTTAACCCTAACGTTAAACCTCACCCTAACCCTCACCCTAACCGTAACCCTAACCCAAACCCTCACCCTACCCCTAACCCTAACCCTCACCCAAACCCTAACCCTAACGCTAACACTAACACTCACTCTAACACTCACCCTAACCCTAACCCTAACCTAACCCTAACCCTAACCCTCACCTTCACGCTATACTGAACCCTAACCAAAACCCTAACCCTCACCCTCACCCTCAACCTAACACTCACCCTCACCCCAACCCTATCCCTAACCCTCACCCTAAACCTCACCGTAACCCTAACAATCACCCTCACCCTCAACCTAACCCTAAAACTAACCCTAACCCTCAGCCTAACCCTAACCATAACCCGAACACTTACCCTAACCCTAAACCTAACCCTCACCCTAACTCTCACCCTCACCCCCACCCTAACCCCAACCCTCACCCTAACCCTAAAACTAACTCTAAACCTAACCCTCTCCCTAGCCCTCACCCTCATCCTAACCCTAACCCTAAACCTCACCCTAACCCTAATCCTAACCCTAACCTTGACCTAATCCTCAGCCTAACCCTCACACTCAACCTCACCCTCAACCTAACCCTAACTCTAACCCTAACCCTAACACTAACAGTCACCCTAACCCTCACCTAACCCTAACCCTATCCCTAACCCTCACCCTAAACCTAACCTTAAGCCTTACTCTACCCCTAACCCTAACCATAACACTAACACTCACCGAAACCACACCCTAACCTTTACCCTAAACCTCACGCTAACACTTACCCTAATCCTAACCCTAACCCTCACCCTAACACTAACCCTAACCCTAACTGTCACTCTCACCCTAAACCGAATCCTAACCCTAATCCTAACCCTCACCCTAACCCTAACCCTAACTCTCACCCTCACCCAAAACGGAACCTTAACCCTAACCCTCACCCTAACCCTAACTCTAACCCTAACCCTCACCCTAACCATAACACTAAAACTCACCCTAACCCTCACCCTAACCCTCACCCTCACCCTAACCCTCACCCTAACACTAAAACTAACCCTAACCCTAACCTTCACCCTAACCCTCACCCTTACCCTAACCCTAACCCTAACCCTAAACCTCACCCTAACCCTAACCCTCAACCTAAACCTCACCCTCATTCTCACCCTAACCCTAACCCTGACAGTAACACTCACCCTAACCTCACCCTAACGCTTACCCTAAACCTAACCCTAACCCTAACCTTCACCCTAACCCCAACCCTAAGCCTCACGCTAACCCTAATCCTAACCCTAACAATAACCCTAACTCTAACAATAACCCTCAACCTAACCCTCACCCTAACTCTTACCTTTAACCTAAACCTCACCCTCACCCTAACCCTAAAACTAACCCTCACCCTAAACCTACCCTAACCCTAAACCTAACATTAACCCTAACCCTAAACCTAACCCGAAACCTAACCCTATCACTTACCCTCCCGCTAACTCTCACACTAACCCTAATCCCAATCCTAACCCTCAGCCTAAGCCTAACCCTAAACCTAACCCTCAACCTAACCCTCACTCTCACCCTAACCATAACCCCAACCTTTACCCTAACCCTAAAATTAACCATAAACCTAAGCCTCACCCTAACCCTCACACTCACCCTCACCCTAATACTCAACCTAACCCTAACCCTTACACTGAAACTAAACCTAACCCTCACCCTAACCCTAAAACTAACCCTAAACCTAACAATCTCCCTTAATCTCACCCTCACCCTAAACCTCAACCTAACCCTAAAACTAACACTAACCCTAACCCTCACCCTAACCCTCAGAGTCACCCTCACCCTCACCCTAACACTAACCCTAACCCTAACCGTAACACTAACTCTCACCCTAAGCCTAACCCTATCATTCACCCTAAACCTAAACCTAACCCTAACACTACCACTACCCTAAACATCACCCTACCACTTACCCTAAACCTCACCCTAACCCTTACCCTAACCCAAACCCTAACCCTCAGCCTAAACTTAACCCTAACACTAACTCTCACCCTCACCCTGTTCCGAATCCTAACCCTAACCCTAACCCTAAACTAAACCGTATACCTCACCCTAACCCTTACCCTAACCCTAAGCACATCCTAACCCTAAGCACACCCTAACCCTAACCCTTACCCTCACCCTAACCCTAACCATAAACCTAACCCTAACCTTAAACCTCACCTTCACCGTAAACAGAACCATAACGCTAACCCTAACCCTAACCCTAAAGCTAACTAACATTAAAACTTACCCTAACCCTTACCCTAACCCTCATCCTCAACTAACCCTAACCCCAATATTCACCCTAACCCTAAAACTAACTGTAACCCTAAGCCTAAACCTAAGCCTCACCCTTACCCTCACCCTAACCCTAAACCTAACCCTCACCCTCACCCTAACACTAACCCTAACCCTAAAACTAATCCTAACCCTTACCCTCAACCTAACCCTCACCCTCACCCTAACCCTAACCCTAAGCCTCACCCTAACCCTCACACTCACCCTCACCCTCACCCTAACCCAAACCCTCACCCTAACCCTAACACTCACCCAAACCCTAACCCTAATGCTAACACTAACACTCACCCTAACACTCACCCTAACCTTAACCCTACCTAACCCTAACCCTAACCCTCACCTTAAACTGAACCCTAAACCTAACCCTAACCCTCACCCTCACCCTAACCCTATCCCTAACCCTTACCCTAACCCTCGCCATAACCCTAACACTAACCCTCACCCTCACCCTCAACCTAACCCTAAAACTAACCCTAACCCTAATGCTTACCCTCAGCCTAAGCCTAACCCTAACCCTAACACTTACCCTAACCCTAAACCTAACCATCACCTTAACCCTAACTCTAACCCTCATCCTAACTCTCACCCTCACCCTAACCCAAACCCCAAACCTCACCCTAACCTTAAAATTAACCGTAACCGTAAGCCTCACCCTAATGCTCATACTCACTCTCACTGTCACCCTAATCCAAAACTCACCCCAAGCCTAAAACTAACTCTAACCCTAACCCTCTCTAGCGTTCACCCTGAACCTCACCCTAAACCTAAACCTCACTCTAACCCTAAAACTAACCCTAGCCTAACCCTCACCCTAACTCTCACACTCAACTTCACCCTTACCCTAACCCTAAATCTAACCCTAACCGTAACACTAACACTCACCCTAACCCTCACCCTAACCCTTCCCTAACCCTAACCCTCACCCTAACCCTTAACCTAACCCTAATACTAATACTCACCCTAAACCTCACCGTAACTTTTACCCTAACCCTTACCCTAACCCAAAACCTAACCCTCAACCTAACTCTAACCCTAATCCTAACCCTAACCATCACCCTCACCCTAAAACGAACACTAACCCTAACCCTAACCCAAACCCTAAACCTGACCCTAACTCTAACCCTTACCCTAACACTAACCCTCACCATCACCCTCACCCTAGCCCTTACACCTACCTTCACCCTAACCCTAACCATAACCATAACACTCACCCTAACCCAAACCAATACCCTCACCCTAACCCTCACTCTCACCCTAACCCTCACCCTAACCCTCACACTCACCCTCACGCTAACCCTATCACTAACTCTCACCCTAAACGTCACCATAACCCTCATCCTCAACCTACCCCTAACCCTAAACCTCACCTTAACCCTAAAAATAACCCTAAAACCTAACCCTCACCCTTACACTTATTCTCACTCTCATCCTAACCCTAACCCTAACCATAACAATAACACTAACCCTAACCCTAACACTAACACTCACCCTAACCCTCAACCTAAACTTTACCCTAACCCTAAACCTAACCCTAACCCTAAAACTAACCCTAACCCTACCCCTCTCCCGAACCCTCAGCCTCAGCCTAACCCTAACCCTAAACCTCACCCTAACCCTAAAACTAACCCTAACCTGAACCTCACCCTAAACTTCACACTCAACCTCACTCGCACCCTAACCCTAACCCTAACCCTAACACTAACACTCACACTAACCCTCACCCTAAACTTTACCCTAACCCTAACCCTATCCCTAACCCTCACCCTAAAACTTACCCTAACCCTAAGCCTCACCCTAACCATAACCCTAACCCTAACCCTAATCCTCACCCTAACCCTAACCCTAACTCTCACCCTCACCCTAAACCGAACCCTAACCCTAACCCCAATCCAAATCCTAGACCTGACCCTAACCCTAACTCTAACACTAACCATAACCCTCACCCTAACCCTTACTCTAACTCTCACCC
The DNA here is from genome assembly GCA_024803745.1 of Megascapheus bottae. NCBI lineage: Eukaryota > Metazoa > Chordata > Mammalia > Rodentia > Geomyidae > Megascapheus > Megascapheus bottae. The sequence continues at coordinate 1,090,138 of JANJXV010000043.1, read as the reverse complement.
TAACTCTAAACCGAACCAAACTCTAACCCTCACCCTAACCCTGAACTTAAACCTAACCCTAAAACCAATCCTAACCCTCACCCTCAACCTAACCCTCACAATCACCCTAAACCTCACCCTAACTCTAAAACTAACCCTAAGCCTATCCCTCATCCTAACCCTCACCCTCACCCTCACCCTCACCCTCACCCTAACCCTAACCCTAACCTTAACCCTACCATTAACACTCACCCTAACCCTCACCCTAACACTTCTCTAACCCTAACCCTAACCCTAACCCTCATCCAAACCCTAACCCTAACCCTAACGCTAACACTAACACTCACCCTAACACTCACCCTAACCCTAACCCTAACCTAACCCTAAACCTAACCCTCACCCTCACCCTAGACTGAACCCTAACCCTAACCCTAATGCTAACCCTAACCCCCACCCTCACCCTAACCCTATCCTAACCCTCACCCTAACCCTGACCATAACCCTATCCCTAACCCTCACCCTCACCCTCAACCTAACCCTAAAACTAACCCTAACCCTAACCCTAACCCTAACCCTAATCCTCAGCCTAAGCCTAACCCTAACACTTACCCTAACCCTAAACCTAACCATCACCCTAACCCTAACTCTAACCCTCACCCTAACTCTCACCCTCACCTAAACCTAACCCCAACCCTCACCCTAACCCTAAAACTAACTGTAACCATAAACCTCACCCTAATGCTCATACTCACCCTCACCCTCACTCTAACCCAAAACTCACCCTAACCATAAAACAAACTCTAACCCTAACCCTCTCTGTAGCCCTCATGTCACACTAACCCTAAACCTAAACCTCACTCTAACCCTAAAACTAACCATAGCTTAACCCTCACCCTAACTCTCACACTCAACGTCACCCTCAACCTAACCCTAAGTCTAACCCTAACTATAACCCTAACACTCACCCTAACCCTCACCCTAACCCTTCCAGAATGCTAATGCTCACCCTAATCCTAAACCTAACCCTAACACTAACACTCAACCTAAACCTCACCCTAACTTTTACCCTAACCCTCACCCTAACCCTTACCCTAACCAAACCCTAACCCTCAACCTAACTCTAACATTAACACTAACCCTAACCATAACCCTCACCCTAAAACGAACACTAACCTTCACCCTAACCCTAACCCAAACCCTAAACATGACCCTAATGCTAACCCTTACCCTAACACTAACCCTCACCCTAACCCTCACCCTAGCACTTACACCTACCCTCACCCTAACCCTAACCATAACACTCACCCTAACCCAAACCCAAACCCTCACTCTAACCCTCAACCTCACCCTCACCCTAAACCGAACCTAACCCTCACACTCACACTCACCCTAACCCTATCCCTAGCCATGTCCCTAACTCTCACCCTAAATATCACCGTAACCCTCACCCTCACCCTAACACTAACCCTAACCCTAAACCTCACCCTAACCCTAAAATAACCCTAAACCTAACCCTCACCCTTACACTCACTCTCACTCTCATCCTAACCCTAACCATAACCATAACCATAACACTAACCCTAACACTAACACTCACCCTAACACTCAACCTAAGCCTTACCCTAACCATAACCCTAACCCTAACCCTAAAACTACACTAACCCTAACCCTCAGCCTCAGCCTAACCCTAACCCAAAATGTCACCCTAACCCTAAAACTAACCCTAACCTAACTCTCACCCTAACCTTCACACTCAACCTCACCCTCACTCTAACCCTAACCCTAACACTAACACTAACACTCACCCTAACCCTCACCCTAAACCTTACCCTACTCTAACCCTATCCCTAACCCTCACACTAAACCTAACCCTAAGCCTTACCCTAACCCTAACCCTAACACGAACACTCACTAAAACCTCACCCTAACCCTTACCCTAACCCTCACCGTAACACTTACCCTAACCATAACCCTAAACCTCACCCTAAACCTAACCCTCAACCTAACTCTCACCCTCACCCTAAACCGAACCTAACCCTAACCCTAACCCTGATCCAAATCCTAAACCTGACCCTAAACCTAACCCTAACCTTAACACTAACCCTAACAATAACCCTCACCCTAAACCTTACCCTAACCCTCACCCTAACCCTAAACCTCACCCTAACCCGAACCCTAACCCTCACCCTAACATTAACCCAAGCCCTCACCCTAACCCTCACCCTCACCCTCAGCCTCACACTAACACTATCCCTAACCCTCACCCTAACCCTAAACCTAACCCTCACCCTAACCCACACACTCACCCTCAGCCTATCCCTATCCCTAACCCTTGCCTTAACTGTTGCCATAACCCTCACCCTCACCCTAAACCTAACCCTAAACCTCACCCTAACCCTAAAACTAACCCTAACCCTCACCCTAACCCTCACCCTCACTCTCACCTGATCCTCACCCTAAATCTAACCCTAACACTAACCCTAACCCTAACACTAACACTAACATTAACCCTATCCCTAACCCTCACCCTACACCTAACCCTAACCCTCACCCTAACGCTAACCCTAACTGTAACCCTAACCCAAACCCTAACGCTAACACTAACACTCACCCTAACATTCACCCTAACACTTACCCTAAACCTAACCCTAACATTAAACCTCACCCTCACCCTAAACTGAACCCTAACCCTAACCCTCACCCAAAACCTAAACCTCACCCTAAACCTTACCCTAACCCTAACACTAACCCTAACCCTAACCCTCACCCTAACCCTCACCCAAACCCTCACCCTCATACTAACCCTAACCCTAACCATCACCCTAACCCTAAACCTAAACCTCACCGTAACCCTCACTGTAACCCTAAACCTAAACCTCAGCTTAAGCCTAACCCTAACCCTAACACTTACCCTAACCCTAAACCTAACTCTCACCCTATCCCTAACCCTAACATTCACCCTAACCCTCACTCTAACCCTAATGCTAAACCTCACCCTGAATCTAAAACTAAACCTAACCGATCCCTCAACCTCATCCTCACCCAAGCCCTAAACCTAACTCTAACCCTGACACTAACACACACCCTAACTCTCACCCTAACCCTAATCCTAATCCTAATCCTAACCTTAAAACTAACCCTAACCGTAACCCTCTCTATAAACTTCACCCTCAGACTAACCCTAAACCTAAATCTCACCCTATCCCTAACTCTAACCCTAAATGTAACACTAACACTCGTCCTAACCCTCAACCTAACCCTTACCCTAACCTTAACCCTAACCCTAAGCCTAACCATAACCCTCACACTAAACCTACCCGTAACCATAACAATAGCACTCACCCGAACCCTCACCCTAACCCTTACCCTAACCCTAAACTTTACCTTCATCCTCACCTTAAACCGAACCCTAAACCAAGCCCTAACCCAAACCCCAAACCTGACCCTAACCCTAAGTCTAAACCTAACACTAACCTTCACCATAACCTTCACCCTAACACTTACCCTATCCCTCACCCTAAGCCTAACAATAACACTCACCCTAACCCTAACCCAAACACTCACCCTAACCCTATCCCTAACCCTCACCCTCACACTCACCCTCACCCAAAACCTATCATTAACCCTCAACCTAACCGTCACAGTAACCCTCACCCTCACCCTAACCCTAACCCTAAACCTCACCCTAACCCTAAAACTAACCCTAAACTTAACCCTCAACCTTACACTCACTCTAACCCTCATCCTCACCCTAGCCCTAACCCTAACCCTAACCTTACCCTAACCCTCACCGTAACACTTACCCTAACCATAACCCTAAACCTCACCCTAAACCTAACCCTCAACCTAACTCTCACCCTCACCCTAAAACGAACCTAACCCTAACCCTAACCCTAATCCAAATCCTAAACCTGACCCTAAACCTAACCCTAACCTTAACACTAACCCTAACAATAACCCTCACCCTAACCCTTACCCTAACCCTCACCCTAACCCTAAACCTCACCCAAACCCGAACCCTAACCCTCACCCTAACATTAACCCAAGCCCTCACCCTAACCCTCACCCTCACCCTCACCCTCACACTAACACTATCCCTAACCCTCACCCTAACCCTAAACCTAACCCTCACCCTAACCCACACACTCACCCTCAGCCTATCCCTATCCCTAACCCTTGCCTTAACTGTTGCCATAACCCTCACCCTCACCCTAAACCTAACCCTAAACCTCACCCTAACCCTAAAACTAACCCTAACCCTCACCCTAACCCTCACCCTCACTCTCACCCTGATCCTCACCCTAAATCTAACCCTAACCCTAACCCTAACCCTAACACTAACATTAACCCTATCCCTAACCCTCACCCTACACCTAACCCTAACCCTCACCCTAACGCTAACCCTAAACCTAACCCTAACCCTAACACTAACACTCACCGAAACCTCACCCTAACCTTTACCCAACACTAACCCTAACACTTACCCTAACCCTAACCGTAACCCTCAACTTAACCCTAACCTTAACCCTAACCCTAACTCTCACCCTCACACTAAACCAATAGCTAACCATAACCCTAACCCTAACCCTAAACTGACCCTAACCCTTACCCTAAACCTAACCCTAACCCTAACCACAACCCTCACCTAAACCTTATCCTAACCCTCACCCTAACCCTAACCCTCACCCTATACCTAACCCTCACCCTCACCCTGACCCCAACCCAAACACTCACCCTCACCCTAACCCTGACCGTCACCCTCACCCTAAACCTATCCCTAACCCTCACCCTAAACCTAAACTTAAACCTCACCCTAACCCACACACTCACCCTCAGCCTAACCCTATCCCTAACACTCGCCCTAACCCTAAAACTGACCCTAACCCTCACCCTAACCCTCACTCTCACCCTATCCTCACCCTAAATCTAACCCTAACCCTAATATTAACACTTACCCTAATCCACCCTAACCATTACCCTAACCCTAAACCTAACACTAACACTAAAAGTCACTCTAACCCTCAGCCTAACCCTCACCCTAACACTAAAACTAACCCAAAGCTAACCCTCACCCTAACCCTCACTCTCACCCTAAACCAAACCCTAACATTAACACTCACCCTAACCGCACCCTAAACCTTACCCTATCCCATACCCTAACCCTAACCTACACCGTAACCCCAGCCCTTACCCTTACCCTAACACTAACCCTAACCCTAACACTCACCCTAATCCTCACTGTAACCCTTACCTTAACCCTAAACCTCACCCTCACCCTAACCCTAAAACTATCCCTCACCCTAAACCTCACCCTCACCCTAACCCTAACTCTAACCCTAATCCTAACACTAACACTCACCCTAATCATCACCCTAAACCTTACCCTAACCCTAACCCTATCCCTAACCCTCACCCTAAACCTAACCCTAAACCTAACACTAACACTCACCGAAAGCTCACCCTAAACCTTACCCTAACCCTCACCCTAACACTTACCCTATCCCTAGCCCTAAACCTAACCCTAAACCTCACCCTAAGCCTAACACTAACACTCACCCTAACACTCACACTAAACCTTACCCTAACCCTAACACTAACCCTCACCCTAAGCCTAAAGCTAACCCTAACCCTAACTCTAACACTAACTATCACCCACACCCTAATCCGAATCCTAACCCTAACCCTAACGCTAACCCAAACCAAAAACCTTACCCCAACCCTAACGCTAACCCTAACCCTAACCCTAACCCTCACCCTCACCCTAAACAGAACCCTAACCCTAACACTAACCCTCACCCTAAGCCTCACACTAACCCTTACCCTAACCCTCACCCTAACCCTAACCGTCAGCATAACCCTAAACCTCACCCTCACCCTAACCCTAAGACTAACCCTCACCTTCACCCTCAACCTAACCCTAAAACTAACCCTAAACCTAACCCCAACCCTTAACCTAACCGTAAAACTCACCCTAAAACTAATCCTAACCCTCACCCTCACTGTGACCCTAAACCTAACCCTAACCCTACTCTTCACCCTAATCATCACCCTCCCGCTAACCCTCACCCTAACCCTAACACTAACTCTAAGCCTAATCCTAAAACTAACCCTAAACCTAACCCTCACCATAACCCTCACCCTAACCCTAAACCTAACCCTAACCCTCACACTCACCCTCATCCTAAACCTAAACCTAACCCTAACCCTAACCCTAACCCCAACCCTAATTCTCAACTTCATCTTAACCTGAACCCTAACCCTAAAACTAACCCTAACCCTAACCCTAACCCTCACCCTACCCCTCACCCACATCTAACCATGACCCGAAATTCCACCCTAACCCTAAAAGTAACCCTAACTCTAAACCTCAACCAATCCCTCATACTGACCCTCACCCTCACTTTAACCCTAACCCTAACCCTAAAACTAACACTCACCCTAACCCTCAACCTACCCTTACGCTAACCCTAACCCTAAACCTCACCCTAACCCTAACTCGCAACCTAACCCTAACCCTAACACTAACACTCACCCTAACCCTCATCCTCACACTCACCCTAACCCTACCCATAATCCTCACCCTAACCCTAACCCTAACCCTCTCCCTAACCCTAAACCGAACCCTAACCCTAACCCAAACTCTAAACCTCACCCTAACCCTAACTCTAACCATCACCCTAAACCTTACCCTAACCCTCACCCTAACCCTAATTTTCATCCTAACCCTAAACATAACCCTCACCCTAACCGTCAGCCTCAACCTAACCCTATGCGTAACCATCACCGTAACCCTAACCCTAAACCTCATCCTCACCCTCAGCCTAAGCCTAAAACTAACCCTAACCCTAACCGTAACCCTCAGCCTAAGCCTAACCCTAACCCTAACACTTACTCTAACGGTACACCTAAACCTCACCCTCACCCTAACCCTAACCCTAACCCCCACCCTAAACCAAACCCTCACACTAACCCTATCCCCAACCCTCACCCTAACCCTAAGACTAACCGTAACTCTAAGCCTCACCTTAACCCTCACACTCAAGCTCACCTTCACCCTAACCGTAAACCTAACCCTCATCCTCACCCTAAACCTAACCCTCACTCTAAACCTAAAACTAACCCTAAACCTAACCCTCTCCCTAACCCTCACCCTCACCCTAACTGTAACACTGAACCTCACCCTAACCCTCACTCTAAACCTAAAACTAACCCTAAACCTAACCCTCTCCCTAACCCTTACCTCACCCTAACTCTAACCCTAACCCTCACCCTAGCCCTCATACTCACCCTCACCCTCAACCTAAACATAACTCTAACCCTATCCCTAACACTAACACTGACCATAACCCTCACCCTAACTCTTGCCCTAACCCTAATCCTAACCCTCACCCTCACCCTAAACCGAAACCTAATCCTACCCCAATCGTAACCCAAACCCTAAACCTCTCCCTAACCCTAAAAGTAACATTAACCGCACGCTAAACCTCACCTTAACCCTTACCCTAACCCTCACCCTAACCCTCACCCCAGCCCTAAACCTAACCCTCACCCTAGCCCTAACCCCTAACCCTCACCCTAAAACTAGCCCTAACCCTCACACTACCCCTCACCCTCACCCTAACCCTCAGACTCACCCTCACCCTCACCCTAACCCTAAACATAACCCTAACCCTCACCCTCATCTTAACCCTAACCCTAAACCTCACGCTAACCCTAAAACTAATCCTAAACCTAAACCTAACCCTAACCCTCAATCTTACCCTAACCCTCACCCTAAACCTAAACCTGACCCTAAAACTAACCCTAACTCTAACCCTCACCCTAACCCTCACTCTCACCCTCTTCCTCCCCCTAAACCTCAACCAAAACCTAACCCTAACCATAAGCCTAACACTAACACTCACCCTAAGCCTCACCCTAACCCTTACCCTAATCCTAACCCTCACCCAACCCCAACCCTAACCATAACCCTAACACTAACCCTCACGCTCACCCTAGATCAAAACCTAACCCTAACCCTAACCCACACCTTAAACATCACCCAACCCTAACCCTAATCCTAACCCTAACCTTCACCATATCCTTCACCCTAACGCTCAGCCTAAACCTCAACCTAACCCTTACCCTAGCCCTCACCCTAAACGTAACCATCACCCTAACCCTAACCCTCACCCTAACCCTAAAACTGAACCTCACCCTAACCCTCACCCTCAACCTAAGCCTAACCCTAACTCTCACCCTAACTCTGACCCTCACCCTAACGCAAACCGCAACACTCACCCTAACCCTAAAACTAACCATAATCCTAAGCCTCACCCTAACCCTCACCCTCACCCTAACCCTAAACCTAAACCTCTCCCTCACGCTAACCCTAACCCTAACCCTCACCCTAACCCTAACACTAAACCTCAACCTAACCCGAAAACTAACCCTAACACTAACCCTCACCATAATCCTCAGTCATCCCCACCCTCACCCTAACCCTAAACTAACACTCAACCTAACCCTCACCCTAAACCTTACCCTAACCCTGACACTAAAACTAACCCTCACCCTAAGCCTAACCCTAACACTCACCCTAACCCTAAACCTACCCCTAACATTAACACTCACCCTAAACCTCACCCTAACCTTTACCCTAAACCTCACTCTAAGCCTTACCCTAACCCTAACCCTAACCCTGACCCTAACACTAACACTAACACTAACCCTCACCCACACCCTAAACCAAATCCTAACTCTAAACCTAACCCTAATATTAACACTCACCCTAAACCTCACCCTAACCCTTACCTTAACCCTCACCCTCACCCTAACCCTCACTCTTACCCTCATCTTCACTCTAACCCTAACCCTAACCCTAACACTCATCCTAACCTTACCCTAACCCTTACCCTAACCCTAACCCTAACCGTCACCCTCATCCTAACCCTAACCCTAACCCTAATCCTCATCCTAACCCTAACCCTAACACTAACACTCACCCTAACCCTCACCCTAACCCTTACCTTAATCCTAAACCTCATCCTCACCCTAACCCTAAAATTAACCATCACCCTCACACTAAAGCTAACACCAACCCGCACCCTAACCCTAAAATTAACTGTAAATTTAAGACTCACCCTAACCCTCACCCTCTCCCTAAACCTCAACCTAACCCTACCCCTACCCCTAACCCTCACCCTAACCCTAACCCTAACCCTAACCCTCACCATAACCCTCACCCCCATCCTAACGCTAACCCCAAACCTCACCTTAACCATAAAACTAACCGTAAGCCTAAGCCACACCCTAAACCTCTCACTCACCCTCACCCCAACCCTTAACTTAACCCTCAACCTAATCCTAACCCTCACCCTCACCCTAACCCCAAAAACTAACCCTGAACCTAATTCTTACCATACCCCTCACCAACACTGAAACCATAACCCTAAACATCACATTAACCCTAAAACAAACCCTAACTCTAACCCTCACCCTAACCATCAAACTCACCCTCACCTTCACCCTAACCCTAACCCTAACCTTAATACTAATATTCACCCTAGCCCTCACCCTAACCCTTACCCTAACCTTTACCCTAACCCTAACCCTAACCCTCACCTTAACACTAACCATAACCCTACCCCTAAACCTCACTCTAACACTAAACGGAACCCTAACCCTAACACTAACCCAAACCCTAAACCTCACCCTAACCCTAACAATAAACCTCATCCTAACCATCACAATAACCCTTACCCTAATCGTCACCCAACCCTCACCTTCACCCTCTTCCTAACCCTTACCCTCCCCCTAACCCTAACCCTAATCCTAAACCTCACCTTAACCGTCAGCCTCACCCTAACCCTATCCATAATCATCACCCTAATGCTCACTGTAACCCTAACCCTAAACCTCACCCTCACCCTCAACCTCACCCTAAACCTAAAACTGACCCTAACCCTAACACTTACCCTAAACGTAAACCTAACCCTCACCCTCACCCTAACTCTAAACCCAACCCTCACTCTAAACCTCAACTTCACACTAACCCTAACCCCAACCCTCACCCTAACCCTAAGACTAACCGTAACTCTAAGCCTCACCTTAACCATCACACTCACCCTCACCCTAACCGTAACCCTAAACCTCAGCCTAACCATAAAACTAACCCTAATCCTAACCCTCACCCTAAACCTCACCCTCTCCCTCAACCTCACACTAAACCTAACTCTAACCCTATCCCTAACACTAACACTTACCCTAACTCTCACCCTAACCATTACCATAACCCAAACCTAACCCTCACCCTCACCCTAAACCAAACGCTAACTCTAACTCTAACCCTAACCCAAACCTTAAACCTCACCCTAAACCTAACCATAAAACTAACATTAAACCTCACCTTAAACCTCACCCTAATCCTTATCCTAATCCTCACCATAACCCTCACCCGAACCTTAACCCTCACCCTAAACCTAACCCTAATGCTCACACTAACCCTCACCCTCACCCTAACCCTATCCCTAACCCTCACACTCACACTCACCCTAACCCTCACACACACCCTCACCCTAAACCTAAACCTAAAACTCACCCTCACCCTAACCCTAAACCTTACACTCACTCTAACCCTAAAACTAACCCTAAACCTAACCCTCACCCTAATTCTCACCCTCACCCTAACCCTAAACCTAAACCTCACCCTAACCCTAACACTAACCCTAACCCTAACCCTAACCCTAACCCTCACCCTAACCCTCACTCTCATCCTCATCCTCCCCCTAACCCTCAACCAAAACCTAACCATAAACCTAACCCTAGCACTAACACTCACCCTAACCCTCACACTAACCCTAACCCTAACCCTCACACTCACCCTAAACCGAACCCTAACCCTTACCCTCACCCTAACCCACACCTTAAACATCACCCAACCCTCAACCTAACCCTCACTCTAACCCTCACCCTATCCCTCACTCTAAACCTTACCCTAACATTCACCATAACCCTAAACCTCACCCTAACCCTCACCCTCACCCTAACCCTAACCCTAACCCTCACCCTAACCCTAACCCTAAAGCACGCCCTAACCCTCACCCTTACACTAACCCTAACCGCAACCCTCACCCTAACCCTAAAACTAACCGTAACCCTAAGCCTCACCCTAACCCTAACCCTCACCCTCACCCTAAACCTAACCCTAACCCTCACACTAGCCCTTCCCCTAAACCTAACCCTAAGCCTAACCCTAACTCTAACCCTGACCCTCACCCTTAACCGAAACCTAACCGAAACCTAACCCTAACCCTAACCCAAATCCGAAACCTCACCCTAACCCTAACACTAAAATTCATCATAACCCTCATCCTAAACATTACCCTAACCCTCACCCTAACCCTAACCCTCAACCTAACCCTAACCCTCACCCTCACCCTAAACTGAACCCTAACCCTAACCCTAACCCTAACCCTAACCCTCACCCTCACCCTAACCTTCACCCTCACCCTAACCCTATCCCTAACCCTCAACCTATCTCTCACTCTCACATTACCCTAAACCTAAACCTCACCCTCACCCTAAACCCTCAATCTAACCCTAAAATTAACCCTAACCCTAACCCTAACCCTAAACCTAACCCTCACCCTCACCCTAACCCTAACCCTAAACCTCACCTTAATCCTAAAACTAACCCTAACTCTAACCCTCAACTTCACCCTAACCTGAACCCTAATCCTAAAACTAACCCTAACCCAAACCCTAACCTAGCCCTAGTCCTAACCGTATACATAACACTTAACCTAATGGTAATCCTAACCTTAACCTAACCCTACTCCTAGACCTAACCCTAACCATATACCTAACCCTAACCTTAACCCTAACCTAATGTAACCCTAACCCTAACCCTAAGGCTCCCTAATCCTAACCCTCACCCTCACCCTAACCGTAACCCTCACCCTCACTCTCACCCTAACCCTAACTCTAACACATACCCTCACCCAAACCCTCACCCTCACCTAACACTAACCCTCATCCTTAAAATAACCTTCACCCTCACCCAAACCCTCAGCGTCACCCTCACCCTCACCCTAACCCTAACCCTAACCCTGACACTAACCCTCACCCTCACCCTAACCCCAAACCTAACCCTAAACCTAAATCAAACCGAACCCTAATTCTAATCCTAACCCTTACCCAAACCCTAACCCTTACACTCACCACAACCCTAACCCAAAATCTCACTCTAACCCTTACCCTAACCCTCACCCGCACCCTCACCTCATCCTATCCTCACCCTAACTCTCACTCTCAACCTAACCCTCAATCTAACCCTAAATCTAACCCTAAACCAAAACTTAACCTAAACCTAACCCTAACCCTAAACCTACCCCTAACCCAAATCATAAACCTAGCCCTAGCGCTACCCCTAAACATAACCCTAACCCTAATGCTAATGTTAACTGTAACTGTAAAAGTTCCTAAACCTAACCCTAAGCCTAACCCTAACCTTAACCCTAAGCCTTACCCTAACCCTAAACCTAAAACTAAGCCAAAAACTAACCCTCACCATAACCCTAACCCTAACCCTAACACTAATCCTCAACCTCACCCTCACCTAATCCTCACCCAAACCCTCACCCTAAACCGAACCACAACCCTAACCCTAACCCTACCCCTCACCTTCACTGTAACCCTAAACCTAACCCTAACACTAACCCTAAACCAAATCCTAACCCTCTTCCTAACGATAACCCTAACACTCACCATAACCCTCACCCTCAACTTTACCCTAACCCTAACCCTAAACCAAACCCTAAACCTCACCCTAAACCTAACCCAAACCCTAAATCTAATCCTCACCCAAACCCTCACACTAACCCTTACCCTAACCCGAACCCAAACCCAAACCCTCACCCTAACACTAAACCTAAACCTCACCCTAAACCTCTCCCTAAACCTAACCGAATCCTCATCCTAACCCTCACCCTCACTCTAACCCTAAGCCTCACCCTCACCCTAACACTAACCCTAACCCTAACCCTCGCCCTAACCCTCACCTTATCCCTAAAACTAACCCTAAACCTCGTCCTCACCCTAACAATAACCCTAAACCTCACCCTAACCCTAAAACTAGCCCTAAAACTAACCCTCAACTTAACCTTCACACTCCCCTCCCCCTCCCGCTAACCCTCCCCTTAACCCTTACCCTAACTCTAACCCTTACCCTCACCCAAAACGTAACCCTAACCCTAACCCTAACCCAAACCCTAAACCTCATCCTAACCCTAAACCTAAACAAAACACTAACCCTAAACCTAACCCTCAAACTAATCCTCACCCTAAACCTCACACTCACACTAACCCTAATCCTAAATCTCAGCCTAATCCTAACCCTAAACCTCACCCTCACCCTAACCCTATTCCTAACCCTCACCCTAACCATCACCATAACCCTAACCCTAGCCCTCACACTCACCCTCACCCTCACCCTTAACCTAACCCTAAAACTAACTTTAACCCTAACCCTAACCCTAACCCTAACCCTCACCCTAACCCAAACTCTAACCCTAACACGAACACTAACACTCAGCCTAACCCTTACCTAACCCTTACCCTAACCCTCACCCAAACACTCACCCTAACCCTAAACCTAATCCTCACTCTAACCCTTAACCAAACCTTCACCGTTACCCTCACACTCACCCTAACCCTATCCCTAACTTTCACCCTAACCCTAACCCTCACAATATCCCTCACACACACCCTCACACTCACCCTAACCCTAAACATCACCCTAACCCTAAAACTAACCATAAACCTCACCCTAACCCTAACCCTAACTCTCACCCTAACACCAAAACTAACCCTAACCCTCACTCTCTCCCTCTACCCTCACCATAAACCTGATCCTAACCCTAACCCTAAGAGTAACACTCACACTAACAATTACCCTAACCCTTTACCGTAACCCTAATCCTAACCCTAAACATAACCCTCACACTAACCCTCACTCTAAACCTAACCCTCACCCTAACCCTAACCCTAAACCTCACCGAAACCCTAACCCTTACTCTCAACCTTAACTGAACCTTAACCCTAACCCTAACTCTAAGCCAAACCTAAACCTCACCCTAACCCTAACCCTAACCCTAAAAGTAACCCTCACCCTAATCTTCACCCTAACCCTTACCCTAACTCTCACCCTAACCCTACCCTCAGCCTAACCCTTACCCTGACCCTCACCCCAACCCTAACCGAAACCTCACCCTTACCCTCACCCTTACCCTAAAAATCACCTCACCCTCACCCTCACCCTATCCCTAACCCTCACCCTAACCCTCACCATTATCCTAACCCTAAGATTCACCCTCACCCTAACCCAAAAACTAACCTTAACCCTAACCCTAACCCTCAACCTAACCCTCACCCTCACCCTCACTCTAAACCTAACCCTCACCCTCACCCAAAACCTATCCTTAACCCTAACCCTAACCCTCACCCTCACCCAAACCCTATCCTTAACCCTAACCCTAACACTCACCCTCACCCTCACCATAGCCCTAAACCTCACCCTAACCCTCACTCTCACCCTCACCCTAAACCTAACCCTAAGACTAATACTCACCCTAACTATCACCCTAACCCTTACCCTAAACCTAACCCTAAACCTAACCCTCACCCTAACACTAACCCTAACTCTTACAGTCACCCTAACCCTCACCCTCACCCTTACCCTAACCCTAAACCTAACCCTCAACCTAACGCTAAGCCTAACCATAACCATCACCCCAAACTGAACACTAATCCTAACCCTAACTATAACCCAAACCCTAAAACTCATCTTAACCCTAACACTAACCCTCACAATAATCCTCACCCTTACCCTAACCCTCAACCTAACACTAATCCTCAGCCTAACCCTAAACCTGGCCCTCACCCCAACCCTAACCCTCACCCTCACCGTCACCTTATCCGTAATCCTCACCCTAACCATCACCGTTACCCCAACCCTAAGCTTCACCCTCACCCTAACCCTAAAACTAACGTTAACATTAACCCTAACCCATAACCTAACCCTCACACTCACCCTAACAGTACCCTAACCCACAAATTCACTGAAACCCTATCCCTAACCCTCACCCTAACCCTCACCGTAACCCTAACTCTAACCCTCACCCTCACCCTCACTCTAAAATTAAACCTAACCCAAACCCTAACCCTCATCCTAACCCTCACCCTCACGCTAAACCTGACTCTACCCCTAAACCTAACTCTAAGCCTAACACTAAATCTTACCCTAAACCTAACCCTCACTCTAGCCCTAACCCTCACCCTAACCCTCACTCTCACCCTTACACTCACCCTAAACCTAACCCTAAGACTAACACTCACCCTAACAATCACCCTAACCCTTACCCTAACCCTAACCCTAACCATACACCTAACTCTCACCCTAACCCTAACCCTAACCTTTACAGTCACCCTAAACCTCACCATAACCCTTACCCTAACCCTAAACGTAACCCTTACCTTAACCCTAAACCTAAACCTAACCCTTACCCTCACCCTAAACAGAACCCTAACCCTAACCCTAACTCTAACCCAAACCCTAAGCCTCACCCTAACCCTAACACTTAGCCTCACCCTAACCCTAACCCTAAACTTAACACTAACCCTCACCCTAACACTTACCCTAACCCTTACCCTAACCCTCACCCTAACCCTAAGCCTCACCCTTACCCTAACCCTAAAACTAACCTTAACATTAACCCTAACCCTCACCCTAACCCTCACCCTAACACTAACCCTATCCTTAACCCTCACCCTAACCCTCACCGTAACCCTAACCCTAACCTTGACCCTCACCCTGACTCTAACCTTAAACCTAACCCAAACCCTAACCCTCACCCTCACGCTAACCCTGACCCTACCCCTAAGCCTAATTCGAAGCCTAATACTAAACTAACCCTAAACGTAACCCTCAACATAACCCTAACCCTAACCCTAACCCTCACGCTCAACCTCACTCTAACCCTAACCCTCACCCTAACCCTTACCCTAACCCTAACCCTAACCCCAACCCTAAACCAAACCCTAATCCACACCTTCACCCTAAACAGAAACCTAACCCTAAAACTAACCCTAAACCAAACCCTATACCTCACCATATCCCTAACCCTAACCCTAACACTAACACTCACCCTATCACACTAACCCTTAACCTAACCCTCACCCTAAACCTCACCCCACACCAACCCTACCCCTAACCCTCACCCTAACCACAACACTAACCCTAACCCTAATCCTCACCCCAAAACTCACACTCACCCTATCCCTAACCCTCAACCTAGACCTAACCCTCACCCTCACCCTAACCTTAACCTAAACCCTCACCCTAACTCTAAAACTAACCCTAACCCTAACCCTCACACTAAACCTCACCCTCACCCTAACCCTAACTTTAACCCTCATCCTAGTCCTAAAACTAACCCTAACCCTGATCCTCACCCTAATCCTCACCCTCACCCTAAACCTCACCCGAACCCTTACCCTAATGCTAACCCTAAACCTAATACTAATGCTCACTCTAACCCTAATCCTTACCCTACCACTAAGAGTCACCCTAACCATCTCCCTAACCATTACCCTAACCCTAACGCTAACCCTAAACAAAAGCCTAAACCTCACCCTAACCCTAACCATAACCATAACACTCGTCCTCACCCTAACCCTCACACTATCCCTTACCCTAAATCTCACCCTAACCATAACCCTAAGCCTAACCCTAACCATGACCCTCAGCTAACCCTAAGTCTAACCCTCACTCTCACGCTAAGCTCACCTTCAACCTAATGCTATCCCTATCCCTATCCCTCACCCTAACCCTCACCGTAACCCTAACCCTAAACTTCACCCTCACCCTCAACCTAACTCTTACAGTCACCCTAACCCTCACCCTCAACCTAACCCTAACACTAACCCTAACCCTAACCCTAACCCTCAACATAACCATCACCCTCACTCTAACACTAACCCTAACCCTAACCCTCACCCTCAAACAAACCCTATCCTAACCCTTTCCCTAACCCTCACCGTAAACCTAACCCTAATCATCACCCTCACCCTCATACTAACCCTCAACCTAACCCTAACCCTAACCCTCACCATCACGGTTAGCCTCAACCTAACCCTAACCCTAACTCTAAGCCTAATACTAAAACTAACCCTAAACCTAACTCTCACCATAACCCTCACCATAATCCTAATCCTAACCCTAAACCTCACACTCACCCTGACCCTAACCTAACCCTAACTCTAACCCTCAACTTCACCCTAACCCGAACCCTAACCCTAAAACTAAACCTAACCCAAACCCTAAACCTAGCCCTAGTCCTAAACCCATACATAAGCCTTAGCCTATCCGTAATCCTAACCCTAAGCCTAACCCTAACCCTAGTTCTAGCCTTAACCCTAAGCATAACCTAACCCTAACCCTAACCCTAACGCTAATTCTAACCCTAACCCTAACCCTACGGGTCCCTCATCCTAACCCTCACCCTCACCCTCAACCTAACCGTAACCCTCACCCGCACTCTCACCCTAACCCTAACACTAACACTCACCCTCACCCAAACCCTCAACCTTATCTAACCCTAACCCTCACCCTAACAATATACCTCATCCTCACCCTAACCGTCACCCTCACCCTCACACTAACCCCAAATCTAACCCCAACTCAAACCCTAAACCAAACCAGAACCCTAATTCTAACCCTAACCCTAACACTCACCCAAACCCTAACCCTTACGTTAACCACAACCCTAAACCTAAACCTCACTCTACCCTCACCCTAACGCTAAACCTAACCCTAACCCTCACCCTCACCCTCAACTCATCCTCATCCTCACCCTAACCCTCAATCTCACCATAACCCTCACCCTAATCCTCACCCTAACACTCACACTAGCTCTAACCCTAACCCAAAACTTGATCCTATCCCTAACCCCAATGCTAACTCTAACCCTAAACCTAACACAAATCCTAAACCTAGCCCTAGCCATAACCCTACACACAATCCTATTCCTAACCCTAATCCTAACCCTAACTATAAGGGTCCCTAAACCTAGCCATAACCCAAAACCTAACACTCATTCTAACCCTCACCCTTACCCAAACCCTAACCCCAACTCTCACCCTAACCGTAAAGCTAACCGTAACCCTCACCCTAACCCTAAAATTAACCCTAACGCTCACCCTAAACCCCAACCTCACCCTAACCCTAGCCCTAAACCTCACCCTAACCCTAAAACTAACCCTAACCCTAACCCTCAACCTAACCCTCACACTCAACCTCACCCTCACCCTCGTCCTAACCCTAACCCTAACCCTAACACTAATACTCACCCTCACCCTAACCCTAACCTTAACACTAACACTCACCCTAACCCTTACCCTAACCCTAACCCTAACCCCCGCACTAACCCTACCCCTAACTCTAATCCACGCCCTCACCCTAAACCAAAACCTAAACCTAACCCTAACCCTACCATAACCCAAACTCTAAATCTCATCCTAACACTAACCCTAAACAAAACACTAAGCCTCACCTTAACCCTCATCTCATCCTAACCCTAACCCTCACCCTAAACCTCACAATCACCCCAACCCAAACCCTAAACCTCACCCTAACCCTAAAACTTACCCTCACCCAAACCCTCACCCTCATGGTAACCCTATCCCTAACCCTCAACCTAACCCTCACCATAACCATAACTCTCACCCTCACCCTCACCCTAAAACTAACACTGACCCTAAACCTAACCCTCAACCTAACCGTCACCGTCACTCTAAACCTAACCACAACCCTCACCCTAACCCTGAAACTAACCATAACCCTAAGTGTCACTCGAACACTCACACTCACCCTCACCCTAACCCTAAACCTAACCCTCACCCTCACCCTAACCCTAATCCTCACCTTAAACCTAAAACTAATCCTAACCCTAACCGTCTTCCTAAACCTCACACTCACCCTAAACCTAACACTAAACCTCACCGTAACCCTCATACTCACCCTCACCCTAACCCTAACCCTAAGCCTAACCAAACCCTTTACCTCACCCTAACCCTAAACCTAAAACTAATATTAAACCCTCACCCTAACCCTAACCCTCACCATACCCCTACCCCTAAACCTAACCCTCACACTAACCCTCAACCTCATCCTAACCTCAGCCTCACCTTCTCCCTATCCCTATCCCTAACCCTCACCCTAACCCTAAACCTAACCCTCAATCTAACCCTCACCCTCACCCTTACCCTAACCCTAAACTTAACCCTCACCCTCACCCTCACCCTAACCTTAACCCTCACCCACACTCTCACCCTAACCCTAACCCTAACACTCACCCTCACCCAAACCCTCAACCTTATCTAATCCTAACCCTCACCCTAACAATAACCCTCACCCTCACCCTTACCCTCACACTAACCCCAAACCTAACCCCAACTCAAACCCTAAACCAAACCAGAACCCTAATTCTAACCCTAACCCTAACACTCACCCAAACCCTAACCCTTACGTTAACCACAACCCTAAACCTAAACCTCACTCTACCCTCACCCTAACGCTAAACCTAACCCTAACCCTCACCCTCACCCTCAACTCATCCTCATCCTCACCCTAACCCTCAATCTCACCATAACCCTCACCCTAATCCTCACCCTAACCCTCACATTAGCTCTAACCCTAACCCAAAACTTAACCCTATCCCTAACCCTAATGCTAATTCTAACCCTAAACCTAACACAAATCCTAAACCTAGTCCTAGCCATAACCCTACACATAACCCTATTCCTAATCCTAATCCTAACCCTAACCATAAGGGTCCCTAAACCTAACCATAACCCAAAACCTAACGCTCACTCTAACCCTCACCCTTACCCTAACACTAACCCCAACTCTCACCCTAACCCTAAAGCTAACCGTAACCCTCATCCTAACCCTAAAATTAACCCTAACTCTAACGCTCACCCTAAACCTCAACCTCACACTAACCCTAGCCCTAAACCTCACACTAACCCTAAAACTAACCCTAACCCTAACCCTCAACCTAACCCTCACACTCAACCTCACCCTCAGCCTCGTCCTAACCCTAACCCTAAACCTAACACTAACACTCACCCTTATCCATACCCTAACCCTAACCCTAACCCCCACACTAACCCTACCCCTAACTCTAATCCACGCCCTCACCCTAAACCAAAACGTAAACCTAACCCTAACCCTACCCTAACCCAAACCCTAAATCTCACCCTAACACTAACCCTAAACAAAACACTAAGCCTCACCCTAACCCTCACCCTAAACTTTACCCTAACCCTCACCCTAAACCTCACAATCACTCCAACCCAAACCCTAACTGTCACCCTAACCCTAACATTAACCCTAAACCTCCCCCTCACCCAAACCCTCACCCTCACGGTAACCCTATCCCTAACCCTCAACCTAACCCTCACCATAACCCTAACCCTCACCCTAACCCTAAAACTAACGCTGACCCTAACCCTAACCCTCACCCTAACAGTGACCGTCACTCTAACCCTAACCACAACCCTCACCCTAACCCTAAAACTAACCGTAACCGTAAGCGTCACCCTAACACTCACACTCACCCTCACCCTAACCATAAACCTAACCCTCACCCTCACCCTAACCCTAATCCTCACCCTAAACCTAAAATTAACCCTAACCCTAACCGTCTTCCTAAACCTCACACTCACCCTAACTCTAACACTAAACCTCACCATAACCCTCATACTCAACCTCACCCTAACCCTAACCCTAACCCAAACCCTTAACCTCACCCTAACCCTAACCCTAAAACTAATATTAACCCTCACCCTAACCCTCACCCTAACCCTAACCCTCACCTTAACGCTAACCCTAACCCTAACCCTAACCCTCACTCTAGCCCTCACCCTCACCCTAACCCTCAGCCTCACCTTCTCCCTATCCCTATCCCTAACCCTCACCCTAACCCTAATCCTAACCCTCACCCTAATACTCACACTCACCCTCACCCTCACCCTAACCCTAACCCTAAACTTAACCCTCACCCTAACCCTAACCAAATCCCTCACCCTAACCCTAAACTAATCCTAACCCTAACCCTCACCAAAACCCTCACCCTCACCCTAACCCTAAACCTAAACCTCACCCAAAACCTAAAACTAACCCTATCCCTAACCCTAACCCTAATCCTCACTCTCACACTCATCCTCCCCCTAAAACTCACCGTAAACTTCACCCTCACCCTAACCCTAACCCTAACCCTAACCTTAATCCTAACGCTAACCCTCACCCTAAACCTAA
This sequence comes from Megascapheus bottae, assembly GCA_024803745.1. Classification (NCBI taxonomy): domain Eukaryota; kingdom Metazoa; phylum Chordata; class Mammalia; order Rodentia; family Geomyidae; genus Megascapheus; species Megascapheus bottae. Next base: position 1,068,801 of record JANJXV010000043.1, on the reverse strand, counting down.
CACAAATCCTAAAACTCACCCTAACCCTAATCCTAACCCTAACACTAAACCTCACCCTAACCCTCACCCTAAACCTAATCCTAAACCTAACCCTCACCCTAACCGTAACCCAAATTCTAAACCTCACCCTAACCTAACCCTAACACTAAACCTCACCCTAACCTTCACCCTCACTCTAACCCTAAACCTAACCCTCACCATAACCCTCACCATCACCCTAACCCTCACCCTCACCCTAACCCTACCCCTAACACTAATCCTAACTCTCACCATAACCCTAACCCTAACCCTCACCCACACCCTCACCCTCACCCTAACCCTAAAACTAAACCTAATCCTATCCCTAACCCTAACCCTCACCCTAAGCCTAACCCTAACCCTAAGCCTAACCCTAACACTTACCCTAATCCTCACCCTAACCCTCACCCTCACACTAACCTTAACCCAAACCCTCACCCTAACCCTAAAACTAACCGTAACCCTAAGCCTCACCCTACCCCTTACACTCACCCTCACCCTAAGCCTAAACCTAGCCCTCACCCTCAACCTAATCCTAATCCTAAACTTCACCGTAACCCTAAAACAAACCCTAACCCTCACCCTAACCATCACCTTCAACCTAACCCCAACCCCAAAACTCACCCTAACTCTAAAACAAAGCATAACCCTAACCCTCACCCCAACCCTCACATTCACCCTCACCCTAATCCTTACCCTAACCCTAACCCTAACAGTAACCAAAATCCTAACCCTAAACCTCACACTAACCCTAACACTAACACTCACCCTAACCCTCACACTAACCTTTATCCTAACCCTACACCTAACCCTAACCCTAACTCTCACCCGAACCCTACACCGAACCCTAAACCTAACCCTAACACTAACACTAACCCTCACCCTAAACATTACCAGAAACCTTAACCTAACCCTAACCCTAACCTTAACCCTAACCCTCACCTTCACCGTAAACCTAAACCTAACCCTAACCCTAACCCTGAACTAAATCCTAACCCTCTTCCTAACCATAATCCTAACTCAAACCCTAACCCTAACCCAAACCCTAAACCTCACCCTAAACTGAACCCTAACCCTAACTCTACCCCTCACACTAACCCTCACCCTAAACCTTACCATAACCCTCACTCTAATCCTAACACTCACCCTAACCCTAACAGTCACCCTAACACTAACCCTCGCCCTAACCCTCACTCCTGCCCTCATCCTCCCCTAACCCTCCCCCTAAACCTAATCTTAACACTAACCCTAACACTAACACTCACCCTAACCCTCACCCTAACCCTTACCCTAACTGTAACCCTCACCCTAACCCTATCCCTACCCCTAGCCCTAATCCTCACACTCACCCTAAAACGAACCCTAACCCTAACCCTAACTCTAACCCTAACCCAAACCCTAAACATCACCCAACCCTAACCCTAAACCTTACCCTAACTCTCACCCTAACCCTAACCCTCACCCTAACCATCACACTAACCCTCACCTTCACCCTAACCCTCTCCCTCACATTAACCTATCCCTAACCCTCACCCTAACCCTAACCCTAACCCTCACTCTCACCCTCACCCTAACCATAACCTAACCCTCACCCTTACCCTAACCCTAGCCCTAACCCTCACCCTAACCCTAAAACTAACCCTAACCATAACCCTCACCTTAATTCTCACCCTCACCCTAATACTAACCCTAAATCTCACCCTAAGCCTAAAACTAACCCTATCCTTAACCCTTACTCTCACCCTCATCCTCCCCCTAACACTCACCATAAACCTAACCCTAATTCTAACCCTAATACTAACACTGACACTAACCCTCACCCTAACCTTACCCAAACCGTAACCCTCACCCTAACCCTATCCCTAAAGCTAGCCCTAAACCTCACACTCACCCTAAAATGATCCCTAACCCTAACCCTAACCCGAACCCGAACCCTAAACATCACTCAACCCTAAACCTAATCCTCAACCTAACCCTCACACTCACCTGAAACCTAACCCTAAACATAACCCTAATCCTAACACTCAGACCCTAACCCGAACTCTAACTCTAAATAACCCTACCCCAACCCCTAAACCTAGCCGTAGTCTGAACCCTATACATAACCCTTAACCTAACCATAATCATAACCCTAATCCTTACACTAACCCTACTCCTAGCCCTAAACCTAACCATAAACCTAACCCTAACCCTAACCCTAACACTAATTGTAATCCTAACACTAACCCTAATGGTTCCTAATCCTAACCCTCACCCTCAATTAATCCTAAACCTCACCCTCACCCTCACCTAACCGTAACGATCGCCCGCACTCTCATCCTAACCCTAACCATAACACTCACCCTCACCCAAACCCTCACCCTCACCCTCACCCTCACCCTAAGCCAAAGCCTCACCCTCACCATAACCATAACCTACACCCTAACCTTCATCCTATCACTCACCCTCACACTAACCCTCACCCTCACCCTCACCCTAACCCTAAAACAAACCTGAACCCCAATTCTACCCCTACCCTAACCATCACCCAAAACCTAACCCTTACGCTAAACACAACCCTAACCCTAAACCTCACTCTAACCCTCACCCTAACCATAAAGCTAACCCTTACACTAACCCTCACCCTAAACCAAACCCTAAACCTAACATTAACCCAAAACCTAAACCTCACCCTAACCCTAAACCTAACCCTAACCCTAACCCTCACCCTAACGCTCACCCTCACCCTAACCCTCAACCTCACGCTCACCTTGTCCCTAACCCTCATCCTAACCCTCACCGTAAACCTAACCCTAACCCTAACCCTAACCCTTAAATTAACCCAAAGACTAACCCTAACCCTCAAACTAAAACTCACCTCACCCTAACACTAACCCTAACCCTCACCCTCACCCAAACCCTATCCCTAACTCTCACCCTAACCCTCACCCTCATGTTAACCCTGACCCTACCCCTAAGCCTAACTCTAAGCCTAATACAAAAATTAACCCTAAACCTAACCCTCAACATAACCCTAATCCTACACCCAACCCTCACGCTCACCCTCACCTTAAAACTAACCCTAACCCTCAACCTAATCTTAAAACTAACCTAAACCCTAAGCCTCACCCTAACCCTCACACTCACCCTAACCCTCACCCTCACCCTAACCCTAAACCTAACCCAAACCCTCACCCTAAACCTCACCCCAACCCTCAACCTAACCCTAAAAATAACTCTAATCCTAATGCTCACCTTAAACCACACCCTCACCCTAACCCTCACACTCACCCTCACCCTAACTCTAACCCTAACCCTAACTCTAACCCTAACACTAACACTCACCCTAACCTTCACCGTAACCCTTATCCTAACCCTAACCCTAACCCTCACCTAACAATAACCCTAACCCACACCATAACCCTAACCGTAACACTAACACTCACCCCAACCCTTACCCTAACCCTTACCCAAACCCTAACCCTAACCCCACCCTAACCCTAACCCTAACCCTAACCCACAACCTCACCCTAACTGAAACCTCACTCTAACCCTAACCCTAACCCTAAGCAAACCCTAAACCTCACCCTAACCCTAATCCTAAATTTAACATTAACCCTCACCCTAACTCTCACCCTCTCTTATCCTAACCCTCACCCTGAACCTCACCCTCACCCCAACCCTAAGCTTAACCCTCACCCTAACCCTAACACTAACCCTAACCCTAACCCTAACACTCACCCTCACCGTAACCCTAAAACTTATCCTAACCCTAAACATAACCCTCACCCTAACCCTCAATGTCACCCTAACCCTAACCTGAACCCTAACCCTGACCCTAAACCTAACCCTAACCCTAACCCTCACCCTCACACTGACCCTCACACTTACCGTATCCCTAATCCTTACCCTAAACCTAACCCTCACCCTCACCCTAACCCTAACCCTTACCCTCACATGACTCTAAAACTAACAGTAACCCTAAAACTCACCCTCACCATAACCCTAACCCTAAACCTTACCCTAACCCTAAAACTAAACCTAACCCTAACGCTCACCCTAACAGTAAACCTTTCCCTAACCCTCACCCTAACCCTCACGCTAACCCTCACACTAACCGTATCCCTAACCCTCACCATAAAACTAACCCTCATTCTCACCCTCACCCTAAGCCTTACCCTCACCCTAACTCTAAAACTAACCCTAAAACTACGGGTCCCTAATCCTAACCCTCACCCTCACCCTAACCGTAACCGTCACCCGCACTCTCAACCTAAACCTAACCCTAACAATCACCCTCACCCAAACCCTCAACCTTATCTAACCCTAACCCTCACCCTAACAATAACCCTCAGCCTCACACTAACCCTCACCCTCACCCTCACACTAACCCCAAAACTAACCCCAACTCAAACGCTAAACCAAACATGTACCCTAATTCTAACCCTAACCCTAACACTCACCCACACCCTAACCCTTATATTAACCACAACCCTAAACCTAAACCTCACTCTAACCCTCACCCTAACGCTAATCCAACCCTAACCCTCACCCACACCCTCAACTCATCCTCATCCTCACCCTAACTTTCAATCTCACCATAACCCTAACCCTAACCCTCACCCTAACCCTAACCCTGACCGTAACCCTCACCGTAATGCTCACCATAACCCTAACCCTAACACTAACACTAACAGTCACCCTAACCCTCACACTAACCCTTACCCTACCCTAAGCCTAACCCTCACCCCAACCCTAACACAAAGCTTAAACCTCAACCTAACACTAACTCTAACCCTAACACTAACCCTAACCTAACCATAACCCTCAACCTAACCATGTCCCTCAGGCCAACACTAACACTAACCCTAACCCTCACCTTCACCCTCAAACTAACCCTAAACCTAACCCTAACCCTAACACTCACCCTCACGCTAACCCTCACCCTAAACCTAATCCTAACTCTAAGCCTAATCCTAAAACTAACCCTAAAACTAACCCTCACCCTCACCCTAAACCTAAGCCTAAGCCTAACCATAACCGTAAAACTAACCCTAACCCAAACCCTAAACCTAGCCCTAGTCTTAACCCTATACATAACCCTTAACTTAACCGTAATTCTAACCCTCACCTTAACCCCACTTCTAACCTTAACCCTAACCATAAACCTAACCCTAACGCTAAGCCAAACCCTAAGGGTCCCTAATCCTAACCCTCACCCTCACCCCAACCGTAACCCTCACACCCACTCTCTCCCTAACCCTAACCCTAACACTCAACCTCACCCAAACCCTTACCCTTTCCTAACCCTAACCCTAACCCTAACAATAACCCTAACACTTACCCTAACCCTCAGCCTCACCCTCACCCTAACCCCAAACCTAACCCCAACCATAACCCTAAACCAAACCTGACCCCTAATTCTAACCCTAACCCTAACCCTCACCCAAACCATAACACTTAAGCTAACCACAACCCTAAACCTAAACCTCTCTCTAACCTTCACCCTAACCCTAAACCTAACCCTATCCCTGTCCTTCACCCTAACCCTCAACTCATCCTCATCCTCACCCTAACCCTAACCCTAACCCTAACCCTAACCGTAACCCTAACCGTCACCCAAACCCTCACCCTTACGCTAACCACAATCCTAACCCTAAACCTCACTCTAACCCTAACCCTAACCCTAAACCTAACCCTCACCCTAACCCTAACCGTAAACCTAACCCTAACCCTAACCCTCAGCCTATCCGTAACCATGACCCTCACCCTAACCCTAACCCTAACCCTCACCCTAACGCTCAACCTCACCCTAACCCACACCCTCACCCTCATCCTATCCCTAACCCTCACCATAACCTTCACCATAAACCTAACTCTAAACCTCACCCTCACCCTAACCCTAAAACTAACCCCAATACAAAACCTAATCCTCAATCTAAACCTCACCCTCACGCTAACACTACCCCTAACCCTCACCCCCACACAAACCCTATCCCTAACCCTCACCCTAACCGTCACCGTAACCCTAATCCTAACCCTCACCATCACCCTCACCATTACCCTAACCTTAACCCTAAACCTAACCCACAACCTCATCCTAACCGAAACATAACCCTAACCCTAACCCTCACTCAAACCATAACCCTTACGCTAACCACAACCCTAAAACTAAACTTCACTCTAAACAACACCCTAAACCTAAATCTAACCCTAAGCCTCACCCTCACCCTCAACTCATCCTCATCCTCACCCTAACCCTCACTATCACAATTACCCTCACCCTAACCCTCATGCTAGCTCTAACCCTAACCCAAAACTTAACCCTAACCCTTTTCCTAATGCTAACCCCAACCCTATCCCGAAACCGAATCCTAAACCTAGCCCTAAACCTAACCCTAAACATAACCTTAATCCTAACCCTAATAATAACCCTAACCCTAAGGGCCCCTAAAACTAAACCTAACCCCAACCCTCTCCCTAACCCTCACCCTCACCCTAACCCTAACCGCAACCCTCACCCTAACCCTAAATCTAGACGTAACCCTAAGCCTCACCCTAACCCTCACACTCACACTCACCCTCACACTAACCCCAAACCTAACCCTCACCCTCACCCTCACCCTAAACCTGACTGTAACCATCACCCTAACCCTAAAACTAACCCTAACCCTACGTTCACCCTAAACCTCACCCTCACCCTAACCCTAGCCCTAAACATCACCTTAACCTTAAAACTAACCATAACACTAAACCTCACGCTAACCCTCACACTCACCCTCACACTAACTCTAACCCTAACACTAACCCTAACACTAACACTTACCCTAAACCTTCACACTTACCCTAACCCAGATCCTCACCTTCACCTTATCCCTAAATCTAAACATAAACCTCCCCCTTACCCTTACCCTAATCCTAACCCTAACACTAACACAAACACTCACTTTAACCCTCAATCTAACCCTTACCCTAACCCTAACCCTAACCCTCACCCTAACCCTAACCCTAAACTTCACACTAACCCTAACCCTAACACTAACACTCACCCTATTCCTAACACTAACAATGACCATCACCTTTAACCCAATCCTTAACCAAACACTAACCCCAACCCTCAACTTAACCGTAACCCTAACCCTCACCCTAACCCTAACCTTAAACCTCACCCTAACCCGCACCCTCACACTAACCCTACCCCTAACCCTAAACTTAACTCTCACCATAACCGTAACCCTAACCCTCACACTCACCCTCACCCTAACCCTAACACTAACCCTAACCTAACCCTAACCCTCAACTTAACCATCACCCTCACCCTAACACTAACCCTAACCCTAACCCTCACCATCCCCCAAACCCTATCCGTAACCCTTACCCTAACCCTCACCGTAACCCTAACCCTAACCCTCAATCTCACGCTAACCCTCACACTAACCCTAACCCTAACTATAAGTCTAATCCTAAAACTAACCCTAAACCTAACCCTCACCCAAAACCTATCCCTAACCCTCACCGTAACCCTAACCCTAACCCTCTGCCTAATCCTAAAACTAACCCTAACACTAACCCTAACACTCACCCCAACCCTCACCCTCATCCTAAACTTCAACCTCACCCTAAACATATCCCTAACCCTCACACTAACCCGAAACCTAACACTAACCTTCACCCTAAGCCTCACTCTAACACTTATCCTAACCCTCACCCTGATTCTCACCCTCAACCTAACCCTAAACCTAATCCTCACCTTAACCTTAACCCTAACCAAAAACCTCACCCTAAAGCTAACCCTCACCCTAACCCTATACCTAAACCTCACCCTAACCCTCACCGTAAACCTAACTCTAACACTCACCCTCACCCTTACCCTCCACCTCACCCTAACCCTAAAACTAACCCTAATACTAAACCTAACCCTAACCCTAATCCTCAGCCTAAGCCTTACCCTAACCCTAAAACTTACCCTAATCCTAAACCTAACCCTCACCCTCACCCTAAACTCAGCCTAACCCGCAACTTAACCTTAAAACTAACCCTAACCCTAATGCTCACCCTAAAACTCACCCTCTCCCTAACCCTCACACTCACCCTCACCCTAACTCTAACCCTAATGCTAACCCTAACGCTAACACTAACACTCACCTTAAGCCTCACCCTAACCCTTACCCTAACCCTAACCCTAAACGTAACCCTCACCTGAACACTAACCAAAACCCTCACGTCAACCCTAAGCGTAACACTAACACTCACCCTAACCCTCACCCTAACCCTTACCCTAACCCTAACCCTAACCCCACCCTAACCCTAATCCTAACCCTAAAACAAACCCTAAACCTCACCCTAACCCTAACACTAACCCTCACCCTAACTCTCACCCTAACCCTTACCCTAGCCCTCACCCTAAACCTCACCATCAACCCAACCTTAACCCTACACCTCACCCTAACCCTAACACTAACCATCACCCTCACCCTAACTCTATCCCTAACCCTCACACTAACCCTCACCGTAAACCTAACCCGAAAGCTAAACCTCACCGTCACCCTAACTTAAGACTAACCCTGACCCTAACCATAACCGCCACCCTAACTCTCAACGTCACCCTAACCCTAACCCCAACCCTAACCCTAAACCTCACCTAACCCTCACCCTCACCCTAACCCTCATCCTAACACTCACCCTCACCCTAAACCTAACCCTCACCCTAACCCTAACCCTAACCCTGACCCTAACCCTCACCCTAACGTTCACCATAACCCTAACCCTAACATTCACCCTAACCCTCACCCTAACCCTTACCCTACCCTAACCCTAACCCTCAGCCTTACCCTAACCCTAACCCTAACCCTTACCCTGAACCGAACCCTAACCCTCACTCTAACACTAACCCAAAGCTTAAACCTCACTCTAACCCTAACCCTAACACTAACACTAACTCTCACCCTAACCCTCACCCTAATCTTTACCCTAACCCTCACCCTAGCCCTAACACTCAGCCTAACCCTAACCCAGACCCTCACCCTAACCCTAACCCTCACCCTCACACTAACTCTCATCTTCACCCTAACCCTATCACTAACACTCACCCTAACCATCACCATAACTCTAACCCTAACCCTCACCCTCACCCTCACCCTAATCCTAACACTAAGCCTAACCTAACTTTACCCTAACCCTCAACCTAACCATCACCCTCCCCCTAACACTAACCCTAAACCTAACCCTCACCCTCACCCAAACCCTATCCCTACCCCTTACCCTAACCCTCACCGTTAAACGAACCCTAACCGTCCTCATCAACCTCAACCTTCCCGTAAATCTCACCGTAACCCTAAACCTCACCCTCACGCTAACGCTTACCCTAAACCTAACCCTAACGCTCAGCCTAATCCTAATACTAACCCTAAACTGAAACCTCACCGTAACACTCACCATAACCCTAACCCTAACCCTAACACTCACGCTCACCCTCACCCTAAACCTAACCCTAACCCTAACCCTAATTCTAACCCTAACCCTCAACTTCACCCTAACCTGAACCCTAACCCTAAAACTAACCCTAACCAAAACCTTAAACCTACCCTTAGTCTTAACCCTATGCATAACCCTTCACCTAACCATAAACCTAACCTCACCCTAACCCTAACGCTAATTCTAACCCTAACCCTAACCTTAAGGGTCCCTAATCCTAACCCTCACAGTCACCCTAACCGTAACCGTCAACCGCAGTCTCTACCTAAGCCTAAGCCTAACACTCAAACTCACCCAAACCCTCACCCTTACCTAACCCTAACCCTCACTCTAAAAATAACCATCACCCTTACCCTAACCCTCAGCCTGACCCTCACTCTAACCCTACCCCAACCCTAACCCTGACCCTAACCCTCAACCTCAACCTAACCATCACCCTCACCTCACCATAACCCCAAACCTAACCACAACCCTAATCCTAAACCAAACCTGAACCCTAATTCTAGCCCTAACCCTAAACCTCACCCAAACCATAACATTTACGCTAACCACAACCCTAAACCTAAACCTCACTGTAATACTCACCCTAAACCTAACACTAACCCTCACCCTCACCCTCAACTCATCCTCATCTTCACCCTAACCCTCATTCTCACCATAACCCTCACCCTAACCCTCACGCTAGCTCTAACCCTAACCCAAAACTTAACCATAACCCTAACCCAAAAGTTAACCCTAACCCTAACCCTAACCCAAATCCTAAACCTAGCTCTAGCCATAACCCTAAACATAACCCTAATCCTAATGCTAGTCCTAACCCTAAACGTAACGGTCCCTAAACCTAACCCTAACCCTAACCCTAACCCTCACCCTAACTCTCACCCTCACCCTAACCGTAATCCCAAACCTCACACTAACCATAAAACTAGACGTAAACCTAAGCCTAACCCTAACCCTCACACTCATCCTCACATTCACGCGAACACTAAACCTAACACTCACCCTCACCCTAAACCTAACCCAAAGCATCACACTAACCCTAAAACTAACCCTAACCCTAACGCTCACCCTAAACCTCACCCTCACCCTAATCCTAGCCCTAAACCTCACCTTAACCCTAAAACTAACCCTAACACTAAATCTCAAGCTAACACTCACACTCACCCTCACCCTCACCTTAACCCTAACCCTAACCCTTACCCTAACACTAACACTCACCCTAACCATCACCTAACCCTTAAGCTAACCCTAACCCTCACCCTCACCCTATTCCTAACCCTAACCCTAACACTTACCCTCACCTTCACCCTAACCCTAACCCTAACCCTAACACTCACTCTAACCCTCACCCTAAACCTTACCATAACTCTAAACCTAACCCTAACCCTCACCCTAAACCTAACCCTAAACTTCACCCTAACCCTAACTCTAACCCCAAAACTAACAATCACCCTAACCCTCACCCTCACCCTAACCCTTACACTAAACCTAACCATAAACTTCACCCTAACCTTAACCCTAACCCTAACCCTGACCCTCTCCCTTAGCCAAACACTTAACCGAACCCTAATCCTAACCCTAACCATCATCCTAACCCTAACCCTAACCCTCACTCTAACCCTAACCTTAACCCTCACCCTAACCCTCACCTTCACCCTAACTCTCACCCTCACACTAACCCTATCCCTAAACCTAAACCTAACTCTCACCGTAACCCTAAACCTAACACTCACACACACCCTCACCCTCATCCTAACACTAAAACTAACTATAATTCTAATGCTAAACCTAATCATAACCCAAACCTCACCCTAAGCCTAACTCTAACCCTAACTCTCACCTTCACCATAACACTAAACCTAACCCTCACGCTTACCCCCACCCTCACCCTAACCTTAACCTAAACACTCACTTAACCCTAAAACTAACCGTAACCCTAAGCCTCACCCTAACCCTTACACTCACACTCACCCTCACTCTAACCCTAAACCTAACCTTCACCCTCATCCTAATCCTCACCCTAAACCTCACCCTAACCTTAAAACAAACCCTAACCCTAATCCTCACCCAAACCATCACCTTCACCCTAACCCTAACCCAAAAACTCACCCTAACTCTAAAAAAACCCTAACCCTAACCTTCATTCCTAACCCTCACACTCACTCTCACCCTCACCCTTATCATAACCCTAACACAAAACTAACACTAACACTCACCCTAACCCTCACCCTAACCCTTACCCTAACCCTAACCCTAACACTAACCAAAACCCTAACCCTAACCCTAAACTGCACCCTAATCCTAACACTAACACTCCCACTAACCATCACCCTAATCCTAAACCTCACCCTAACCCTCAACCTCACCCTAAACCTCACCCTAACCCTAACCCTAACACTAACCCTGACCATAACCCTAAATCTAACTCTCATCTTAAGCACTACCCTAACCATAATACTAAAACTAACCCTAACCCAAATGCTCACCCTAACCCTCACTCTCACCCTAACTCTCACCCGCACTCCAAACCTATCCCTAACCCTCAACCTAACCCTTACGGTAATCCTAAACCTAACCCTCACCCTCACCCTAACCCTAAAACTAATCCTAACCCTAACGCTAAAACTAACCTTAACACTAACCCTCACCATAACTGTCACCCTAACCCTAACCCTAATTCTAACCATCAAGCTCACCCTGAACCCAATCCGAACCCTATCCATAACCTTATCCCTAACCCTCACCATCGCATAACCCTAACCCTAAACCTAACCCTAAACCAAATCCTAAACCTCACCCTAACCATAACCCTAACCTCATCCTAACCCTCACCCTCAACTTCACCCTAACCCTAACTCTAACCCTAAACCTAACCCAAAACCGAACTGTAAACCTCACTCTAACACTAACCCTAACACTCACCCTAACCCTCACCCTAACACTTACCCTAACCCTCACCCTAACGATAATACTCATCCTAACCCTAACTCTAACCCTAACCCTCAACCTAACCCTCACCCTCACCCTAACACTAAACCTAACCCTCTCCCTAACCCTCACCCTCACCCTCACCCAAACCCTATCCCTAACTCTCACCCTAACCCTCACCATAACCCTAACCCTAACCCTCAACCTCACACTCACACTAACCCTAAACCTAACCCTAACCCTAACCCTAACCCTAACCCTCATCCCCTCGCTAACTCTCACCCTAACCCTAACCCTAACCCTAAGCCTAATCCTAAAACTAACCCTAACACTAAACCTAACCCTCACCCTAACCCAAACCCTCATCCTAACCCTCAACCTCACCCTAACCCTATCCCTAACCCTCACCCTAACCCTAACCATCACCCTAAGCCTCACTCTAACCCTTACCCTAACCCTCACCCTGAACCTCACCCTTAACCTAACCCTAACCCACACCCTAACCAAAACCCTAACCCTAACCCTAACCCTAAACCTCACCCTCAATCTAATCCTCACCCTAACACTATCATAACTCTCAACCTAACCCTCACTGTAAACCTAACCCTAACTCTCCCCCTCACCATCACCATCACCCTAACCCTAATCCTAACCCTCACCCTAACTCTCACCCTCACCCTAACACTAACACCAACCCTCACCCTAACCCTAAAACTAAGCCTCACCCTAATACTCACACTCACCCTCACAGTCAACCTGAACGTAAACCTAACCGTCACCGTCACCCTCACCCTAACCCTAAAAATGACCCTAACCCTCTCCCTAATCCATACCCTCAACCTAATCCTATCCTCACACTAACTCTAACCCTAACCCTAACGCTAACTCTCACCTTAACCTTCACCCTCACTCTAACTCTCACCCTCACCCTAACCCTATCCCTAACTCTCACCCTAAACCTCACTCTAACCCTCACACTCACCCTCACCCTCACCATAACCATAAACCTAATCCTCACCCTAATCCGAAAACTAACACTCACCCTAACACTCACCCTCACCCTAACTCTAAAACTAACCCTCACCGTAACCCTAAGCCTAACCCTAACCCTAACCCTCACCCTCACCCTAAACTGAACCCTAACCCTCACCCTAATCCTAACCCTAACCCTCCCTAAACCTCACCCTAACCCTAACCCTTACCCTAACACTAACCCTCACACTAACCCTCACACTAACTCTTACCCTAATGCTCACCCTCAACCTAACCCGAACCCTAACCCGAACCCTAACCCTCACCCTAGCCCTAATGCTAACCCAAACCCTCACCCTAATCCTCACCCTTACCCTAATCCTAAAACTCACCCTAACCCTAACCCTAACACTCAACCTCACCCTAAACGGTACCATAAACCTAACCCTAAACCTAAACCAAACCCTAAACCTCACCCTAACCCTAACCCTCACAATAACCCTCAACCCAATACTTACCCTAACCCTCACCCTCACGGTAAACCTAAAACCAACCCTAATCCTAACCCTAACCCTAACCTGACCCTAACCCTCATCCTCAACGTAACCCCAAACCTAACCCTAAACTTAACTCTAAACCAATCCCCAACCATAACTCTAACTCTAACCCTAACCCTCACCCCAAACTAACCCTTACGCTAACCAGAACCCTAACCCTAAAACGCACCCTAACCCTCACCCTAACCATAAACATAACCCTACCTTCACTTTCACCCTCACCTCATCCTCATGCTCAACCTAACCCTCAATCTCACCCTAACCCTAACCCCAACACTCACCCTCACCCTAACCCTCACCCTCACCCTAATACTATCTCTAACCCTCACCGTAACCAAACTCTAACCTTCATGTCACACTCACCCTCACCGTTACCCTAACCCTAAAACTAATCCTCACACTAACCCTAACCCTAACCCTCACCCTAACCCTAAAACTAACCCTAAACCTAACCCTCACTTTCATGCTCACCCTCACCATAACCATAACCCTAACCCAAAACCTAACACTAACACTCACCCTAACCCTCACCCTAACCCTAAGCCTCACCCTAACCCTCACACTCACCCTCACCCTAACCCTAAACCTAACCCTCACCCTAACCCTAAACCTAAACCTTACCCTAACCCTAACCCTAACCCTCATCCTCACCCTAAACCTCAGCCTAACCCTAATCCTAATCCTAACCATAACCCTAACCCTAACCCTGACCCTAACCCTATCCCTAACCCTCACCAACGCATAACCCTAACACTAATCCTAACCCTAAACCAAATCCTAAACCTCACCCTAACCATAACCCTAACCCTCATCCTAACCCTCACCCTCAACTTTACCCTATCCCTAACTCTAACCCTAACCCTAACCCTAACACTCACGCTAACCCTCACTCTAACCCTTACCCTAACCCTCACCCTAACCATAAGACTCACCCTAACCCTAACCCTAAACCTAACCCTCACCCTAATCCTAACCCTAACCCTCAACCTAACCCTCACCCTCACGCTAAATATAACCCTAACCCTCACCCACACCCAAACCCAATCCCTAACCCTAACCTTCACCATAACCCTAACCCTAACCCTCACCCTCACACTCACCCTAACCCTAAACCTAAGCCTAACCCTAACCCTCACCCTAACCGTCACCCTCTCGCTAACTCTCACCCTAACCCTAACCCTAAGCCTAAGCTTAATCCTAAAACTAACCCTAAACCTAATCCTAACACTCACCCTAACCCTCACCCTCATCCTAACCCTCAACCTCACACTAAACTCATCCCTAATCCTCATCCTAACTCTTACCATAACGCTAACACTAACCCTCACCCTAAGCCTAACTCTAACCCTTACACTAACGCTCACACTGACACTCACCCTCACCCTCAAACTAACCCTCACCATAACCCTCACCCTAATCCTAACCCTCACCCTAACCCTAATCCTAACCCTAAACCAAACACTATCACCCTAACCCTCACCCTAACACTTACCCTGACCCTAATCCTAAGCCTCAACCTAACCCTAACCCTCAACCTCAAACTAAACGGTACCCTAAAACTAACTCTAGCCCTAAACCAAACCCTAAACCTCAACCTCACCCAAACCCTATCCCTAACCTTCACCCTAACCCTAACCCTAACCCTAAACCTAACCCTCACCCTAACCCTAAACCTAACCTTAACCCTAACCCTAACCCTAACCTCACCCTCCTGCTAACCTTCACACTAACCCTAAACCTAACCCTAAGCACAATCCTAAAACTAATCCTAAATCTAAGCCTCACCATAACCCTAATCATAACCATAACCCTCACCCTCACCTAACCCTAATCCTTACCCTATCCCTCAGCCTCACCCTAACCGTCAGCCTCAGCCTCACCTTCACCCTAAACCTAACCCTGACCCTAACCCTCACCCTCACCCTAACCCCAAACCTAACCCTAAACCTAAACCTAAACCAATCCCGAACCCTAACAATAACCCTAATCCTAACCCTCACTCTCACCCTCATCCTCACCTGAACCATAATTTAACCCTAACCCTAACAGTAACACTCATTCAAACCCTCACCCTAACCCTTACCCTAACCCTAACCCTCACCGTAACCCTAAACCTAACACTAACCCTAACCCTCACCCTCACCCTAAACCGAATGCTAACACGAACCCTCACCCTAACGCTAACCCAACCCTAAACCTCACCCTAACCGTAACCCTTAATCTAACACTAACCCTCACCCTAAACCTCACACTAACTCTTACCCTAATGCTCACCCTAACCCTAACCCTCACCCTAACCCTAACTCTAACCCTCACCCTAGCCCTATCATTAGCCCTTACCCTCACCCTAACCCGAACCCTCACCCTAACCCTCACCCTCACCCTAACCCTATCACTAACCCTCACCATAACCCTATCATTAACCCTCACCCTCACCCTCACCCTAACACTAAAACTAACCCTAACCCTAACCCTAACCTTCATCCTGAGCCTAACCCTAACCCTCACCCTAACCCTCACGCTCATCCTAAACCTATCCCTATACCTCACCCTAACCCTCACCGTAACATTAACCATAACCCACTAACTCATCCTCACCCTAAACTTAACCCTAACACACTCCCTCATCTTCACCCTAACCCTAAACCTAACCCTAACCCTAAACCTCACCCTCACGCTAACCCTCACCCTCAACCTCACCGTCACCCTAACCCTAAAACTAACCCAAAACCTAAACCTCACCCTAACCCTTACCCTAATCCTAACCCTAACCCTCACCTTAATATTAACCCAAAACCTAAACATCACCCTCACCCAAAACTTAACCATTACGCAAACCCTAACCCTAACCCTTACCCAAACGATAAACCTCACCCTAACACTAACCCTCACCCTAACCCTTACCCTAAACCTCACCCAAACCCTAACCTTAACCCTAATACTCACCAAAATCCTAAGACTAATCTAACCCTAACCCTCACCCTAAACCTCACCTTCACCCTAACCCTGACCCCAGACCTCACCCTAACCCTAAAACTAACCCTCACTGTAACCCTTACCCTCACCCTAAACCTAACCCTAAACCTCACACTAACCCAAAAACTAACCCTAACCCTAACCCTCAACCTAACCCTCACTCTCACCCTCACTCTCACCCTAACCAGAACCCTAACCCTAACACTAACACTCACCCTAACCCGGACCCTAACCCTAAAGTAACACTGACTTTCACCCTAACCCTCATCCTAACCCTAACCCTAACCTTAAACCTCACCCACAACCATACCCTAATCCTAATCCTAACCCTAAACCAAACCATAAATCTCATCCTAACACTAACCCTAACCCTCAGCCTAACCCTCACCTTAACCCTTACCCTAACCCTCACCCTCACGCGAAACCTAAAAATAAACCTAACCCTAACCCTAACCCTCACACTAAGCCTAACCCTAACCCTCAGCCTAACCCTCAACTTCACCCAAACCCTATCCCTAACTCTCACCCTAAGCCTAACCCTAACCCTAACCCTCACCCTCACCCTAAACCTAAAGGTAACCCTAACCCTAACCCCCACCCTAACCCTCACGCTCACACTAACCCTCACCCTATCCCTAAATCTAACCCTAAGCCTAATCCTAAAACTAACCCTAACCTAAGCTGCACAATAACCCTAACCATAACCCTAACGCTAACCCTAACAATAACACTCACCCTAACCCTCAAGCTAACCCTTACCCTAACCCTAACCCTAACCCTCAACCTAACCCTAACCTTAACCGCACCCTAACCGTAACCTTAACACTAACACTACACACACCCTCACCCTCACCCTAACCCTTGCCCTAACCCTAACCCTAAAACTAATCCTAATCCTAAGCCTATCCCTCACCCTCACCCTAAACCGAAACCTAACCCTAATCCTAAACCAAACTCTAAATCTCACCCTAACCCTAACCATCACCCTTACCCTTACCCTAAACCTAACACTAACTCTAACCCTAAGCCTAACACCCTAATTCTCACCCTCACCCTAACCCTTCACCTTACCCTCATACTCACCCTAACCCTATCCCGAACGCTCAACCTAACCCTAACACTCACCCTAACCCTCACAATCACACTCACCCTCACCCTAAACCTAAACGTAACCCTCACCCTAACCCTAATATTAACACTCACCCTAACCCTAAAACTAAACCTAACCTTAACCCTCACCCTAACCCTCAAACTCACCCTCACCCTCACCCTAACCCTAAACCTCTCCCTAACCCTAAAACTAATCCTAAACCTAACCCTCACTCTCACCCTCACCCTCACCCTAACACTGACACTAACCCTCACCCTAACCCTCACCGTAACCCTAACCCTCACCCTCTCCCTCACCCTAACCCAAAACCTAACCTTAACCCTAAACCTCACCCTAACCCTTAACCTCACACTAACCCTCAATGTAACTCTAAGCCTAATCCTAAAACTAAACCTAATCCTTACCCTAACCCTCACAATAACCCTCACCAAACCCTAACACTAACCCTAACCCTAACCCTCACCCTAAACAACCCTAACCCTAACCCTATCCGGAATCCTAACCCTAACCCTAACCCTAACCCTAGTCCTATCCCTAATCCTAAACATAAACCTAACCCTAACCCTAACCCTAACGCTAATTCTAACCCTAATCCTAACCCTCACCCTCACCCTAACCGTATCCCTCACCTGCACTCTTACCCTAACCCTAACTCTAACACTCACCCCCACCCAAACCCTCACCCTCACCTAACCCTAATCCTCACCCTACAATAACCCTCACCCTCACTCTAACCCTCAGCCTCACCCTCACTCTAACCCTAAACCTAAACCTAACCTTGAACCTAACCCTCAACCTCACCCTAACCCTAAACCTCACCCTGACCCTAACTCTCACCCTCACCTCACCCTCACAGTTACCCCAAACCTAACCCTAAACCTAACCCTAAACCAAACACTAACCCTAACTCTAACTCTAACCCTAACCCTCACCCAAACCCTAACCCTTATCCTAATCACAACCCTAAACCTAAAACACACTCTAACTCTCACCCTAACCCTAAACCTAACCTTGATCCTCACCTTTACCCTCACATCGTCCTCATCCTCAACCTAACCCTCAATCTCAACCTAACCCTAACCCTAAAACTCACCCTCACCATAACCCGAACCCTTACCATAACCCTATCCCTAACCCTCACCATAACCTAACCCTAACCCTCACCCTAACCCTCACACTCACTCTCACCCTCACCACAACCCTAAACCTAACCCTCACCCTAACCCTAACCCTAAACCTCACCCTAAACCTAAAACTAACCCTAACCACAACCCTCACACTAACCCTAAAACTAGCCGTAACCCTAAGCCTCACCGTAACCCTCACATTCTCCCTCACCCTCACCCTAACCCTAAACGTAACCCTAACCATCACCCTAACCCTAAAACTATCCCTAACCCTGACGCTCACCCTAAACCTCATCCGCACCCTAACCCTAGGCCTAAACCTCACCCTAACCCTAACACTAACCCTACCACTAACCTTCACGCTAACCCTCACACTCACCCTCTCCCTCACCCTAACCCTAACACTAACACTAACACTCACCCTAAACCTCACCCAAACCCTTCCCCTAACCCTAACCCTAACCCTTACCCTTACCCTCTCCCTAACCCTAACCCTAACACTAACAATAATACTCACTCTAACCCTCACCTTAACCCTTACCCTAACCATAACCTTAACCGGAACACTCACCCTAACTCTAACCCTAAACTTCACTCTAACCCTAACCGTAACACTGACACTAACACTTACCCTAACCATCACCCTAACCCTTACCCTAACCGTAACCCTAACCCTCACCCTAACCCTAAACCTGCCCCTCACCTTTAACTGAACCTTTAAACGAACCCTAACCCTCACCCTAACCCTCAACCTAATCCTAACCCTAACCCTCACGCTAACCCTAACCTTAACCCTCACCATAACCATCACCCTCACACTAACCCTATCCCTAACCCTAAACCTAACTCTCACCTGAACCCTAACCCTAACACTCACACTCACCCTCACCCTCACCCTAAGCTTAAAAGTAACCCTAATCCTAACCCGAACCCTAATCCTAACCCTTACCCTAAGCCTAACTCTAACCCTAACTGTCACCCTCACCCTCACCATAACACTAACCCTAACCCTCACATAACCCTCACCTTCACCCTAACCTTAACCCAATCCCTCACCCTAAAACTAAAACTAACCATAACCCTAAGCCTCACCCTAACCCTTACACTCACCCTCACCCACAATATAACCCTAAATCTAAATTTCACCCTCACCCTAATTCTAACCCTAACCTTCACCCTAACCCTACAACAAACCCTAACCCTAACCCTCACCCTAACCATCACCCTCAAACTAACCCTAAACCTAAAACTCACCCTAACCCTAAAACTAACCCTAAACCTAACCCTCACACTAACCCTCACCCTCACCCTCACCCTAACCCTAACCCTAACCCAAATGTAACAATAACACTCACCCTAACCCTCACCCTAACCCTTACCCTATCCCTAAGCCTAACACTAACCAAAAACCTAACCCTAAACCTAATCCTCACCCTAACCCTAACACTAACACTCACAGTAACATCACCCTAACCCTAACCCTCACCCTCACCCTAAACCTCACCCTAACATTAACGCTCACCCTCACCGTATTCCTAACCCTAACCCTCACCCTCACCCTAACCCAAAACCTCACCCCAACAATCACCCTCACCCTAACACTCACCCTATCCCTAACCCTCACCCTCAGCCTCACGCTCACCCTCACCCTAACCCTAACCGTAACGCTAACCCTAACGCTAACACTAACACTAACCTTAAGCCTCACCATAAACCTTTCCCTAACCCTAACCCTAATGCTCACCCGAACACTAACCCTAACCCTCATGCCAACCCTAACCGTAACCCTAACACTCACCCGAAGCCTCACCCTAACCCTCACCCTAACCCTAACCCTAACCCCACCCTAACCCTAAGCCTAACCCTAACCCAAACCCTAAACCTCACCCTAACCCTAACCCTATACCTAACACTAACCCTCACCCTAACTCTCACCCTAACCCTTACCCTAACACTCACCCTATATCTCACCCTCAACCCAACCCTAACCCTAACATTAACCCTAACCCTCACCCTCATGGTAACCATCACCATCACCCTAACCCTATACCTAACCTTCACCCTAAACCTCACACTAAACCTCAACGTCACCCTAACTCTAACCCCAACCTTAACCCTAACCCTAAATCTCACCCTCACCCTGACCATCACCCTCATCATAACCCTATCCCTAAACCTCACTCTAACCCTAATTCTAACACTCACCCTAACCCTCACACTCACCCTATCCCTTACTCTCACACTAAACCTAACCATCATTCTCACCCTAACCCTCACCCTCACCCTCATCCTAACACTAACCCTAACCCTCACCCTAACCCTCACCCTCACCCTAACCTTAACCCAAACCCTCACCCTAACCCTAAAACTAACCCTAACCCTAAACCTCACCCTGAACCGTATACTCACCCGCACCCTCAATCTAACCCTAAACCTAACCTTTACCCTCACCTTAATCCTAACCCTAAACTTCACCCTCACCTACAACAAACCATAACCCTAACCCTCACCCTAACCATCACCCTCAAACTAACCCTAACCCTAAAACTCACCCTAACCCTAAACTAATCCTAACCCTAACCCTCACCCTAACCCTCACACTCACCCTCACCCTAACTCTAACCTTAACCCTAACCCAAACCTAACAATAACACTCACCCTAACCCTCACCCTAACCTTTACCCTATCCCTAAGCCTAACACTAACCAAAAACCTAACCCTAACCCTAACCCTCACCCTCACCCGAACACTAACACTCACCCAAACCTCACCCTAATCCTAACCCTAACCCTCACCCTCACCCTAAACCTCACCATAACCCTAACCCTCACCGTAACCCTAACCCTAACCCTCACCCTCGCCCTAAACCTCACCCTATCCATAACCCTCACCCTAACCCTCACCGTAACCCTAAACCTAACCCTCACTCTCACCCTAACCCTCACACTCACCCTCACCCTAACTCTAACCCTAACGCTAACCCTAACCCTAACACTAACACTCACCTTAAGCCTCAACCTAACCCTTACACTAACCCTAAACCTAACCCTAACCCTCACCCGAACACTAACCCTAACCTTAACCCTAAGCCCACCCTAACCCTAACCCTAACACTAACCCTAACCATAACCCAAACCCTAAACCTCACCCTAACCCTAAACCTAACCCTAACCTTCACCCTAACCCTAAACCTAACCCTGACCCTCACCTTTAACTGAACCCTTAACCAAACCCTAAAACTAACCCTAACCCTCAACCTAACCCTAACCCTAACCCTCACCCTAACCCTAACCTTAACCCTCACCCTAACCCTCTCCCTCACACTAACCCTATCCCTAACCCTAAACCTAACTCTCACCGTAACCTTCACCCTAACCCTCACCCTAACCTTAACCCAAACCCTCACCCTAAACCTAACCCTAACCTTAACCCTCACCTTAATACTAACCCAAAACGTAACCCTCACCCTCACCCTAAACCGAACCATTACCCAAACCCTAACCCTAACCCTAACCCAAACGCTTAACCTCACCCTAACCCTAACCCTCACCCTAATCCTTACCCTAACCCTCACCCTCACCCTAACCCCAAACCTCACCCTAACCCTAAAACTCACCCTCACCCTAACCATCACTCTCACTCTCAAACTCACCCTAACCCTAAACCTCACCCTAACTCTTACCCTCACCTTAAACCTAACCCTTAACCTCACACTAAACCTAAAACTAACCCTAACCCTAACCCTCAACCTAACCCTCACTCACCCTCACCCTGACTCTGACCCTAACCTGAACCCTAACCCTAGCACTAACACTCACCCTAACTCTGACCCTAACCCTAAACTAACACTACCTTTCACCCTAGACATCATCCTAACCCTTACCCTAACCCTAATCCTAACCCTCAACCTAACCCTAACCCTAACCCTCAACCTCACCCAAAAGCATACCCTAAACCTAACCCTAACCCTAAACCAAACCCTAAACCTCACCCTAACCCTAAATCTACCCCTAACCCTCAGCCTAACCCTCACCTTAACCCTAACCCTAACACTCACCCTCACGCTAAACCTAAAAGTAACCATAACCCTAACCCTAACCCCCACCCTAACCCTCACCCTCACGCTAAACCTCACCATAACCCTAAACCTAACCCTAAGCCTAATCCTAAAACTAAACTTAACCTAAGCTGCACCATAACCCTAACCATAACCCTAACTCTAACCCTAACAATAACACTCACCCGAACCCTCACACTAACCCTTATCCTAACCCTAACCCTAACCTTCACCCTAACCCTAACCCTAACCGCACTCTAACCGTAAACTTAACACTAACACTAACACACACCCTAACCCTCACCCTAACCCTTGCCCTAACCCTAAACCTAACCCTAACCCTAATCCTAAGCCTAACCCTCACTCTAAACCTAACCCTAAGACTAACCCTAAACCTAACCCTCACCCTCACCCTAACGCTCAACCTAACCCTAACCCTAACCCTCACACTCACACTCACGCTCACCTTCACCCTAAACCTTACCCTCGCCCTCACCCTAACCCTAACCCTAATCCTCACCCTAAACCTAAAACTAAGCCTAACCCTAACCCTCACACTCACCCTCACCCTCACCCTAACCCAAAACCTCACCCTAACCCTAAAACGAACCTTAACCCTAACCCTCACTCTCACCCTCACCCTCAGCCTAACCCTAACCCTAACCCTAACCCTCACCGTAACCCTCACGCTAAACCTTCCCTTAAACCTAACCCTTAACCTAACCCTCAGCCTCACCTGAACACTAACCATAACCCTAACCCTAACACTCACCCTAACCCAAAACCTAACCTTAACCCCAAACCTCACCCTAACGCTCAACCTCATGCTAACCTAAGCCTAATCCTAAAATTAACCCTAACCTAAGCAGCACCATAACCCTAACTCTAACCCTAACAATAACACTCACCCTAACCCTCATCCTAACCCTTACCCTAAACCTAACTCTAACAATCAACCAAACCCTAACCCTAACCGTACCCTAACCGTACCCTTAACACTAACACTAACGCACCCTAACCCTCACCCTAATCCTTGCCCTAACCCTAACCATCACCCTATCCCTAACCCTAATCCTAAACCTAACCCTCACCCTCACCCTAAATTGAAACCAAACCCTAACCCTAAACCAAACCCTTAATCTCAACCTAACCCTAACCATCACCCTTACCCTTACCCTAAACTTACCTGAACCATAAATCTAAGCCTAACAGACACCCTAATTCTCACCCTCACCCTAACCCTAAACCTAACCCTCACCCTCACCCTAACCATATCCCTAAGGCTCAACCTAACCCTAACCCTAACCCTCACTCTAACCCTCACACTTATACTCACACTCACCCTCACCATAAACCTAAACCTAACCCTCCCCCTCCCCTAACCCTAACCCTAATCCTCACCCAAACCCTAAACTAATCCTAACCCTAACCCTCAGTCTCACCCTCACCTTCACCCTCACCCTAACACTAACACTAACCCTAACCCTAACCGTCACCGTAACCCTCACCCTAAACCTAACCCTAGACCTAACCCTCACCCTCACCCTAACACTAACCATAACCCTCAGCGTAACCATCACCGTACCTTAACCCTAACCCTAACCCTCTCCCTCGCCCTAAACAAAAACCTAACCTTAACCCTAAACCTCACCCTAACCCTCAACCTCACGCTAATCGTCAACCTAACTCTAAGCCTAATCCTAAAACTAACACTAATCCTCATCCTAACCCTCACAATAACCCTCACCAAACCCTAACCCTAACCCTCACCCTCACCCTAAACAACCCTAACACTAACCCTAACCCTAACCCTAGTCCTAGCCCTAATCCTAAACATAAACCTAACCCTAACACTAACCCTAACGCTAATTCTAACCCTAATCCTAACCCTCACCCTCACCCTAACCGTACCCCTCACCCGCACTCTCACCCTAACCCTATCCCTAACACTCACCCTCACCCAAACCCTCACCCTCACCTAACCCTAACCCTCACCCTACAATAACCCTCAACCTAATCCTAACCCTCAGCCTCACCCTCACTCTAACCCTAACCCTAACCCTAAGCTTGAACCTAAACCTCACCCTCACCCTAACCCTCACACTCACAATCACCCTAAACCCAAACCTATACTTAACACTAATCCTAAACCAAAACCAAACCCAAATTCTAACCATAACCCTAACCCTCACCCCAACCCTAAAACTAACCGTAACCCACACCCTAATCCTCACCATCACCCTAACTATACCTAAACCTGACTAACCCTAAAATTGACCCAAAACCTAACCCTCGCACTAACCCTCACTCTCACTCTCAACCTCACACTAACCCTAACCCTCACCCTAACACTTACCCTCACCCTAAACCTAACCCTAAACCTCACACTATCCCTAAAACTAACCTAACCCTAACCCTCACCCTAACCCTCACTCTCACCCTCACCCTATCCCTAACCCTAAACCTAACCCTATCACCCTAACCCTCACCCTAACCCTTACCATAACCCTAATCCTAACCCTAACCCTAACCCTAAACCACAACCTCACCCTAAAACATACCCTAACTCTAACCCTCACCGTAAGCCGATCCCTAATCGTCACCCTAACCCTCAACCTCACCCAAACCCTATCCCTAATCCTCACCCTCACCCACACCCTAACCCTAAACCTAACCCTAAGCCTAATCCTGAAATAAACCCTAAACCTAAGACTCACCATAACCCTAACCATAACCCTAATCCTAACCCTCAACTTCACCCTAACCTTAAACCTAACCCTAACTCAAACCCTAAACTTAGTCCTAGTCCTACCCTATACATAACCCTTACCCTAACCCTATTCCTAACCCTAACCCTAACCCTAACCCAATCCTAGCCCTAACTCTAACCATAAACCTAACCCTACCCCTAACCTTAAAGCTAATTCTAACCCTACCTGTAACACCAAGGGTCCCTAATCCTAACCCTCACCCTCACACTAACTGTAACCCTCACCGCACCCTCACTCTCACGCTAACCCTAACCCTAACACTCACCCTCACCCAAACCCTCACCCTCACCTAATCCTAACCCTCACCCAAACCCTTACCCTCACCCTAACCTTCAACCTCAGACTCACCGTCACCCTAACCCTAACTTTAACCCCGAACCTAACCCTGACCCTAACCCTCACCCTCACCTCACCCTCATCGTAACCCCAAGCCTAACCCTAAACCTAACCCTAAACCAAACCCTAACTCTAACTCTAACCCTCACCCTCACCTACACCCTAACCCTTACTCTAACCACAACCCTAAGCCTACAACGCACCCTAAACCTCACCCTAAACCTAAACATAACCTTGACCCTCACCTTCACCCTCCCCTCGTCCTCATCCTCAACCTAACCCTCACTCTCAACCTAACCCTAACCCTAACACTCACCCTAAACATAACCCGCACCCTCACCCTAACCCTATAACCTAACTCTAACCCTCACCCTAAACCTCACACTCACTCTCACCCTCACCATAACCCTAAACCTAACCCTGAGCCTAACCCTAACCTTAAACCTCACCCTAACCCTAAAACTAACCCTAACCCCAACCCTCACAATAATCCTAAAACTAGCCATAACCCTAAGCCTCACCCTAACCCTCACACTTACCCTCACCCTCACCCTAACCCTAAACCTAACCCTCACCCTCACCCTAAACCTAACCCTAGCCATCACCCTAACCCTAAAACTAACCCTAACACAAACCCTCACGCTAACCCTCACATTCACCCTCACCCTCACCCTAACCCTAACCCTAACCGTAACCCTAATACTCACTCTAACCATCACCCTAACCCTTACCCTAACCCTAACCCACACCCTCACCCTAAACCTAACCCATACACTAACCCTCACCCTTACTCTCACCCTAACCCTAACCCTAACCCTAAAAATAACACTCACTCTAGCACTCACTCTAACCCTTACCATAACCCTAACCCTAAACCTAACCCTCACCCTAACCCTAACCCTAAACCAAACCCTAACCCTTACTCTAACTCTAACCCTAACCCTAACCCTAAACCTCACCCTAACCCTAACCCTAAACCTAACACTAACCCTCACCCTAACTCTCACCCTAACCCTTACCCTAACACTCACCCTAAGCCTCACCCTCAACACAAACCTAATCCTAACCCTTGCCTTAACCCTAACACTATCCCTAACCCTCACCCTCACGGTAACCATCACCCTCACCCTAACACTATCCCTAACCCTCACACTTACCATCACCCTAACCCTAACCCTAACTCTAACACTAACAATAACAGTCACTCTAACCCTCACCCTAACCCTTACTATAATCCTAAGCCTAACCCTAACCCTCACCATTACCATAACCATAAACTTCACCCTAACCTCAACCCTAACACTAACACCAGCACTCACCCTAACCCTCACCCTAATGCTTACCCTAACCCTAACCCTAACCCTCACCCTAACCCTAAACCTAACCCTGACCCTCACCTTTAACCGAACCCTTAACCGAACCCTAACCCTAAACCTAACCCTCAACCTAAACCTAACCTAACCTTCCCCCTAACCTAACCTTCACCCTAACCTAACCTTCACCCTCAACCTAACCCTCACCCTCACACTAACCCTATCCCTAACCCTAAACCTCTCACCGTAACCCTCACCCTAACCCTCACCCTCACCCTAACCCTAAAACTAACCATAACCCTAAGCCTCACTCTAACCCTTACACTCACCCTCATCCTCAATCTAACCCTAAACCTAACCTTCACCCTCACCCTAATCCTAGCCCTAACCTTAAACCTAACCCTAAAACAAACACTAACCCTAAACCTCAACCTAACCATCACCCTCAAACTAACCCTCACCCTAAAACTCACCCTAACCCTAAAACTAACCCTAACCCTAACCCTCACCCTAACCCTCACATTCACTTTCACCCTCAGCCTAACCCTAACCCTAACCCAAACCTAACAATAACACTCACCCTAACCTTCACCCTATCCCTTGCCCTTCACCTAAACCTAACACTAACCAAAAACCTAACCCTAACCCTAACCCTCACCCTAACCCTAACACAAACATTCACACTAACCCTCACCCTAACCCTAAAACTAACCCTCACCCTGAGCCTCAACCTCACCCTAACCCTCACTGTAACCCTAACCCTAACCCTCACCATAACCCTAACCCAAAATCACACCCTAACCCTCACCCCCACCCTAACCCTCACACTCACCCTAACCCTCACCCTCACCCTAATCCTAACCCTAACTAACCCTAACCCTAACACTATCACTCACCTTAAGCCTCACTCCAAAGCTTACCTTAATCCTAACCATTACCCTAACCCTCACCCGAACACTAACCCTAACCCTCATGCCAACCCTAACTGTAATACTAACCCTCAACCTAACCCTCACTCTAACCCTTACCCTAACTCTAACCCTAACCCCACCCTAACCCTAACCATAACCCAAAAACTAAACCTCACCCTAACCCTAACCCTAAACCTAACACTAACCCTCACCCTAACCCTCACACTCACCCTATCCCTCACCCTCACCCTAAACCTAATCCTCACCCTCACCTTAAACCTAACCCTCACCCTAACTCTAAAATTAACCCTAACCATAACCCTCACCCTAACGCTCACCCTCACCCTAACCCTAACCCTAAACCTCACCCTAACCCTAAAACTAAACCTAAACCTAACGCTCACCCGAAACCTCACTCCCACCCTCTCCCTCACCCTCACCCTAACCCTAACACTAATACTCACCCTAACCCTCACCTTAACCCTTACCCTAACCCTAATCTTCACCCTCTCCCTAACCCTAACCCTAACCCTAATAATCACTCGAACACTCACCATAACACTGACCCTAACCCCAAACCTAAACCTCACCCTAACCCTAACCCTATCCCTAACCCTCACCCTCACCGTAAACCGAACCCTACCCTAAACGTAACCCAAAACCTAAACCTCACCCTAACCCTAATCCTAACCCTAACACGACCCCTCACCATAACCCTCACCCTAACCCTTACCCTAACCCTCACTCTAACCCTAACCCTCAGCCTAACCCTAACCCTGACCCTCACCCTAACCCTCATCCTAACCCTCACCCTCACCCTAACCCTAACCCTCACCCTAACCCTAACCCTAACCCTAATCCTGACCCTAACCCTCACCCTAACGCTCACCATAACCCTAACCCTAACGTTAACACTAAAAGTCACTCTAACCCTCACCTTAAACCTTACCCTACCCTAACCCTAACCCTCAGCCTAAACCTAACCCTAGCCCTAACCCTAACCCTCACCCTAAACCGAACCCTAACCCTAACTCTAACACTAACCCAAAGCTTAAACCTCACTCTAACCCTAAACTTAACACTAACACTAACCCTCACCCTAACCCTCACCCTAATCTTTACCCTAACACTCACCCTACTCCTAACACTCAGACTAACCCTAACCCAGACCCTCACCTTAACCTTAATCCTAACC
Organism: Megascapheus bottae; assembly: GCA_024803745.1. NCBI lineage: Eukaryota > Metazoa > Chordata > Mammalia > Rodentia > Geomyidae > Megascapheus > Megascapheus bottae. Next base: position 1,039,076 of record JANJXV010000043.1, on the reverse strand, counting down.
CTCACCCTCACCCTAACTCTCACCCTCACCCTAACCCTATTCCTAACACTCACTCTAACCATCACCATAACCCTCACCCTAACCCTCACCCTCATCCTCACCCTCACCCTAACCTTAACACGAACCCTAACCAAACCTAACCCTAACCCTCAACCTAAGTATCACCCTCCCGCTAACACTAACCCTAACCTTAACCCTCACCCTATCCCTAACCCTTACCCTAACCCTCCCCGTAACCCTAATCCTAAACGTCATCCTCAACCTCAACCTAACCATAAACCTAACTGTAACCCTAAACCTCACCCTCACGCTAATGCTCACCCTAAGCCTAACCCTAACTCTAAGACTAATTCTAATACTAACCCTAAATTTAAACCTCACCATAACCCTCACCCTAACCCTAAACCTAACCCTAACACTCACCCTCACCCTAAACCTAACTCTAAGTCTAACCCTAATCCTAACCCTAACCCTAACCCTAACCCAAATCCTAAACCTAGCTCTACCACTAACCCTAAACGTAACCCTAACGCTAATCCTAACCCTAACCGTAGGTTCCCTAAACATAACCCTAACCCTAACACTAACCCTCACCCAAACCCTCACCCTCATCCTAACTCTAATACCAACCCTCACCCTAACCCTAAGACTAGCTGTAAACTAAGCCTTATCCTAACCCTCACACTCAACCTCACCCTAACACTAAACCTAACCCTCACCGTTACCCTAAACATAATAATAACCTTAACCCTAACCCTAAAACTAACCCTAAACCTAACGCTCACCCTAAACCTCACCCTGACCCTAACCCTAGCCCTAAAACTCACCCTAACCCTAAACCTAACCCTAACACTAACTCTCACACTAACACTCACACTCACCCTCACTCTAACCCTAACCCTAACACTAACACTAACACTCACCCTAACAGTCACCTTAACCCTTACACTAACCCTAACTCGCACCCTCACCCTATCCCTAACCATAACCCTAAACCTCACCCTCAACATCACCCTAACCCTAACCCTAAATCTAACACTAACACTCACTCTAACCCTAACCCTTACCCTAACCCTAACCCTAACCCTAACCCTCACCCTAACCCTAAACTTCACCCTAACCCTAACCCTAACCCTAATACTAACACTCACCCTAACCCTCAACCTAACCCTACGCCTCACCCTCACCCTCACCCTCACTCTAACCCTAACCCTAACCCTCACCCTAAATCTCACCCTCACACTAACCCTAAACCTAACCCTCACCCTAAGCCTCACTCTAACCCTCACACTCACCCTCACCCTAACCCTAAACCTAACCCTCACCCTCATCCTCGCCCTAACCCTTACCCTGAACCTAACCCTAAACCTAGCCCTAGTCCTAACCCTATACATAACCCTTAACCTAACCATAATCCTAACCTTATCCCTAACCCTAACCGTAGTCCTAGCCCTACCTCTAAATATAAACATAACCCTAACCCTAACGCTAATTCTAACCCTAACCCTAACCCTAAGGGTCCCTAATCATAACCCTCACCCTCACAGTAACCGTACCCCTCACCCGCACTCTCACCCTAACCCTAACCCTAACACTCACCCTCACCGAAACCCTCACCCTCACCTAACCCTAACCCTCACTCTACAATAACCCTCACTCTCAACCTAACCCTCAGCCTCACCCTCACTCTAACCCTAACCCTAACCCTGACACTAACCCTCACCCTCACCGTAACCCTCACGCTCACAATCACCCTAACCCCAAACCTATCCCTAAACCTACCCTAAACCAAACCCGAACCCTAATTCTAACCCTAACCCTAACCCTCACCCAAACCCTAACCCTTCCGCTAAACACAACCCTAACCCTAAACCTCACTCAAACCCTCACCTTAACCCTAAATCTAACCCTAACCTTCACCCTCAATCGCAACTCATCCTCATCCTCACCCTAACCCTCATTCTTACCATAACCCTCACCCTATCCCACACCCTAACCCTCACCCTAACTCTAACCCTAATCCAAAACTTAACCCTAACCCTAATCCAAATCCTAAACCTAGCCCTACCCTAACCCTAAACATAACCCTAATCCTAACCCTAATCCTAACCGTAACCGTAAAGGTCCCTAAAGCTAAACCCTCAACCTAACCCTCAGCCTCACCCTAACCATCACCATAAGCCTAACCCGAAGCTTAACCCTAACTCTAAACTTAACCCTAACCCTCACCCTCACCCTCATCCTAACCCTAACCCCAGCCCTCACCCTAACCCTAAAACTAATCATAACCCTAAGCCACACCCTAACCCTCACACGCACCCTCACCCTCACCCTAACTCTAACACTAAACCTCACCCTAACCCTAAAACTAACCCTAACTCTAACGGTCACCCTAACCCTCACCCTAACCCTAATTCTAAACCTCACTCTAACCCTAATATTAACCCTAAACCTAACCCTCACCCTAACCCTCAACCTCACCCTAACCCTAACCCTAACACTAACACTAACATTCACCCTAACCCTCACCCTCACCATAACCTTAAAACTAAACCTAACCCAAAACCTCAACCTAACCCTGACCCTAACCCTAACGCTAACCCTCATCCTAATACTAAACCTTAACCTAACCCTAAATCATACCCTTGCCCTACCCTAACCTTAACCCAAACGCTAAACCTCACCCTACCCCTAACACTCACTCTAATCCTTACACAAACTCTCACCCTAACCCTAACCTTAACCCTAACCCTCAACGTAACCCTAAATCTAACCCTAACACTAACCCTCACCCAAACCCTCACCCTCACCCTAACCCTGACCCTAATCCTCACCCTAACCCTAAAACTAACCCTCACCCTAACCCTAACACTATCACTCCCCCTGTCCCTGACCATGAGCCTCAACCTAACACTAACCCTAACACTAACACTAACGCTCACCCTAAACCTCAACCTAACCCTTACCCTAACCCTAATCAAAACCCTTACTCTAACCCTAACCCTAATCCTAAAGCTCATCCTCACCCTAAACCGTACCCTAACCCTAACCCTAACCCTAATCCAAATCCTAAACCTCACCCTACCCAAACCCTAACCCTAACCCCAACCCTAAATCTAACCATATGCCTAACCCTCACCCTAACCATAACCCTAACCCTCACACTAAGCCAAACACTCACCCTCACCCTAACCCTCACCCTCACCCAAACCCTATCCCTAATCCTCACCAAAACCCTCACCATAACCTGAACCCTAACCCTTACCCTCAACCTCACCCTAACCCTAAAACTAACCCTAACAATAACCCTCACCCTAACCGTAATCCTCACCCTAAGCCTCACCCTAAATCTCACCCTAAACCTAACCCTAAACCTAACCCTCACCCTAACCCTAACCCTAACATTAACCCTAACTGTCACCCTTACACTCAGCCTCACGCTAGCCCAAATCCTAACCCTAACCCAACCACAATCCTAACCCTACCTAACCCTCACCCTCATCCTAACATTAAGCCTAACCCTAACTCTAACTCTACCCGTAACCGTAACCCGCATCCTCACACTAACCGTAAACTTAACCCTCACCCTAACACTCACCCTCACCCTCACCCTCACACTAACCCTCACCCTGAACCTAATACTAACCCTAACCCTCATCCTAAACCTAACCCTAACCCTAACCTGAACCCTAAACTTAACCCTAACCCTAACCCTCAACCTAACCCTAATACTAACCCTCAACCGAAATTTAATCCTCACACTAACCGTAAACCTAACCCTAACCATCACCCTAACCCTAACGCTTACCCTAAATTTACCCTCACCCTCACCCTAACCCTAACCTGAACACTAAACTTAACCCTAACCCTAAATCAAACCCCAACCCTAACCCTAACCCTAATGTAAACCCTAACCCTAACCCTAAACCAAAACCTAAACCTAAGTCTAGGCTTAACACTAACACTGACCCTCACCCTAACCCTAACCCTAACCATCACCTTAACACTAACCCTAAACTTAAAACTAACCCTCACCCTAACCCTAAGCCTAACACTAACTCTAACCTTCACCCTTACGCTAACCCTCACCCTAACCCTCACCCTAACCGTAACCCTAACCATCACACTATCCCTCACCCTCGCCCTCAACCTAACCAAAACCCTAACCTTAATAGTAACCCTAAACCTAACCCTCATCCTAATCCTAACCCTAAACCTAACCGTAATACTCAACCTAACCCTAACCCAAACCCTAACGCTAACCCAAACACTAACCCTAACCATAATATTAAACCTAACCTTCAACCTAACCCTAACCCTCAACCTAACCCTAACTCCAAACCTAACCCTAATGCTCACCCTCACCCTAACCCTCAACCTAACCCTTACCCTAACCCTAACCCTAATCCAGACCTTCAACCTCACCATAACCCTAAACATAACCATAACCCTCACCCTAACCCTAATCCTAACCCTACACTAACCCTCACACTCACCCTAAGCCTAATCCTAACCGTCCCCCTAAACCTAAACCTAAACCTCACCCTAACCCTAACCCTCACCCTAACCCTCAATCTAACCTCAATCCTAACCCCAACCCTAACCCTATCCCGAAACCAAACCCCAACCCTAACCCTCAATATAAACCTAACCCTAACCCTAACCCTAACCCTAAACGTAACCCTAAGGGTCCTTAACCCTAATCCTAACTTATCCCTAACCTTAAATGTAACCCTAACCCTAAAACTAACCCTCACCCTAACCCTAAACCTCAACCTAAACCTAAACCTAACCCTAACCCTCACACTCACCCTCACCCTAAACCTAACCCTCAACGTCACCCTAAACCTAACCCTAACCCTAACCCACAAAATAACCCTAACCAAAACCCTAACCCTAACCCTCACCCTCACCCTAATGCTAACCCTCACCCTCACCCTCACCCTAACCCTAATGCTAACTAATAAACCTCACCCTAATCCTAACCCTAACCCTTACCCTAACCCTAATCCTAACCCAATACCTCACCCTGACCCTCATCCTAAACCTAATCCTAACCCTAACATCAACATAACCCTAACCCTGGCCCTCACACTAACCCTCACACTCACACTAAGCCTAAACCTAACCCACACCCTCACCCTCACCCTCACCCTAACCCTAACCCTAACCCTATCCCTAATCCAAAACCTAACCCTAACGCTAACCCTAAACCTAACCCTCACCCTCACCCTCGCCCTATCCCTAACCATAACACTAACACTAACACAAAACCTGAACCTAACCCTAAACCTAACACTCACCCTCACAGTAACCCAAACTCTCAACGTCTCCGTCACCCTAACCCAAACCTCACCCTAATCCTAACCCTAACCCTAACCCTAACTCTAACCCTGAACATAACCCCTATATCCTAACCGTAACCCTAACCATAACCCTAAGAGTCCCTAATCCTAAACCTAAATCTAACCCTAACCCTAACCCTAACGCTAACCCTAAGTTAACACTAAACCTAACCATAAGTGTAGCTAACCCTAACCTTAACCCTAAACCTCACCCTAACGAAAACCCTCACCCAAACCCTCACACTAACCCAAAGCTAACCTTCCCCTATACCTCACCCTAACACTAACCCTAACCCTCACCCTAACCCTGTTCCTAACCCAGACCCTAACACTAACCCTAACCCTATCCCTAACCTTAACACTCAACCGAATCCTAATCCTAACTCTACCCCATACCCTTACCCTAACCATCACCGTAACCTTCACCTTAACCCAAACCCTTACCATAACCATAACCCTAACCCTCACTCTCACCCTAAACCTAACCCTTACCCTAAACCTAAACCTAACCCTCAACCTCACCTTAACCCATACCATAACTCTCACCCTAATACTAAATCAAACCTAAACCTGGCCTTAGCCCTAACCCTATACATAATCCTAACCCTAATCCTACACCTAAAACTAATGCTAGTCCTAGCGTTAACCATAACCATAAACCTAAGCCTAACCCTAAACCTAACGCTACCCTAACCATAACCGTAACCCTAACCCTAACACTGTGTCCCTAACCCTAACCATGACCCTAATCCTAAACCTCACCACAACCCTCACCCTCATCCTAACCCTCACCCCACCCTCACCCTAACCCTAACCTTCACCCTCACCCTCAACCTAAAACTAACCCTAACAGTAACACTAACAGAAACCCAAACCCGAAACCTAACCCTAACCCTAAGCATGACCATAACCCTCACACTTGCCCTCACCCTCACCCTAACCCTAACACTAAACCTCACCCTAACCAACCCTAACCCTCTCCCTAACCGTCACCCAAACCCTCACCCTCATCCTAACCCTACCCTAACCCTCACTGTAACCCTAACCCTAACCCTAACCCTCACCCTAACCCTCAGCCTCACCCTAACCCTAATCCTAACCCTAACTCTAAACCTAACCTTAACCCTAAAACTAACTTTAAACCTAACACTCACCGTCACCCTCACCCTAACCCAAAACATAACCTTAACTATAACCATCACCCTCACCCTAAACCTAAACATTACCCTAACCCTAACAATAACCCTAACCCTCACCCTCACCCTCACCCTAACCCTAACAATAACCCTCAACCTAAGCATGACCCTCACCCTAAACCTCACCCTAACCCTCACCCAAAAACCTCACCCTAAACCTAACCCTAAACCTAACCCTTACCCTCACCCTAACCATAACCCTAACTCTAACTCTCACCCTTACACTCAGCCTCTCCATAACCCTAATTCTAACCCTAAGCCAACCCTAACCCTAACCCTCACCCTCATCCTCACATTAAGCCTAACCCTAACTCTAACTCTAACCATATCCCTAACCCTCATCCTCACACTAACCGTAACCCTAACCCTCACCCTCAACCTCTCAATAACCCTCACCCTAAACCTAATACTAACCCTAACCCTCACCCTAAACCTAATACTAACCCTAACCCTCACCCTAACCCTAACCCTAACCCTAACCCTCACCCTAACCCTAATCCTAATCCTCACCTGAAACCTAATCCTCATGCTAACCCTAAACCTAACCCTAAATCTCACCCTAACACTAAGGCTTGCCCTAACTTTACCCCTCACCCGCACCCTCACCCTAACCCTAACCTGAATCCTAAACTTAACCCTGACCCTAAACCAAACCCTAACGTAAACCCTAACCCTAGCCCTAAACCAAACCCTAACACTAAGCCTAAGCCTAACCATAACTCTCACCCTAAACCTAACTCTAACCCTAATCCTCACCTTAACACTAACCTTAAACTTAAAACTAACCCTCACCCTAACCCTAAGCCTAACCCTCACTCTAACCTTCACCCTTACGCTAACCCTCACCCTAAACCTCACCCTAAACCTAACCCTAACCCTCAACCTAATCCTCTCCCTTACCCTAACCCTAACCGTAACCCTAACCATCACCCTAATCTTCACCCTCATCCTCAACCTTACCAGAACCCTAATCCTAATTGTAACCCTAAACCTAACCCTCATCCTAATCCTAAACCTAACCCTAACCCTACGCTCAACCTAACCTTAACCCTAACCCTAACGCTAAACCAAATACTAACCCTAAACCTAATATTAAACCTAACCCTCAACCTAACCCTAACCCTCAACCTAACCCTAACTCCAAACCTAATCCTAATGCTCACCCTCACCCTAACCCTAACCCTCAACCTAACCCTTACCCTAATCCTAACCCTAACCCTAACCCAGACCCTCAACCTCACCATAACACTAACCATAATCATAACCCTCACCCTAACCCTAACCCTCAACCTAACCCTTACCCTAATCCTAACCCTAACCCTAACCCAGACCCTCAACCTCACCATAACACTAACCATAATCATAACCCTCACCCTAATCCTAATCCTAACCCTAACCCTAACCCTCACACTCACCCTATCCCTAATTCTAACCCTCCCCCTACACCTAACCCTAAACCTCACCCTAACCCTAACCCTCACCCTAACCCTCACCCTCACCCTAACCTTAATCCTAACCCCAACCCTAACCCTATCCTGAACACAAACCCCAACCCTAATGCTCAACTTAAACCTAACCCTAACCCTAACCCTGACACTAAACCTAACCTTAACCATAACCCTAAACATAACCCTAAGGGTCCTTAACCCTAATCCTAACTTATCCCTAGCCTTAACTGTAACCCTAACCCTAGAACTAACCCTCACCCTAACCCTCAACCTAAACCTAAACCTAACCCTAACCCTCACCCTCACCCTAAACCTAACCCTTACTCTAATCCTAAACCAAACCCTCACCCTCACCCTCACCCTCACCTTAACCCTAACCCTAACCCTGATCCTAATCCAACCCCTAAACCTAGCCCTAGCCCTAACTCTATACATAACCCTAACCCTAACCCTAATCATAATCCTAAAACTAACCCTAGTCCTAGAGCCAAACCTAACCATAAACCTAAACCTAACGCTAAACCTAACGCTAACCCTAACCTTATCCCTAACCATAACCATAACCCTACGTGTCCTTAACCCTAATCCAAACCCTATCCATGATCCTAACCCTAACCTTCACCCTAACCCTCACCCTAAAGCAACCCTAAACCTAACACTCACCCTCACCCTCAACATAACCCTAACACTCACACTCACCCTAACCCTAACCCTAACTCTAACACTAAAACTAAAAGTAGCCCAAACTCTAAACCTTACCCTAACCCTAACCACAACCCTAACCCTCACCCTCACCCTAACCCTAACAATAACCCTCACCCTAACCCTAACAATAACCCTCACCCTAACCATAACCCTCACCCTAACACTCACCCTAACCTTATCCTAAACCTAACCCTAAACCTAACCCTCACCCTAACCTAACTCTAACATTAACCATAACTCTCACCCTTACACTCAGTCTCACGCTAACCCAAATCCTAACCCTAACCCAAACCCTAACCCTAACCCAACCTAACCCTCACCCTCATCCTAACATTAAGCCTAAACCTAACACTAAATCTAACAAAAACCCGAACCCTCATCCTCATACTAACCGTAACCCTAACCCTCACCCTAACACTCACCCTAACACTCACGCTCACACTAACCCTTACTCTAAACCTAATACTAACCCTAACCCTCACCCTAAACCAAACTCTAACCCTAAACCTAAACAAAACCGTAACCCTAACCCTAACCGTAACCCTAACCCGAAATCTCAACCGAAAACTAATCCTAACCCTCAACTGAAACCTAATCCTCACGCTAACCGTAAACCTAAGCATAACCCTCACGCTAAAACCCTAACGCTTACCCTAACTTTACCCTCACCCTCACCCTAACCCTATCCTGAACCCTAAACTTAACCGTAACCCAAAACCAAACCCTAACCCTAACCCTAACGTAAACCCTAACCCTAACTCTAAACAAAACCCTAAACCTAAGCCTAAGCCTAACCATAACTCTCATCCTAACCCTAACCCTAACCCTAACCATCACCTTAACACTAACCCTAAACTTAAAACTAATCCTCACCCTAACCCTAAGCCTATCCCTAACTCTAACCTTCACCCCTATGCTAACCCTCACCCTAACCCTCACCCTAACCCTAACCATCACACTAACCCTCACCCTTACCCTCAACCTAACCAGAACCCTAACAATAACCCTCAACCTAAACCTAACACTAACCCTAGCCCTCACACTAACCCTCACCCTAAACCTAATACTAACCTTAACCCTCACCCTAAACCTAACCCTAAACCTAACCCTAAACCTAACCCTAACCCTAAACCTAAACCAAACTGTAACGCTAACCCTAAACCTAAACCTAACCCTAACCCTCACCTGAAATCTAATCCTCACGCTAACCGTAAACCTAACCCTAACCCTCACCCTAACCCTAACGCTTACCCCAAATTTAACCCTCACCCTAACCCTAACCTGAACCCTAAACTTAACCCTAACCTTAACCAAACCCTAACCCTAACCCTAACCTTAACGTAAACCCTAAACCAAATCCTAACCCTAAACCTAAGCCTAACCCTAACCCTCACCCTCACCGTAACCCTAAACCTAACCCTCACCTTAACACTAAACCTAAACTTAAAACTAACCCTAGCCCTAACCAAAGCCTAACCCTAACTCTAACCTTCACCCTTACGCTAACCCTCACCCTAAACCTCACCCTAAACCTAACCCTAACCCTCAACCTAACCCTAACCCTAACCGTAACCCTAACCATCACCCTAACCCTCACCCTCAGCCTCAACCTAACCAGAACCCTAACCCTAATCGTAACCCTAAACCTAACCCTCATCCTAATCCTACCCCTAAACCTAACCTTAACCCTCAACCTAACCCTAACCGTAACCCTAAAGCTAACCCAAACACTAACCCAAACCCTAACATTGAACCTAACCCTCAACCTAACCCTAACCCTCAACCTAACCCTAACTCCAAACCTAACCCTAATGCTCACCCTCACCCTAACCCTAACCATCAACCTAACCCTTTTCCTAACCCTAAGCCTAACCCTAACCCAGACCCTCAACCTCACCATAACCCTAACCATAACCATAACCCTCACCCTAACCATAATCCTAAGCCTAACCCTAACCCTCACACTCACCCTAACGCTAATCCTAACCCTGCCCCTATACCTAACCCTAAACCTCACCCTAACCCTAACCCTCACCCTATCCCTCCCCCTCACTCTAACCTTAATCCTAACCCCAACCATAACCCTATCCCGAACCCACCCCAACCCTGACCCTCAATCTAAACCTAACCCTAACCCAAACCCTAATCCTAACGCTAACCCTAACCTTAGCCCTAACCCTAAAGATAACCCTAAGGGTTCTTAACCCTAACCCTAACTTATCCCTAACCTTAACTGTAACCCTAACCCTAAAACTAACCCTCACCCTAACCCTCAACCTAACCCTAACAATAACCCTAACCCTCACCCACACCCTAAACCTAACCCTCAACATCACCCTAACCCTAACCCTATACCTAACCCTAAGACTAATCCAAAACTTAACCCTAACCATAACTCTAAACCTAACCCTTACCCCACCCTAACGCTAACCCTCACCCTCACCCTAATCCTAATGCTAACTAATAAACCTCACCCTAACCATAACCCTTATGCTAACCCTAACCCTAAACTTAACCCAATCCCTCACCCTGACCCTCAACCTAAACCTAACCCTAACCCTAACCGTCAACCTAACCCTAACCCTAATCTTCACACTAACCCTCACATTCACACTAACCCTAAACCTAACCCACACCCTCACTCTCACCCTCACTGTAACCCTAACCTATCCCTAATCCAAACCCTAACCCTAACGCTAACCCTAATCCTAAACTTCACTATCACCCTCACCCTAAACTTTACCCTCACCCTCACCCTATCCCTAACCTAACCCTAACACTAACCCAAAACCTGAACCTAACCCTAAACCTAAAACTCACAATCACAGTAACTCTAACACTCACAGTCACTGCCGCCCTAACCCAAACCCTCACCCTAACTCTAACCCTAACCCTGACTCTAACCCTGAACATAACCCCTATCTCCTAACCCTAACCCTAACCATAACCCTAAGGGTCCCTAACCCTAAACCTAATCCTAACCCATACCCTAACCCTAGTCCTAGCCACAACGCTAAACATAAATCCAACCCTAACCCTAACCCTAACACTACCTCTGAGTTAACCCTAACCTTAACCCTAAGTGTAGCTAACCCTAATCCTAACCCTAACCGTTTCCCTCAGGATAACCCTCACCCAAACCCTCACACTAACCCCAAACCTAACCTTCCCCTAAACTTCATCCTAACCCTAACCCTCACCCTAACCCTATCCCTAACCCAGACCCTAACCCTCACCCAAACCCTATCCCTAACCTTAACTCTCACCCTAATCCTAACCCTAACTCTAACCGTAACCCTCACCCTAACTGTCACCATAACCTTCACCCTAAGCCAAACCCTAACCCTAACCATGACCCTAACCCTCACCATCAACCTAAGCCTAACCCTTACCCTAAACCTAAACCTAACCCTCACGCTCACTCTAACCCTATGCATAACTCTAACCCTACTACTAGATCAAACCCTAAACCTGGCCTTAGCCCTAACCCTATACATAACCCTAACCCCAATCCTAAGCATAAATCTAAATCTAACCCTAGTCCTAGCCTTAACCCTAACCATAAACCTAAACCTAACTGTAAACCTAACGCTAACCATAACCATAACATTAACCCTAATGATAAGCATATCTAACCCTAACCCTTACCCTAACCATGACACTAACCCTAACCATATCCCCAACCCTACCCTCACCCTAACCCTCACCCTAACATTAACCCTCACCCTAAAAGTAACCATAACACTAACATTAACACTGACCCAAACCGAAACCTAACCCTAACCCTAAACATAACACTAACCCTAAACCTTGCCCACACCCCCACCATAACCCTAACGCTAAACCTAACCCTCACCCTAACCCTAAGCCTCACCGTAACCCTCACCCTAACCCTCACCCTCAACCTAACCCTACCCTAACCCTCACCCTCACCCTAACCCTAACCCTCAGCCTCAGCCTCACCCTAACCCTATTCCTAACCCTAACTCTAAACCTAACCCTAACCCTAAAACTAATTTTTAACCTAACCCTCACCGTAACCCTCACCCTAACCCAAAATAAAACCTAACCCTACCATAAACCTCACCCTCACCCTCACCCTAAACCTAACCCTTAACCTAATCCTAAACCTAAACCTAAACCTCATCCTCAACCTCACCCTAACCCTAACCCTAACCCTAATCCTAATCCAACCCCTAAACCTAGCCCTAGCCCTAACTCTATACATAACCCTAACCCTAACCCTAATCATAATCCTAAAACTAACCCTAGTCCTAGAGCCAACCCTAACCATAAACCTAAACCTAACGCTAAACTTAACGCTAACCCTAACCTTATCCCTAACCATAACCATAACCCTAAGTATCCTTAACCCTAACCCAAACCCTATCCATGACCCTAACCCTAACCCTCACCCTAACCCTCACCCTAAACTAACCCTAAACCTAACACTCCCCCTCACCTTCCCCCTAACCTAAACACTCACACTCACACTTGCCCTAACTCTAACCCTAAGACTAACACTAAAAAAACCCACACCCTAAACCTTACCCTAACCCTAACCATAACCTTAAACCTCACCCTCACCCTTACCCTAACCCTAACAATAACCCTCACCCTAAAAATAACCCTCACCCTAACCCTCACCCTAAATCTCACCCTAAACCTAACACTAAACTTAACCCTCACACTAACCCTCACCCTAACCCTAACTCTCACCCTTACACTCAGCCTCACCCTAACCCTAATCCTAACCATAACCCAAACCTTAACCCCAACCCTCACCTAAACTTCAACCCTCTTCCTCACACTAAGCCTAAACCTAACTCTAACTCTAATCATAACCCTAACCCTCATCCTCACATTAACCCTAACCCTAACCCTCACCCTAGCCCTCACCCTCACCCTAACACTAACCCTCACCCTAACCCATACCCTAACCCTTAACCTAACCCTAACAAGAACTCTCACCCTCACCTGTATCCTAACCCTAACCCTAACCCTAAACCTAATCCAACCCCTAACCCTAACCCTAACCTTCACCATAATCCTTACCCTAACCCAAACCCTAAACCTAACCCCCACCCTCCCCCTAACCCTAACCCTAACCCTAATCCTCACGCTAAACCTAACCGTAAACCTAACATTAACCCTAACTCTCACCTTCACCCTCACCCTAATCCTAAACGTAACCCTCACCCTAACCCTCAAGCTAAACTTCACCCTAACCCTCATCCTCACCCTCACCCTCTCCCTAACCCTAAATCTAACACTTACCCTCATCCTCACCCTAACCTCACTCTCACCCTCACCCTAACTCTAACCATCACAAACCCAATAACCCTAACCCTTACCCTCATGCACACCCTAACCCTTACCCTAACCATAACCTTAACCCTAACTCTCACCCTCACTCTAACTCGAACCCTAACTGACACCTTCACACTCACCCTCACCCTCACCCTAACTCTAACCCTCACTGTCATCATCACCCTAACACTAACCCTCACCCTCACACTAACCCTAGCCCTAGCCCTAACACTAACACTAACCTAAACACTAACCCTAACAATAACCATAACCCAAACCCTCACCCTCACCCTCACCCTCACCCTAACCTAACCCTCACACTCACCCTAACCTAACCCTAACACTAACACTAACTCAAACCCTAACCCTAACCATAACCATAACCCAAAGCCTCACCCTCACACTCACCCTCACCATACCCTAAAACTAAACCTCACCCTAACCCTGAATCTCACCCCAAAACTCACCCTAACCCTCACCAGAACCCTGACCCTAACCCTAACCTTAACCCTCACCCTAACCCTAACCCTAACCCTCACCCTCACCCTAACCCTCACACTAACCCCAAACCTAACCTTCCCCTAAACCTCACCCTAACCCTAAACCTCACCCTAACCCTATCCCTAACCCAGACCCTAACCCTAACCCGAACCCCATCCCTATCCCTAACCTTAACCCACACCCTAATCCTAACCCTAACTCTAACCCTAAACCTTACCCTGACCTTCACTATAACCTTTACCCTAACCCAAACCCTAACCCTAACCATAACCCTAACCCTCACCCTAAACCTAACCCTTACCCTAAACCTAAACCTAACCCTCAACCTCACCCTAACCCTAACCATAACTCTAACCCTAATACTAAATCAAACCCTAAACCTGGCCTTAGCCCTAACCCTATACATAACCCAACCCTAATCCTAAACCTAAAACTAACCTTAGTAATAGCCTTAACCCTAACCATAAACCTATACCTAACCCTAAACCTAAAGCTAACCCTAACCATAACCCTAACCCTAACCCTAACGTTGTGTCCCTAACCCTAACGATGACGCTAACCCTAACCCTCACCCCAACCCTCACCCTCACCCTAACCCTCACCCACCCTCACCCTAACCCTAAAGTTCACCCTCAACCTAAAACTAACCCTAAGAGTAACACTAACACTAACTGAAACCCCGAAACCTAACCCTAACCCTAAGCATAACCATAACCCTCACCTTTTCCCTCACCCTCACCCTAACCCTAACACTAAACCTCACCCTAACCCTAACCCTCACCCTAACCCACACCCTAACCCTCACCCTCACCCTAACCCTACCCTAACCCTCACCGTAACCCTACCCCTAACCCTCACCCTAACCCTCAGCCTCACCCTAACCCTAATCCTAACCCTAACTCTAAACCTAACCCTAACCCTAAACCTAACTTTAAACCTAACCCTCACTGTAACCCTCACCCTAACCCAAAATCTAAACCTAACCCTAACTCTAACTCTCAACCTAACCCTCACCCTAATTCTAACCCTAACCCTAAACCTAACCGTAACACTTTCCCTAAACCTCACTCTAACCCTAACCCTAACCCTAACCTTAAATCTCACCCTAAACCTAACCCTAACCCTAACCCTAATCCTAAACCTAACCCTAATTCTAAACCAATCCTTAACCCTAACCCTAAAACAAACCCTGACCCAAAACTTAACGCAAACCCTAACTCTAACCTTAAACCTCAACCTAATCCTAACCCTAACCCTCACCCTAACCCTAACCCTCTAACTAACCCAAACCCTAAACCTAACCATCACCCTAAACCTCACCCTAACCTTAACCATCACGCTAATGCATACCCTAAATCTAACCCTCAACCCCACCCTAACCCTCACCCTAATCCTAAAACTCACCCTAACCCTAACCCGCACCCTAACCCTCAACCTCACTCTAATCCTAACCCTAACCCTAACTTTCACCCTAACCCTAAACCTAACCCTAACCCTAATCTTCTCCCTCACGCTCACCCCAAGCCTAAAACTAACCCTAACCCTAACCCTAACCCAAAATCCAACCCTAACCCTAACCCTAACCCCCACCTCACCCTAACACTCACCCTCATTCTAACCCTTACCCTAACACTAAACTTAACACTCACCCTAACCCTCACCCTCACCCTTACACTAACCCTAACCCTAATACTAAGACTAACCGTAACACTAACCCTAACCCTTACTATTAACCTAACTGTAAATCTAAACTTAACCCTCACACTCATCTCACCCTAACCCTAACCCTAACCCTAAACCAAACCCTAACCCTAACATTAACACTAAACCAAACCCTAATTCTAACTATAACCTTAACCCTAACTCTATCCATAACCCTTACCAAACCCTAACGCCCAAACTCACCCTCACCCTAACCCTAACCCTAACCCTCGAGCTAACCCTCACCCTCACCCTAACATTCAACCTAACCCTCATCCTCACCCTGACCCTAAACCTAAGCCTAACCCTTACCCTCATCCTCACCCTAAGCCTCACTCTCACCCTCACCCTAACTCTATGCTCACCCTAAACCTCACCCTAACCCTAACCCTAACTCTCATCCTTACCCTCATCCTCACCCTAACCCTCACACTCACCCTCACCCTAGTTCTAACCCTCACCCTAACCCTCACCCTAAACCTAACCCTCACCCTAACCCTAACAATAACCCTCACGCTCACCTTCACCCATACACTAACCCTCACCCTCATCCTAACCCTATCCCTAACCTTAACACTAACAATAACCTAAAACCTAACCCTAACCCTAACCCTAACCATCACCTCACGCTAACCCTAACCATTAGCATCACCCTAAACCTATCCCTAACCCTACCACTAACACTAACCCAAACCCTAACCCTAACCATAACCATATCTCTAACCATAAGCATAACCCTAACCCTCACCCAACCCTAACCCTAAACCTCACCCTAACCCTAACCCTCACCCAAACCCTCACCCCAACCTTGACCCTAACCCTCACCCTCACTCTTACCCAACCCTAACCCTCATCCTAACCCTCAGCCTCACCCTAACCCTAACCCTAACTCTAACCGTAACCCTAACCTCACCCTCACCATAATCCTACAGGTAACCCTAACACTCACAGTAACCCTAACCCTAACCCTAACCCTAACTTTAACCTAACCCTTACCCTAAACCTAACCCTAACCCTAAAACTAACCTTAACCATAGCCCTCACCGTATCCCTCACCCTAAACCAAACCTGAACCCTATCCCTAACCCTAACCGTAACACTCACTCTCACCCTCACCCTAAACCTAATCCTTACCCGAACCCTATACCTAACACTCACGCTCACCCTAACCCTAACCCTAACCCTAACCCTAATCCTAAACTTAAAACTAATCCTAGCCCTAGAGCTAACCCTAACCATAAACCTAAATCTAACCCTAAACCTAACGCTAACCCAAACCCTAACCCTAACTGTAACCCTAACACTAAGTGTCCCTAACACTCACCCTCAACCTCACCCTAACCCTCACCCTAACCCTCAACCTAAATCTAACCCTAACACTAACCTTCAACCTAACCCTAACCATAACCCTAACCCTAAATCTAACACTAACCCTCAGACTCACCCTAACCGTAAACCTAACGCTAACCCAAACCCTTACTCTGTCATGTAACCCTCACCTTAACCCTCACCCTAACAGTAACCCTAACGATAACTCTACCCGTAACCCTAATCCTCGTCCTCACCCTCACCCTAACCCTAACCCTCACACTCATGCACAACCTAACCTTACCTTAACCCTAACCCTAACCTTAAGCCTCACCCTAACCCTAACCAGAAACCGAACCCTAACCCTCACCTTAACCCTAACCCTAAACGACACCCTCACACTCACCCTCATCGTAACCCAAACCAGAACACTAAGCCAACTCCTCACACTAAGCCTAACCTTAACATAAAGCCTAACCCTAACCATCATCCTCACACTCACCCTCATCCGAACACTAACCCTCACCCTGACCCTATCCCTAACCCTAACAATAACACTAACCTAAACCCTAACCCTAACCATTACCCTATCCCTAACCCTCACCCTAACCTAACCCTCACCTCACCCTAAACCTAAACCTAATACTACTCCTCACACTAAACCTAACCCTAACCCTTACCCTAAATGTAACCCTAAACCTAACCCTCATCCTAACCCTAAACCTAACCCTCACCCTAACGCTCACCCTCATCCTCACCCTAACACTCAATCCTACCCTCACACTAAATCTAACCCTAACCCTCACCCTAAACCTCACCCTCACCCTAACCCTCACCCTAACCCTCACCCTCACACTAACCATCACCCTAACCCAATCCCTACACCTAACCCTAACTCTCACTCTCAACCTAAACCTAACAACACCCTCACACTCACCCTCACCCAAACCCATACCCTAACCGAAATCCTCACCCTAACCCAAAACAGAACCCTAACCCTAACCCAAACCCTAATCCTAATCCTAACCCTAACCCTCACTCTCCCCCTCACACTACCCTAAATCTAACCCTCACCCTAACCCTATCCCTAACCCTAACACTAACACTAAGCCTAAACCAAACCCTAACCCTAACCCTTACCATAACCCTAAACCTAACCCTCACCCTAACACTCACCTTCACCCTCAAAATAACCCTAACCCTAACACTAAACCTCACCCTAACCCTAAACCTCCCCCTCCCCCAACCCTAAACCTAACCCTCAAATTAACACTAACCCTAACCTTAAAACTAACCCTCACCCTAACCATAAACTTCAGCCTTACGCTATACCTCACCCTAAACCTCACCCTAACCCTAACCCTAAATCTCATCCTAACCCTTACCCTAACCCTAACCCTAACCATAACCCTAACCATCATCCTAACCCTCACCCTAACCCTCAACCTAACCGTAGCCCTACTCTAATCGTAACCCTAAACCTAACCCTCATCCTAACCCTAAACATAAACCTAAACCTAACCCACATCTTAACCCTAACCCTCACCCTAAACCTAACCCTAATGATAACCAAAACACTAACCTAACCCTAATACTAAACCTAACCCTCAGCTTAACCCTAACCCTCAACCTAACCCTAACCCCAATGCTAACCCTAAACCTCACCCTAACCCTCACCCTAAACGTCACCCTCAACCTAACCCTAACCATCACCCTAATCCTAACCCTAACCCAGAACCTCACCCTCACCCAAACCCTAACCATAACCCTCAACCTAATCCTAACCCAAACCTTAACCATAATCCTAACCTTAGCCCTCACCCTAAACCTACAAACTCTCACCCTAACCCTAACCCTCACCCTCACCCTAACCCTAAACCTTAACCTAACCCTAACTCTAACCCAGACCCTCACCCTCACCCTAACCCTAACCATAACCCTCAACCTAACTTTTACCCAAATCTTAACCCTAACCCTAACCCTAGCCCTCACCCTAAACTTATCAACTCTCACCCTAACCCTAACCCTCACCCTAAACCTAACCCTAACCCTATCCCCAATGCTCACCCTAAAACTTATACTAACCCTAATCAACACCCTAAACCTCACTGTAACCCTAACTCTCACCTTATTCCTAACAATAACCATAACCCTAATATTAACCCAAACCGTAATCCTAACCCTAACCCTAATACTCACGTCACCCTCACACTAACCCTCATCCTACCCCTAACTCTAAACATAACCCAAATCCTAACCCTAGCCCTAACCCTCACACTCACCCAAACCCTCACCCTAACCCTAAACCTAACCCTAATCATAAACCTCACAGTCACCATAACCCTAATCCTAACCCTCAACCTCACCCTAAACCTAAACCTAACGCTCACCCTAACCCTAACCCTCACCCTAAACCTCACCCTCATTCTAACCTTAATTCTAACCCCAACCCTAACCCTAACCTAAATCAAACCCCAACCCTAACCCTAACCCGAAACCTACCCCTTACCCTAACCCTAATCCTAACGCTAACCCTAACCTTAACCCTAACCCTGAACATAAATCTAAGGGCCCCTAAGCCTAACCCGAATCCTATCCCTAACCTTAACTCTAAGCCTAACCCTAAAACTAACCCTCACCCTAACCTTTTAACTAACACACACCCTCACCCTAACCATAACCCTAACCCTAACCCAAATTCTAACACTAGCGCTAACCCTAAACCTAACCCTCACCATCACCCTGACCCTTAGCCTCACCCTCACCCTTGCCCTAACCCTAACACTAACACTAAACTAACCCAAAACCTAAACCTAACCCTAACAGTAACCCTCACCCTCACACTAACCCTAATCCTCAACCTCACCATCACCCTAACCTTAAACCTCAAACTAACCGTAACCCTAACCCTAACTCTAACCCTAAACATAACCCCTATCTCCTAACCCTAACCCTAACCCTAACCCTAAAGTTCCCTAAACCTAAACCTAATCCTAACCCAAAACCTAACCCTAACCCCAACCTAAACATAAACCCAAGCCCCAAACCTAAACATAAACCTAATCCTAAACCTAACCCTAACCCTAACGCTAACCCTAAATTAACCCTAACCCTCACCCTAACCTAAGTGTAGCTACCCTAACCCTAACCCTCAACCTCTCGATAACCCTCACCCAATCCTTCACAATAACCCCAACCGAACCCTCCCCTAAACCTCATCCTGACCCTAACACTAACCCTGACCCTAACCCTAACCCGGACCATAAATCTCATCTTAAGCCTATCCCCAAGCCTAACCCTCACCCTAAACTTAACCTTAACCATAACCCTCACCCTAACTCTCACACTCAACCTCACCCTCACCCTAACCCTCATTCTAAACCTTCACCCTCACCCTAAACCTCGCTCTCACCCTCACCCTAACCCTAAGCCTAACATCACCCTAACCCTTACCCTAAACCTAACCCCCACCTTAACCCTAACCCTAACCCTAATCCTAACACTCAACCTAACCCTAACCCTAACCCTCTCTCTCACCCTCACCCTAACCCTCACTCTCACCCTCACCCTAATCCTAACCCTCACCCTAAATCTCACCCAAACCCTAAATCTCACCCTAACCCCCACGCTAACCCTAAACCTCACCCTAACCCTCTCCCTCACCTTAACCCTCACCCTAACACACACCCTCATCCTCACTCTTATGCTCACTCTCACCCTCACCCTAACCCTAACCCTAATCCTAACACTAACCCTAACCCTAAACCTCACCCTCACCCTAACCATAAACCTGATGCTAACCATAATCGTAACCCTAACCCTAACACTTATCCTAACACTAACCCTAATCCTAACCGTCACTCTAATCCTCACTCTCACCTTAACCCTAACACTAACCCGAACTCAAACCTTAATCCTAAACGTAACCCTAAACCTCACACTAACCCTAACCCTTATCCTAACACTAACCCAACCCACGCTAATACTAATCCTAACCCTCACCCTAATCCTCACACTAACCCTAAACCTCACCCAAACACTAACCATAACCCTAACCCTCACCCTAACTATCACCCTCACCCTAACCCTAACCCAGACGATCACCCTCACCCTAACCCTAACCTAACCATAAGGCTAAACATAACCCTAACCCAAACCTAATCTTAATTCTAACACCTACCCGTGCACTCACCCTAAACCTAACCAACTCTCACCCAAACCCTAACCATCGCCCTAACCCTAACCCTAACCCTAACCCCAAGGGTCACCCTAAACCTGACACTAACCATAACCATCACCCTAATCCGCACCCTATTTCTAACCCTCACACTAACCATAACCATAGCCCTAAACCTAAACCTACCCCTCACACTAACCCTAACCCTAACCCTAACCCTAACAATAAACATAACACCAACCCTAACCCTAACCCTAACCCTCACCCTCACCCTAAAACTCACCCTAACCCTAACCCTAACCCTAACCCTCAACCTTAACCTAACTCTAAACCTAACCCTCACCCTCACCCTAACCCTAACCCTAAACATAACCCCTAACTCGTATCCCTAACCCTAACCCTAACCCTAAGGATCCCTAAGACTAAATCTAATCCTAACCCTAACTGTAACCCTATTCCTAGTACTACCCTTAACCATAAACCTAACCCAAACCCTTAAACGGAACGCTAACCCTAAACCTAACCCTAACCATAACCCTAAGTGTAGCTAACCCTAACTGTAACCCTAACCCTCACCCTCACGCTAACCATAACCCTAACCCTTACACTAACCCTAACCCTAACCCTCACCCTAAACCTCACCCTAACCCTAACCCTAACCCTAACCCTAACCCTAACACTCACACTCACCCTAACCCTCATCAAAACAATGACCCTCACCCTAACCCTAAACCTAACCCTAACCCTAACTGTAACCCTAAACTTCACCCTCACCCTCACCCTAACCCTAATCCTAACACTAACCCTAACCCCCACCACAACCCTAACCCTAACCCTAAACCTAACCGTAATCCTAACCATAACCCACCCTAACCCTAACGCTAACCCTAAACTTAACCTAATCCCTCACCCTCACACTAACACTAACCCTAAATGTAACCCTAACCCTAAACCAAACCCTAACCCTAACCATAACCCAAAACTTAACCCTAACGATAACCATAACCCAAACTCTCACCTTAACCCTAATCCTAACGTTAACCCTAACCTTAACCCTAACTCTAACCCTCACTCTAACCCAGACACTCAACCACACCCTAACCATAAAGATAACCATAAACCTAACCCTAACCTAAACCAAACCTTAACTCTAACCGTAACCCTAGCCTGCACACTAAACCCAACCAACCCTCACCCTAACCCTATCCCTCACCGTAACCGTAACCCTAAACCTAACCCTCACCCTAACCCTTACCCTAACCCAAACTATCACCCTAAACCTGATCCTAACACTAACCCTCACCTTAACCATAACCATAACCCGAATCCTCAAACTAACCCTCACATAAACCTAACCAAAACCCTAACCCTAAACCTAACACTCACGCTAACACTAACCCTAACCCCAACCCTTGACCTTAACACTCACATTAAACCTGACCATACCCCAAACCCTAACCCTAACCCTAATCCTAACCCTCACCCTAACCCTAATCCTCACCCTCACCCTAAACCTAACCCTAACACTCAACCTCACCCTAACCCTAATTCTAACATCACCATTCCCCTAACCCTAGCACTAACCCTAAAATTCACCCTAACCCTAACACTCACCCTCACCCTCACCCTTAACCTAAACCTCACCCTCACCCTAACCCTAAACCTAACCCTCACTCTAACCCTCACCCTAACACTAACCATAACCCTAGTCCTAGCCCTAACCCTAACCATAAACCTAACACTAAACATAACCCTAACGCTAACCCTAACACTAATCCTAACCCTAAACCTAACAAAAAACCCTAACCCTAACACTAAACCTAACTATAACCCTAACCCTAACCCTAACCCTAACCCAAAACATAACCCTACCCCTAAATATAACCCTTACACTAACCCTCACCCTCACCCTCACCCTAACCATAACCTTCACCTAACCCTCAAACTCACACTAACCCTAACCCTAACCCAAAACCTAACCTTAACCCTAACCCTAATCCTAACCCTAAACGTAATTTTCCCAACGTAACACTAACCATTAACCCAAACCCTAACCCTAACCATAAAGGTAACCCTAATCCTAACCCTAATCCTAACCCTTAACTCCTAACCCAAACCCTACTCCTAACCCAAAGGGTCCCTAACCCTAACCCTAATCCTAACCCTAACCATAAACATGGTACTAGCCCTAAACCTAACCATAATCCAAACCCTAACCCTATCCCTAACCATAACCCAAACCATAATGCTAAACCTAACGCTCACCTAACCCTCACCACAACCAAAATCCTAACCCAAACACTAAACTTCACCCTATCCCTCCCCGTCACCCTAACCATTACCCTCACCCTAACCCTAACCCTCACTTTCATGCTCACCCTAACCCTAACCCTATCTCTAACCCAAACTGTAAACCTAGCCCTTGCCCTAACCATATATATTACCCTAACCCCAACCCTAACCCTAACCTTAACCCTAAGGGTCCCTAAACATAACCCTCATCCTAACCATGTCCATAAACCTCACCCACACCCTAACACTAACCCTCACCCTAATCCTCACCCTAACCCTAACCCTCACCCTCACCCTAACCCTAACCCTAACCCTAACCCTCACCGTAAACCTAACTTTCACCCTCATCTTCACCCTCACGCTAACAATTATCCTAAACCTAATCCTAACTCTAACCCTAACCATAAACCTAATCCTAACGCCTACCCTAAACTTAAACGTAACCCTAAGGGACCCTATCCCTAAACCTAACCCTAACGCTAAACCTTACCATAAACCTAACGTTCACCATAACCCTCACACTAACCCTAAACCAAACCCTAACCCTGATACTAACCGTCACCCTCACCCTCAACCTAACCTTCATCCTAACAATAACCCTAACCCTAATTCTAACCCTAACCGCCACCCTACAATAATCCTCATCCTACCTTAATCCTAACCCTAACCCTAACACTCACCCTCACCCTAACTCTCACCCAAACCTAAACCTAACCCTCACCCTAACCCTAACCTCAGCCTCACCCTCACTCTAACCCGAACTCTAACCCTAACCCTAACCCAAACCTTAAACTTAACCCTAACCCTAACCCAAACCCTAAACCTAACCCTAACCTTAACCCTCACCCTAACCCTAACACTAACCCTCACCCTCACCCTAACCGTAAACCTAACCCTATCCCTCACCCTAAGCCTCACCCTCACCCTAACCCTAACTCTCATCCTAACCCTAACCCAAAACATCACCCTAACCCTAACACTCACCCTAACACTCACCCTCACCCACACCCTCACCCTCACCCTAACCCCAACCCTCACAATTACCCTAACTCTCACTCTAACCCTAAACTTAAACCTAACCCTATCCCTCACCCTCACCCTAATCCTCAGCCTCACCATAATCCTAACCGTAAGCCTAATCCTAACCCTCACCCTAACCGTAACCCTAACCGTAACTGTAACACTAACCCTAACCATCACCCTAACCCTTACCCTAACCTAATCCCAAACCATAACCCTAATCCTAACCCTAACCCTAACCCAAAACCTAAACCTAGCCCTAGCCCTAACCCTAAACATAACCTTAACCCTAACCCCAATCCTAACCATAAGGGTCCTTAAACCTAACCCTAACACTTAGCCCAAACCAAAACACTAACCACAAACGTAACCCTAACCCTAAATCTAACCCTAATTCTAAACCTAATCCTTACCCTAGTCCTATCCCTAACCCTAACTCCAAACCTAACCCTAACCGTAACCCTAACCAGAACCCTAACCCTAAGGTTCCCTAAACCTAACCCTAAATCTAAACCTAAACGAAACACTAAACCTAACCTCACCCTCATCCTAACCTTAACCCTAATCCTAACCTTCACCTTCACCATAAGACTCAACCTAACCCTAACCCTAACCCTAAATCTCACCCTAAACCTCACCCTAATCCTCACCTTCATGCTCACCCTCACCTACACCCTAACCCTAACCCTAAAACTAACCATAAACATAACCCTCACCATAACCCTAACCCTAACCCTCACCCTAACCCTAACCCTAAACCTTACCCTCACCCTAACTCTCACCCTAACCCTATCCAAAACCCTAACCCTCAACCTCACCCTAATCCTTACCCTAACCCTAACCCTAACCCTAACCCTAACACTAAGGGTCCCTAAACCTAACCCTCACCCTCACCTTAAACGAAACCCTCACCCTCACCCTAACACTTACCCTAACCCTAATCATAACCCTAACCCTAACCCCAGTCCTAGCACTAACCCTAACCATAAACCTAACCCAAAAAATAACCCTAACACTAACCCTAAACATAAACCTAAACCTAAGGGTCCCTAAATCTACCCCTAAATCTAACCCTACCTCTAATCCTTACCCTAACACTTACCCTCACCATAACCCTACCCAAACCATAACCCTCCCCCAATCCTCCCCCTAATCCTCATCCTAACTCTCACTAAACCTAAGCCTAACCCTAATCCTAACCCTAACCATCAACCACACCCTAATGCTTATCCTAACCTTAAACCTAACACTAATCCTAACACTCACCCTCACCCTAACCCTCACCCAAACCCTAACCCTAACCCTCACCCTCACCCTCACCCTAACCCTCAACCTCACCCTCACTCTAACCCTAACCCTAACCCAAACCCAAACCCTTACCAAAACCCAAACCCTAAACCTATCCCTAACCTTAACCCTCACCCTCACCCTCACAGTCACCCTGACCCTAACCCTCACCCTCACCTTAATACTAACCCTAAACCTAACCCTAACACTCAACCGAAATCTCACCCTCATCATAACCCTAATCCTAACCTAACCTAACCCTATTCCTAACCCTAAGCCTCACCGTAAACCTCACCCTAACAACAACCCTAACCCTAATCCTGACCCTAACCATAACCATAACCATCACCCTAAACCAAACCCTCAACCTCACCCTAACCCTAACCCTAAACCTCACCCTCACCCTGACCCTCACCCTCAACCTAACCGTAACCCTCACACTCACCCTAACACCAATCCTAAAACTAACCCTCACCCTAAACTTAACCCTCACACCAAACCTAACCCTAAACGTAACCCTAACCCTAAACCTCACCCTAAACCTCACTATCACCCTAACCCTAATCCTAACCCTTACCCTAACCCTAAACCTCACAGTAACCCTCACCCTAACCTTCACCCTAACCCTCACCCTCACCCTCACCCTAACCTGAAAACTAACCCTAACCATAACTCTCACCCTAACCCTCACCCCACCCTAAACCTCTGCCTCAACCTCACCCTAACGCTACCACTAACCCTAACCCTCAACCTAACCCTCACTCTAAACCGAATCCTCCCCTTACCCCAACCCTAACCCCAACCCTAACCCTCACCCTAACTTTCACACTAACACTAACCCTAAACCTAACCCTCACCCAAACCCTAAACCTAACCCTAACCCTTATCCTATCATAACCCTAACCGTAACCCACACGCTAACCCTCACCCTAACACTAAGCCTAACCCTAAACCAAAACATAACCCTAACACTAACACTAATCCTAACCCTAAAGTTAACCCTAACCCTTAACCCAAAACCTAAACATAACCCTAAACTTAAACCTAATCCTAAACCTAAACATAAACCTAACTCCTAATCCAAACCCTAACCCTAACATTAAGGGTCCCTAACCCTAACCCTAATCCTAACCCTAACCCTAATCCAAGTCCTAGCCCTAACCCTAACCATAATCCTAACCCTAACCCTAAACCCAAACCTAACACTAACCCTAAACTTAACCCTAACCCTAACCCTAACCCTTACCCTAAGGGTCCCTAAACCTAACCCTAACAGTAAGACTCACCCTATCCCTCACCCTAAACCTAACCCTCACCTTAACCCTAACACTCACCCTCACCATCACGTTCACTCTAAACCAAACCCTAACCCTAAACCACACCCTAACCGTCATCCTCACCCTAAAGCTCACCCTAATCCTAACCCTAAAACTAACCCTAACCCTAACCCTCATCCTCATCCTCACTCTAACCATATCCCTAACCCTAACACTCACCCTAACCCAAACCCTAACCCTAACCCTAACCCTATGCCTAACCCAAACCCTAACCCTATCCCTAACCTTAGCCCTCACCCTTACCCTCACCCTAAACCTCACCCTAACCCTCATCCTAACCCTCACTCTAATCCTAAAACTAACCCTAACCCTTAAACTAAATTCAAATCCTAACACTCACCATAACTCTCACCCTAACCTTAACCCTAACCCTACCCTCTACCCTAACCCTAACCCTAACACTCACCCTCTCCCTCAACCTAACCCAATCCGTAACCCTAACCCTCATAATCACCCTAACCCTCACTCTAACCCTAACCTTAAACCTAATATTATCCCTCACCCTCAACCTCACAGTCACCCTGAACCTCACCCTCACCCTCACTCTAATACTAACAATAGACCTAATACTAACCCTCACCCTAACCCTAACCCTCACCCTCACCCTAAACCTCACCCTAACCCAAATCCTAACCATGATCCTAACCCTAACCCTAACCCAAAACCTAAACCTAGCCCTATCCCTAAACCTAAACATAACCCTAACCCTAACACTAATCCTAACCCTAACCGTAAGGGTCCCGAAACCTAACCCTATCCCTTAACCAAAACCCTAACCCTAACCATAAACATAACCCTAACCCTAACCATAAACATATTCCCTAACCCTAACCCATACACTTACCATAACTCTAACCCTAATTCTAACCCTAATCCTTAACCTAGTTCTAGCCCTAACCCTAACACTAAACCTAACCCTAACTGTAAATATAAGGCTAACCCTAACCCTAAACCTTAGGGTCCCTAACGCTAACCCTAACTCTAACCCTAAAAGTAACACTAAACGTAATCCTAACCCTAACCCTACCGCTAACCTTAAACATACCCTAACCCTAGACCTAACTCTAAGGGTCCCTAAATCTAAACCTAAACCTATCCCTTGCCCTAAACCTTACCCTCACCCTCACCGTAACCTTAAAACGAATCCTAACACTCACACCCACCCTAACCCTAACCCTCACCCTCAAAGTCACCCTAACCCTAACCCTATCCCTAAACCTAAACTAAACCCTCACCCTAACCTTAACCTTAACCCGAACCCTAACAATAAGCCTCACCCTTACCCTAACCCTAATCCTAATGCTCAGCCTAACCCTCACGCTCATCATCACCCTAAAACTTACCCTCACACTAACCCTAATCCTAACCCCAACCCTAACTGAAACCCTAACCCTAACCATAACCCTAATCCTAACTCTCACCTTAAACCTCACCATCACCCTAACCCTAACCCTCACCCTAAGCCTCACCTTAATCACGAATCTAACCCTCACGCTAATCCTCACCCTAACCCTCACCCAAACACTCAACCTAATCTAACCCTAACACTCACCCTAACCCTAACCCTAACCCTCACCCTAACACTCACCCTAACACTAATCCTAACTTTAACCCTAACCCTAACCTTCGTCCTAAACCTAACCCCTACCCTAATCATAACCCTCACCCTCACCCTAACCCTAACCATAAACCTCGTCCTAAACCTATGCCAAATCCTAGCCCTCACCCTCACCCTCACCCTAACCCTAATCCTCACATTAACTCTAACCCTAACCCTAACCCTAACCTAACCCTAACCCTAAACCTCACCCTAACCCACACCCTCACCCTAACCCTAATCCTAACCTTAACCCTAACTCTCACGCTAAACCTCACCCTCACCCTAACCCTCATCCTCACTCTCACCTCACCCTAACATTCACTCTCACCCTCACCATAACCCAAACCCAAACCCTAACCCCCACCATAACTCTAACTGTCATACACACCCTAATCTACACACTCAAACTAACCCTAACAATAACCCTCAACCCAACCCTAACTCTAACCCTAACCCCCACCCTAATGCTAACCCTCACGGAAAACCTCACCCTTACCATATCCCTAATCCTAAACCTTACCCTCATGCTAACCCTCAACCTATCCCCAAACCTAAATCTAAGTCTAACCCTTATCCTAACCCTAACCCTAACCCTCCCCCTCACACTCAACCTCACCTTCACCCTAACCCCAAACTAACCCTAACCCTAAACCAAACCCTAACCCTAACACTAACTCTCACCCTTATCCTCAACCTAACCCTCACCCTAAACCTAACCATAACCCTAATGTCATCCCTCAACCTCACTCTCACCCTAACATTAACCATCACCGTCGTCCTCACCCTCATCCTAACCCTAACCCTACCCCTAAACCAACCCTATCCATAAAACTAACCCTAACCCTAACCCTAACACCCACCCTAACCCTCACCCTCACCCTAACCCTAACCCTAACCTTAACCCTCAAACTCTCCCTAAACCTCACTCTAACCCTAACTCTAGCCCTAACCACCACCATCACACTCACCCTCATCTTCACCCTCACCATAATCCTCACTCTCCACCTAACCCTAACCCTAATCCTAACCCTAACCCTCACTCTAATCCTCACCCTAACCCTAACCCTAAACCAAACCTTAACCCTAAGCCTAACCCTAACACTAACCATAACCCTAACACAAATCCTACACCTAGTCCTAGCCCTAACCCTAAACATAAACCTAACCCTAACCCTAATACTAACCCTAATCATAAGGGTCCCTAAACCTAAACTTAACCCTTAACCCAAACCCCAACCGTAACCGTAAACTTAACCCCAACCATAACCCTAAAGATAACCCTAATGCAAACCTTAAACCTAACCCTAAACATAAGGGCCCCTAAACCTAACCATAACACTTAACCCAAACCCTAACGCTAACCCTAATCCTAAACTTAACCCTAAACCTCACCCTAACCCTAACCGTCACCCTCAACCGAACCCTAACAGAAACCCTAACCGTAAACCTCACCCGAAATCTCTCCCTCACCATAACCCTAACCCTAACCCTAACCCCGCCCTAAACCGAACCCTAACCCGAACCCTAACCTAACTGTAACCATAAACCTAACACAAACCCAAACCTTCACCCTAACCCTAATCCTAATATTCACACTAACCCTATCCCTAACCCTAACCCTCACCCTAAACCTAACCCTAACCCTCACCTTCACCCTAACCCTATCCCTAACCTTCACCTTAACCCTCACCATAACCCTAACCCTCAACCTCACCGTAAACCTAAACCTAACTCTAACCCTAAACAAAATCCTAACCCTCACCCTAACCGTAACCCTAACCCTATCCCTTACCCTTACCCTAAACCTCAGCATCACCCTCACCCTAACCCTAAACCTAACTGTAAACTTCAACCTAACCCTCACTCTAACCCTAATCCTAACCCTAATCCTAAACTTAAATCTAACATTCACTCTCATCCTAACCCTAAACCTAACCCTAACCCTAAACCTAATCCTCACCCTAACCCTCACACTAACCCTAACCCTAACCCTAAAACTTACCCTAAACCTTAACCTAAACCTAAACCTAAACCTAACCCTAACCCTAACCCTAACCTAACCCTAAAGCTCACCCTCAACCTCATCCTAAACCTAACCCTAACCCTAACCCTAAACTTCACCCTCACCGGATCCATAACTTAACCCTAATCCTAACCATAAAACAAATCATAACCCTCACGCTTACCATAACCATCAACCTAACCCTAACCCTAACCCCACTGTAATGCTAACCCTAACACTAATCCTAAACCTAAGCCTAAACGAAACCCTAAACCTAGCCTTAGAACTAGCCCTAACCATAAACATAACGCAAACAATAAACCTAACCCTAACCATAGGGTCCTTAAACCTAACCCTAAACCTTAACCCAAACCCTAGCGCTACCCCTAACCCTAACCCTAACCCTAACCCTCACGGTACACCTAATCATCACCCTCACGCTCACCCTAACCTAAATCTAACCCTAACTGTAACCCAGACCCTAACCATCAACCTAACTCCAACCCTAACCCCAACCGTAACAATTACACTAACCCTGACTCTAACCATAAGCTTAACCATCACCATAACACTCAACCTCAACCTGTCCCAAACCCTAACCATAACCCTAAACCTAACCCTAATCCAAATCCTAATCCTCAACCTAAACCTAACCCTAACCCTAACACTAACCTTCACCCTAACGCGAACCCTAACTCTAACCTTAAACCTAATCCTAACCCTAACCCTCACCGTAACTCTAACCCTAACCCTCACCCTAACCCTATCCTTAACCCTCACCCTAACCCTCCGTCTAACCCTAACCCTAACCTTCACACTCACCCTCACCCTCACCCTAACCCTAAACATAACCCTAACCCTAACCCTCACCCTAACCGTCACGCTATCCTTCACCCTAATCCTCACATTAAACCTCACTCAAATTCTAACCCTAACCCTAACCCTAACCCTAACCCTAATCCTAACCCTAATCCTAACCCTAACCCTAACGCTAAGGGTCCCTAAACCTAACCCTAACCCACACCCTAACCGTAACCCTCACCCTCACCCTAACCCTAGCCCTAACGCTTACCCTCACCATAACACTAACCCTCACCCTAACACTAACACTAACTCTCACCCTAACCCTCACCCTAACCCTACACCTAACCCTCACCCTCACTCTAACTCTCACCCTAACACCTACCCTAACCCTAATCCTATCTAGCCCTGACCGTAGTCCTAGCCCTAAACCTAATCATAAACCTAACCCTAACCCTAACCCTAATGCTAACCCTAAACTTAACACTAAAACTAAACCTAAGCCTAAGGGTCCCTAACCCTCACCCTAAAACTAAACCTTATCCTAACCCTACCCTCACCCTAACCCTCATACTAACCCTAACTCTCACCTTCACCCTCACCCTCACCTCACTGTAACCCTAACCCTAACCCTAACCCTCAACCTCATCCTCACGCTCACCCTCACCCTCACCCTAACCCTCACCCTAACCCTAACCATAACCCTAGCCCTCAGCCTAACCCTCACCCTAGTACTCACCCTAAAACTTACCCTAACCCTAACCCTACCCCTACCCCTACCTGTAACCCAAACCCTAACCCTCACCCTTACCCTAACCAAAACCTGAACCCTAACCATCACACTAAACTAACCCTAACACTAAACCTAACCGTCACCCTAAACCTCACCCTAACCCTAACCCTCATCCTAACCCTAACCGAAAACCTAAACCTCACACTAAAAATAACCCTAACCCTACCCCTAACCCTCCCCAACACTCACGCTAACAATAAACCTAATCCTAACCGTAACCTTAACCCTAACCCTTAACCTCATCCTAACCCTAACCCTAACCCTAATCCTCACCCTAACCCTCACACTCACCCTAACCCTAACCCTATCCCAAACCCTAATGCTCACCCTATCAATAACCCTAACCCTAAACCTAACCCTAACCCTAAAACTAACACTAAACCTAACCCTAACACTAAACCTCACCCTTACACCTACACTCACCCAAACCCTAATCCTAACCCTAACTCTAACCATCACCCTAAACCTCCCCCTCACCCTATCCCTCCCCCTTCCCCTCACCTCAACCTAACCCTCACTCTCACCCTCACCATTACCCTAACCCTAACCCTCACCCTAACCCTGTCACACTCACCCTAATCTTCCCCCTGACACTAAACTTAACCCTAACCCTCACCCTAATCCTAACCCTAACTCTAAACCTCAACCTCACACTAATCCGAATCCTAACCCTAACCCTCACCCAAACCCTCACCCTAATCCTAACCCTAACTGTAACACTAAACCTTACCCTCACCCTAACCCTTACCCTAACCCCAATCCTAAATCTGACCATAACCCTTAACCTAACCATAACAATAACACTCACACTAACCCTCACACTCACCCTCACCCTAACCCCAAACCTAACCCTAACCCTAAACCAAACCCTAACTCTAAACCTAACCCTAACCCTAAACCTAATCCTTATCATCAAACTAACACTCACCCTAACCCTAAACCTCAAACTCACTCTCACCCTAACAGTAACCATCACCCTAACCCTAAACCTAAACCTAACCATAACCCAAACCATAATCCTAACACTAAAACTAACCCTATCCCTAACCCTAATTCTAACCCTAACCCAAACCCTAACCCTTACCCTAACCATAACCCTAACCCTCACCCTCACCCATATCCTCACCCTAAACCTAAACCTAACCCTAACCCTCACACTTACCCTAAACTTCAATCTAAACCTAACACTAACCATAACCCTAACCATCACCCTCACTCTCACATGCACCCTCACCCTCACCCTAACCCTCACTCTCACCCTAGCCCTAACCCTAACCCTAACCCTAACCCTAACCCTCAGCCTAATCCTCAACCTAACCCTAACCCAAAACTTAACATAAGCCTAACCCTAACCCTTACCCTAACTGTAACAAATCCTAAACCTAGCCCTTGCCCAAAATCTAAACGTAACTCTGACCCTAACCCTAATGCTAACCAAATTGTAAGGGTCCCTAAACATAACCCTTACCCTTAAACCAAACCGTAACCCTAACCATAAACGTAACCCAAACCTAACCCTAAAGATAACCCTAACGCAAACCCTAACCATAACACTGAAAGTAAGGGTCCCTATACCTAACCATAACACTTAACCCAAACTCTAACGCTAACCCTAACCATAAACCTAAACCTAACCCTCAACTTAACCCTAACCGTCACACTCACCCTCACCCGAACCCTAACAGTAATCCTAACCTTAACCCTCAATCGAAATCTCTCCCTCACCATAACCCTAATCCTAACCCTAAACGTACCCTAACCCTAACCCTAACCCTCACCCTCACCCTAACCCTAACCATAACCATAATCCTAAACATAACCCTAACCCAAACCCTAACCCTCACTCTAACCCTAATCCTAACCCGCACACTAACTCTATCCCTAACCCAGACCCTAACCCTTACCCTAACCCGAACCCTCACCCGAACCCTCGCCCGAACCCTACCCCTAAGCCTCACCCTAATCCTCTCCCTAACCCTAACCGAACCCTCACCCTCACCCTAACCCTAAACCTAACCCTACCCCTAAGCCTCACCCTAATCCTCTCCCTAACCCTAACCGAAACCTCCCCCTCCCCCTAACCTAAACCTAACCCTAACCCTAACTTTCACCTAACCCTCCCCCTCACGCTAACCCTCACCTTAACCCTAACACTAAACCTAAGCCTAACTCTAAAACTAACTCTCACGCTCACCCTCACTCTCAAGATAACACTAACCTTAACCCTAACCCTCACCCTCACCGCAACCATAACCCTAACCCTAACTTTAAACCTAAAACAAAAACTAAACCTATCCCTAGCCCTAACCCTATACATAACCCTAACCCTAACCCTATTACTAACCCTAAACCTAACCCTTGTTCTAGTACTAACCCTAACCATAAACCTAAACCTAACCTTAACCCTAACGCCAATCCTAACCTAAACCCTAACCCTTACCGTATCCCAAAGCGTCACTAACCCTAACCCTCACACTAACGCTGTCTCCCTCACCCTCACCCTAACCCTAACCCTAACACTAACCATAACCCACACCCAAAAACTCACCCTCACCATAACCCTAATCCTAACCCTAACCTAATGCTAATCCTATCCCTACCCTAACCCTCACCATAACCCTCATGCTAACCCTAACCATAACTCTCACCCTAACCCTTAACTTAACACTCACACTTACCCTAACACTAACCCTAACCGAACCCTCACCGTAACCCTAATGCTAACCCTCACCCTCACCCTCACCCTAACCCTATCCCTAACCCTCACCCTTACCCTCAATCTAAACCTAACCCTAACCCTCACCCTCATCGTAACACTTACCCTAATCATAACCATGAACCAAACCCTAAACCTCACCTCACTCTAACCCTAACCCTAAAGCTAACCCTAACCCTAAACCTAAGCCTAAGCGAAAGCCTAAACCTAGCCCTAGCACTAGCCCTAACACTAAACATAACCCTAATGCAAAACCTAAACCTAACCCTAAACGTAAGGATCCCTAAACCTAACCCTAACCTTAACCGAAATCCTAACGCTAACCCTAAACCTAGACCTAACCCTAACCCTCACCCTAACCCTCCACATCACCCTAACCCTATCTCTCAACGTCACCCTAACCCTCTCCCGAACCCTAACCTAAACCTCACCCTCACCCTCACCCTAACCCTAAACCTAAATCTAACGCTAAAACTAACCCTCACCCTAACCCTCACTCTTACGCTAACCCTCACCGTAACCCTCACCCTAAACGTAACCCTACCCCTAAAACTAACCCGAACCCTAACCCTCACCATACCCCTCACCCTAACCTTAACCCTAACGCTAACCCTCAAGCTCATTCTCACCCTAAACATAACACTAAACCTTACCCTAACTCTAACACTCACCCTAACACTAACCCTATCCCTAACCCTAACACAAACCCTAAACCTAGCACTAGCCCTAACCCTATACATAACCCTAAAACTAACCCTAATCCTAACCCTAACCATAACCCTAGTCCTAGCTCTAACCATAACCATAAACCTAACCCTAACCCTAACAAAACACTAAACCTAACTTTAACCTTAACCCTAACAGTAAACCTAAGTGTCGCTAAACCTAACCCTCACCCTCAGCCTAACCGTAACCCTCACCCTCAACCTCAAGCTAACCCTAACCCTAACGCTAACACTAAGCCTCACCCTAACCCTCATCCTCACCCTAATGCTAGTCCTTACCCTAAACCTAACCATAACCCTAACCCTAAACCTCACCCTAATCCTCACCCTCACCCTAACGCTAATCCTAACCCTAACCTAACCCTCAACCTTACCCTAAACCTAACCTTCACCCTAACCCTAACACTAACCCTAACCCTAACCCTAACTCTAACCCTAAAACTACCTCTAACCTTAACCCTCACCCTAATCCTCACCCTCACCCTCACCCTAAACCTAATCCTAACTAAAAGCCTAACTCAGACCCTAACAATCACCCTAACCCAAACCCTAACCCTAACACTCACCGAACCCTAACATCAGCATCAACCACACCCTAACCCTAACCCTAACTCTAACCCTTAGTCTAACCCTAATCCTCACCCTAATCCAAACCCTAAACCTAAGCCTCACTCTCACCGGAACCCTAACCCTAAACCTCACCCTAACCCTCACACTAATCCCAACCCTAAAACTAATCCTAAATCTTACTCTAATCCTAACCCTAAACCTAACCCTAACCATAACCCTAACTCTAAACCTCACCCTACCCCTCTCCCTAAAACTGACTCCAACCCAAACCCTAACCCTAACCCTTAACCTAACCCTAATGCTAACCCAAACCTTCAACCTAACCCTAACCGACACCCTCACCCTCACCCTAAACCTAACACTAACGCCAACACAAACCCTAACCCTAATACTAACCCTAACCCTAACCCTAACAAAAACACTAATCCTAAAAATAAACCTAAACCTAGCCCTAACCCTCACCCTAAGCCTAAGCCTAAGCCTAACCCTCACAATAACCCTAACCCTCACTCTAACCCAAACCCTAACCCTAATCCTAAACTTTAACATAACACTTACCCTAACTTTAAACTTAACCCTAAATGTACGGGTCCATAAACATAAGCCTAACACTTAAACAAACCCCTAAACCTAACCATAAACCTATCCCTAATCCTAAACCTTAACATAACCCCTAACTCCTAACTCAAACCCTAACCCACACCCTAAGTGTCCCTAACACTACCCTATTCCTAACCCTAACCCTAACCCTAGTCCTAGCTCTAACCCTATCCATAATCCTAACCCAAACGCTAAACCTAACGCTAACCCTAACCTTAACCTTAACCCTAAACCTAACCCTAACCCTAACACTTAGGGTCCCTAATCCTAACCCTCACCCTCAACCTAACCGTATCCCTCACCCTCACCCTAACCCTAACCCTCACCCTCACCCTAAACCTAACCCTCACCATCACCCTAACCCTCACCCTAACACTTACCCTAACCTTGATTTATGTAACACTAACCCTAGTCCTAGCCCTAACGCTAACCATAAACCTAACGCTAACCCTAAACTTAACATTTACCCTAAACCTAACCCTAAGTGTACCTAACCCTAACCCCAAATCTAACACTTACCCTAACCCTAACGCTCATCCTAACCCTCACACTCACCGTAACCCTAACCCTCACCCTCACCCTCACTTCACTCCTACACTCACCTCACTCTAAAACTAACCCTATCCCTAACCTTCACCCCCACCCTAACCCTAACCCTCACCTCACCCTAACCCAACCCTAACCCTAACCCTAACCATCAATGTAACCCAAACGCTCACCCCAACCCTAACCCTAACCCTCAGCCAAACCCTCACCCTAACACTAAGCCTGACCCTAACCCTCACTCTAAACCTAACGCTAACCCTAACCCTCGCCATAACACTCACCCTCACCCTAACCTTAACCCTAACCATTGCCCTAACCCTAACCCTATCCCTCACCCTTACTCTAAATCTCACTCTCATCCTAATCCTCACCCTCACCCTCAAACTAACCCTCAACCTCACCCAAAACCAAATCCTAACCTTAACACTAACCTTAACCCAAAACCTAATCCTAGCCCTAACCCTGACCCTAACCTTATTCCTAAACCAATCCCTAACCCTCAACTTCACCCTAATCTTAACACTCAACCTAACACTCACCCTAACCCTCACAATAATCCTCACCCAAACAATAACCCTAACTCTCACCCGAACCCTAAATCTAACCCTAACCCTAACCCTAAACTTCATCCTAACCCTAAACCTAACCCTAAGCTAAACCTCACCCTAACCCTTCCCCTCATCCTCATCCTAACCCTAATTTAACCCTAACCCTAACCCTAAACCTAACCCTCACCTTCACCCTAACCCTAACTGTAACCCCCATCCTAACCCTCACATTAACCATAACCCTCACCCTAATCCTAACACTATCCGTAAACCTCAACCTAACCGTAACCCGTACCCTAACCCTTACCCTAACCCGTACCCTAACCCTCACCCTAACCCTCAACCTAACCCTTACAATAACCCTAGACCGAAACCTAACACTAAACGTAACGCTCAACCTCACACTCAACTTAGTCCTAACCATCACCCTCACCCTCACCCTCACACGAACCCTACCCTAACCCTAACCTAAACCCTAACCTGAACACTAAATCTAACCCTAACCCTAATCCTAACCCTAACGCAAACCCTAACCATCACCATAACCGTCACTCTCACCCTATCCCTAACCCTAACACTATCCCTAACCCTAATCCTCACCCTAACCCTAAACATAACCCAAAATTTAACGCTAACCCTAACCATAACCTTAACCCAAACCCTAATCATAAGAGTCCCTAACCCTAACCCTAACCCTTAAAACAAACCCTAACCCTATCCATAAACCTAACCCCACCCTAAACCTAAACATAACCCCTAACTACTAAACCAAACCCTAACCCTAAGGCTCCATAAACATAACCCTAACCCTATCCCTCACCCTAACCCTCACCTAAACCTAAACCTAACGATCACCCTAAATCTCACCCTAAAACTAACCCTACACCTAACCCTAAACCACACCCTCAACGTAACCCTAACCCTAACCCTAACCCTATCC
This sequence comes from Megascapheus bottae, assembly GCA_024803745.1. Classification (NCBI taxonomy): domain Eukaryota; kingdom Metazoa; phylum Chordata; class Mammalia; order Rodentia; family Geomyidae; genus Megascapheus; species Megascapheus bottae. Next base: position 999,608 of record JANJXV010000043.1, on the reverse strand, counting down.
CTAACCCTAAAACAAATCATAACCCTCACCCTAACCCTAACCCTCACCCTAATCCCAACCCTAACCCTAACCATAACCCTATCCATAACCCTAACCCTAACCCTAACCCTCAACCTAACCCTAAACATAACCTTAACCCTAACCCTCACCCTCACCCTAACCCTATTCCTAACCCTCACCCTCACCCTCACCCTAACCCTAAACATAACCCTAACCCTAACCCTCACCCTCACCCAAATCCTAACCCAAACCCTAACCCTAACCCTAAACCAAACCTTAACATAGCAATACCCCTAACCCAGTACATAACCATAACCCTAAACCTAATTCTAACACTAACCATAACCCTAGTCCTAGCCCTAACCATAACCATAAACCTAAACATATCCCTAAACCTAACACTAACCCTAACGTTATCCCTAACCTTAACCGTAACCCTAAGGGTCCCTAACCATAACCCTCACGCTCACCCTAACCCTAACACAAACCCTAACATTAACCCTCACCCTAACTCTCACCCTCATCCGAACATAAACCCTCACACCAAACCTAACCCTAACCCTCACCCTAATCCTAACCCTAAACATCATCCTAATCCTCACCCTCACCCTAACCCTAATCCTAACCCTTACCCTAACCCTAACCCTCACAGTAACCCTCACCCTAAACTTCACCCTAACACTAACCCTCACCCTCACCCTAACCCGAAAACTAACGCTAACCCTAACCCTCAGGCTAACCCTCACCCTCACTCTAATCCTCAGCCTCAACCTCAACCTAACGCTAACACTAACCCTAACCCTCACACGAACCCTCACTCTAAACATAATCCTCCCCCTAACCCTAACCCTAAAGATTACCCTAACCCCAACCCTCATCCTAACCCTCACCCTAATCCTAACCCTAAACCTAACCCTCACCCAAACCCTAAACCTCACCCTAAACATAACCCTAACCCTAACTCTAAACCTAACCCTAAACCTAAGAGTCACTAAAGTTAACCCTAACCCTTGACCCAAAACCTAAACCTAACCCTAAACTTAAACCTAGTCCTAATCCTAAACCTAAACGTAACTCCTAACCCAAACGCTAACCCTAGCCCTTAGGGTCCCTAACCCTAACCCTAATCCTAACCCTAACCCTAATCCTACTCCTAGCCATAACCCTAACCATAATCCTAAACCTAACCGTAACCCTAAACCTAACACTAACCCTAAACTTAACCCTAACCCTAACCCATACCCTAAGGATCCCTAAACATAACCCTAAGAGTAACCCTCACCCTATCCCTCACCCTAACCCTAACCTTAACCCTAACACTCACCCTCACCTTCACCCTGAACCTAACCCTAACCCTAAGCCACACCATATCCATCATCCTCACCCTAACGATCACCTTAACCCTAACCCTAAAACTAACCCTAAACCTAATCCAAACCATAACCCTCACCTTAACCCCAACCCTAACCCGAACACTAATGGTAATCTTCAACCTCTCCCTATACCTAACCATAACCCCAACCCTAAACCTACACTAACCCTAACCCTAATCCAAACCTAAACGTAGCATTAGCCCTCACCCTATACATAACCTTAACCCTAAACCTAACCCTAAACTTAACCTTCACCCACACCGTAACCCTCACCTCACTCTAACCCTAACCCTAACCCTAACCCTCACCCTCACCTTCACGCTCACCCTCTCCCTAACCCTCACCCTAACCCTCACCCAAACCACAAACCTAAACCTAACCCTAACACTAATCCTAACCCTAACCCTAACCCTAAGGGTCCCTAAACATAACCCTAACCCTCACCCTAAACGTAACCCTCACCCTCACCCTAACCCTAACCCTAAAACTAATCCTCATCCTAACCCTAACCCTCACTCTCACCCTAACCCTAACCCAACCCCTCACCGTAACCCTCACCCTAACCTTAACCGTAACCCTCATCCTCACTCTAATTTTCACCCTAACACTTACCGTAACCCTAATCCTATCTAACCTAGCCCTAACCCTAACCATAAACCTAACCCTAACTCAAACCATAACGCTAACCATAAACTTACCACTAAACCTAAACCTAACCCTAAGGGTCCCTAACCCTAACCCTAAACCTAAAAAATTATCCTAACGCTAACCCTACCCTAACCCTTAAACTAAATCTAATCCTCACCCTCACCATCACTCTCACCCTCACCTCACTCTAACCCTAACCCTAACCCTAACCCTAACCCTAACCCTAACCACAACCCTAATCCTCACCCTAGTCTCACCCTCACCCTAACCCTAACCCTAATCCCAACCCTAACTCTAGCCTCTCCCTAAACCTAACCCTCACCCTAACTCTAACCATAACCCTAACCCTCACCATCGCTCAAAACCTAAGTCACCCTAACCTTCATCCTAATAATCACCCTCACCCTAATCCTAACCCTAAACCTAACCAAGACCTAACCCTAACCCTAACCCTGACCCTTACCCTAATCCTGAACCTCGCTCTAACATTCACCTTCACCATAACCCTAATCCTCAACTTAATCCTCTCCCTAACACTAACCCAAAAATTACCCTAACTGTAAACCTAACCCTAACCCTCATTCTAACCCTAACCCTAAACCTCACCCTAACCCTTACACCCACGCTCACCCTAACCCTAAAACTACCCCTACCCCTAACCCAAACCCTAACCTTCACCCTTACCCTAAACCAAACCCGAACCATAACCCTCACACTAACCCTAACCCTAACCCTAAACCTGACCGTAACCCTCATTCTAACCATCATCCTCACCCTAACCCTAACTCTCATCCTAACCCTAACCCAAAATCTCACCCTAAGTCTCACCCACACCCAAACACTCAACCTGACCATCACCTAACCCTCAATCTCACACTCACCCTATCCCTAATCCTAACCCTCACCCTAACCCTAACCCTCACCCTAACCCTCAACCTCACCCTCACCGTAACACTAACCCTAAACCTCAACCTCACCCTAAACCTAACCCTAAACCTAACCCTGACCCTCATCCTTACCCTACCACTAACCTTAACTCTAAACCTAACCCTCACCCTAAACCTCACCCTCACCCAAAGCCTAACCCAAACCCTAACCCTAACACTTACCTTAACAATAACAGTAACCCTAACACTAACACTTACTCTAACCCTCACCCTCAACCTCACCTTAACCCCTAACCTAACACTAAACCAAACCCTAAACCTAACACTAACCCTAATCCTCACCCAAACCCTAATCCTAAACCTAACCCTTACCCTAACCCTAATCCTAACCCTTACCCTCAACCTAACCCTCACCCTACACTAACCATAACCCTAAACCTCATTCACACCCTCATCCTAATGCTAACCGTCACCCTCCCCCTCCCCCTCACCTTAATCCTAATCCTAACCTCAACCCAAACCTTAAACCTAAAAATAAAACTAACCCTAACCATAATCCTCACACTCACCCCACCCTAAACCTAACCCTTACCCTAATCCTAACCATAACCGTAAACCTCAACCTCACCCTAAATCTAAACCTAATCTTAAACCTAACCCTCACTCTAAACCTCAACCTAACCCTAAACCTAACCCTAACCCTAACCCTTACCGAACCATCACCCTAACCTTCACCCTCAACCTAACTCTAAACCTAACCCTAACCCTCACCCTAACCCTCATTCTAACCGTAACCATAATCCTAAACCTAAACCGAAAGCTAACCATAATCTTAACCTTAAACCTAACCCTAACCCTAAGGTTCCCTAACCCTAACCCTAACCCTAACCCTCACCCTCACCCTCACCCTCACCCAAATCCCAAACTAACCCTAACCCTAACCATAACCATAACCCATACCCTAACCCTAACCCTAGCACGAACAGTAACCCTCACCGAAACCCTCACCCTAATGCTAACCCTTACCTTGAACCTAACTCTAACACTTACGCTCACCCTAATCCTCACCCTCACCCTCACCCTAACCCTAACCCTAACCCTAACCCTAACTCTAACCCAAACCCAAACCCTAACCCTAACCCTCACCCAAAATCTAACCCTAACCCTAAACCTAAGCCTTACCCTAACACTAACCTTAACCCTCGCCCTCACCCTAATACTCACCCCAAACCTATCCCTAACTCTAACCCTAATCCTCACCCTAACTGTCACTCTAACCCTAACTGTCACCCTTCGCTTTACACTCACCCTAACCCTAACCCTAACCTTAACACTAACCCTAATCCAAACTCTCACCCACACCCTAACTCTAAAATTATCCCTAACCCTAAATGTAACCTTAACCCTTACACTCACGCTAACCCTCACTCTAACCCTAATCTTCACCCTAATCCTAACCCTAATCCTGAAACTCAACCTCATCCTAACCCTAATCCTAACCCTAACCCTAACGCTAACCCAAACAGTCAAACTAACCCTCAACCTAAATCTCACCCTAACCCTAACCCTAAACCTAAACCTATACCTAATCCTCTAACTAACCCTCACCCTAACCCTAACCCTAACCCTATCCCAAACCCTATTCATAACCCTAATCTAACCCTCACACTAACCCTAACCCTAAACCTCACCCTATAACTAACCCTAACACTAACCCAAACCCTAACCCTAACCTAACAGTAACCCAAACCCTAAACCTATGCCTAACCCTATCCCTAAGCATAACCCTAAGCCTAACCCTAATCCTCAACCTAACCCTAACCCTAAACCTAGTCTAGCCCTAACCCTAAACATAAACTGAACGCTAACCCTAACTCTCACCCTAAACGTAGGGTACCTAACCCTAACCCTAACCTCTTAACCCTAAACCTAACCCTAAAAATAACACCTAACTTCTAACACAAACCCTAACCTTAACCATAAGGGTCTCTAACCCTAACCCTAATCCTAACCTTAACATTAACCCTAGTCCTAGCCCTAACCCTAACCACAAACCTAACCCTAACCCTAAGCCTAATGCTTACCATGAACGTAACCCTAACCCTAACCCTAACTTAAGTGTCTCTAACCCTAACCCTAAACCTCACCTTAACCCTCACCCTAACCCTCATCGTAACCCTCACTCTATCCCTCACCTTTACCCTCACCCTCACCCTCACACTAACCCTCACCCTAACCCTCACCATCACCCTAACCCTAACCTTAAACCTAACCATAACCCTCACCCTCACCCTCACCCTAACAATAACCCTAAGCCTAATCGTAATGATAACCCTAACCCTAGTCCTAGCCCTAACCCTAACCATGAATCTAACCCTAAAGCTAACCCTAAGCCTAACCCACACACTCATCCTAACCTTCAACCTAACCGTCAAGTTCACGTTAACTCTAACACTAAATCTAACCCTAAACTTCACCCTAACACTAATCCTAACCCTCACCCTAAACCTAACCCAAACACTTACCCTAACCCTAAACCTAACCCACACCCTAAGCCTAGTCCTAGCCCTAACTCTAAACTTAACCCTAACCCAAATCATAACCCTAACTGTAAGGGTTCCTAAACTTAACCCTAACCCTTAACCCAAGCCGTAACCCTAACAATAACCCTAACACTAACCCTAAACATAACGCCTAACTCCTAACACAAACCCTAACCCTAATCCTAAGGGTACCTAACCTAACCCTTACCCTCATTCTAGCCCTAACCCTCACCATAATCCTAACCCTAACTCTAAACCTAACCCTAACCCTAAAACTAACAATAACCATAACTTTAACTCTAACCTTAACCCTAACGCTAAGGGTCCCTAAACGTAACCCTAATCCTAACCCCAAACCTAATACCAACCCTCACCCTAACCTTAACCCTAACCCTATCCCGAAGGGTCTCTAAACCTAACCCTAATCCTAACCCTAAACCTAATCCCAACCCTCATTCTAACCTTAACCCTAACCCTACCCTAACACTAACCCTCAACCTAACTCTCACCGGAACCCTAACCCTGACCCTATCCCAAATCCTAACCCTCACGCTAACCATAAACCTCACCCTAACCCTAACCCTCATCCTAACCCTCACCCTAACCCAAACACTAACCCTAACCCTAACCCTAAATCTAACCCTCACCCTCACCCTCACACTAATCCTTACCCTAAACTTAACCCTCACCCTAAGCCGCACCCTCACCCTAAGACTCACCCTCACACTCATCCTCATCCTAACCCTCACTCTCATCCTCACTATAACCCTATACCTAACCCTCACTTAATCCTAACTCTCACCCTCACCATAAACCTAACCCTAACCCTACCCTTCACTCTAACCCTCACTCTAACCCAAACCCTCAACTCATAACACCTAACCCTAAACCTCAGCCTCACCCTTACCCTTACCCTAACCCTAACCCTAACCGTATCACTTACCCTAACTCTACCCCTAACCCTAAACCTATACCTCACCCTAACCATCACCCTCACCCTCACCCTAACTCTAACCCTAACCATAAACCTAACCCTATCTCTATCCAAAACTTTAATTCTAACCCTAACACTTACACTAACCCCAACATTAACCCTAAACCTAACCCTCACACTGAACAACCCCCTCATCCTAAAGCTAACCCTAAGCGTAAACGAAACCCTAATCCTAAAACTAACCCTAACCCTAAACCTAAACCTAATTCTAACACTCACCCTCAACCTAACCTTGAACCTAAGCCTCGCCCTACCCCTAACCCTAACTCTAAAACTAACCCTAAGCCTAACCCTCAACGTAACCCTCACACTAACCCTAACACTCACAATCACCATCACCCTAACCCTAACCCTCACCCTATATCTAACCCTAACCCTAACCAGAACCCGAACCCTAACCCTAACCAGAACCCGAACCCTAACCCTAACCCTAATCATAACACTAAAACTAACCCAAAACCTAACCATAACCCTCACCCTAAAACTCACCCTCACCCTAACCATAACCATAACACTCATCCTCAACAAAACCATAACCCTCACACTAACCCTAACCCTAACCCTAACCCAAACATAACCCTAAACATAAACCCTAACTCCTAACCCTAATCCTAACACTAACCCTCACCATAACCCTCACCCTAAACCTAACCCTAACCCTAACCATGTCCCTAACACTAAACCTCACTCTAACCCTCACTCTAATACTAATCCTAAAGCTAAACCTCACTCACACCCTCACCCTCACCATAAACATAACCCTCACCCTAACCCTCGCCCTAACCCGAACCCTAACATTAACACTACCACAAATGCTAACCCTAAACTTACCCCTAACCATAAACCTAACCCTAACCCCCACCCTCACCCTCACCCTAACCCAAACCGTAACCCTCACCCTAACCCTAACCCTCATCCTAAACCTAACCCTCACCCTACTTCTAACCCTAACCCTAAAACTAACCCTAAACCTAACCCTAAATATAACCCTCACACTAACACTAACCCTCACAATCACCATCACCCTAATCCTAACTCTAACCCTCACCCTAAACCTAACCCTAACCCTAACACTAAACCTACCCCTAAGCCTAATCTTAACCGTAACCCTCACAATCAACATCACCCAAACCCTAACCGTAAACCTAACCCTAACACTAACCCAAACCCTAACCCTAATACTAACCTTTACCCTCACACTAACCCTAAGCCTAACACTCACCCTCACCAGAACCATAAGGCTCATACTAACACTAAAACTAACCCTAACCCTACCATAACCCTAAACATAAAATCTAATTCCTAACTCCTAACCCTAACCCTAACCCTCACCACAAACCTTAACCTAACCCATGACCCTAACCCTAACGCTCACCCTAACCCTCATCCTAACCCTAACCCTAACCGAAACCTGAACCTCACCCTCACCCTCACCATAATCCTAACCCTAAAACTAACACTACCACAAAACCTAACCCTAAACTTAACCCTAACCATAACCCCAACCCTAAACCTCACCCTCACCCTAACCCTCACCCTAACACTAGCCCTAACCCTACCCCTCAACCTCTCCCCAACACTCACCCTAACCCTAACCCTAACTCTAACCCTCACCTCAACCTAACCCTAACTCTAAACCTAACCCTAACCCTAACACTCACCCTAACACTCACCCTCACCCTAACCCTAATCCTCACAATAATCCTAATCATAGACCTATCCCTAACGGTCACCCTAACCCTCACCCTAACCCCAACCCTAAACCTAAACCTCACCACAACCCTAACCCTCACCCTCACCCTCATCATCATCCTAACCCTAACCCTAACACTAACACTACAACAAATTCTAACCCTAAACTTAACCCTAAACATAATCCTAACCCAAACACTCACCCTAATCCTAACCCTAAACCTCACCCTAAACCTAACCCTAATCCTAACCTTAACCCTCACCCTAACCCTAACCCTAAACCTAAACCTAAACCTCACCCTCACCCTCACCCTGACTCTAACCCTAAACCTAACCCTAACCCTACCTCTAACCCAAACCTTAACCCTAACCCTAACCTTAACACTTACCGAATCCTAAACATAACCCTAAACCTAACGCTCACACTAACTCTCACCCTCACCCTAAACCTAACCCTAAGTCTAAAACAAACCCTAATCCTAACCCTAACCCTAAGCCTAACCCAAACTGTAACCATAACCCTAACCCTAACCCTAACCCTCACCCTAAACCTAAACCTCACCCTAACCCTCACCCTACCCCTAACCCTAACCCTAAAACTAACCCTAAACCCAAATCTCACCATAACCCTCACCCTAACCGTAACCTTAACCCTAAATCTAACCCTAACCCTAACCCTAACCCTAACCCTCACCCTCACCCTCACACTAAACCTAACCCTAACCATAACCCTAAACCTAACCCTAAACCTAACGCTAAACCTAACCTTAAGCCTAACCTGAACCCTAAACCTAAGGGTCCCTAATCCTAACCCTAACCCTAACCATGACCCTAACCCTAACCCTCACCCTAACCCCCACACTACCACTAACCCTAACGCTAAAGCTAACCCTAAACATAACCCTCAACGTAACCCTCACACTAACCCTTACCCTCACAATCACTATCACCTTAACCCTAACCATCAACCTAGTCCTAGCCCTAACCATAAACCTAAACCTAACCCTAAACTTAACGCTAACCCTAACTTTAACCCAAACCCTAACACTAACCCGAAGTGTCCCTAACCTAACCCTAACCCTAACCATGACCATAACCTAACCTTAACCCTAACCCTCACCCTCACCCTCACTCTCACAATTACCGTAAACCTAACACTAACCCTCACCCTAACCCTAACACTCACCCTAACACTAACCCTAACCCTCACCCTAAACCTCAACCAAATCCTAACCCAAACCCTCACTGTAACCCTAACCCAAAACCTCATCCTCATTCTACACCTCAACCTAACCCTCAGCCTCACCATAACCCTAATCCTAACCCTAACCCAAACCCTACCCCTAAACCTCATCCTATTCCTAATCCTGACCCTTATCCTAACCCTCACCCTAACCAAACCCAAATCCTACCCTAACCCTAAACATAAACCCTAACTCCTAACCCTAACCCAAACCATACCCCTAACCCTCATCCTTATCCTAACCCTAACCCTTACCCTAACCCTCACCATAAACCTCACCCTCACCCTAACCCTAACCCAAACCTTAAAACTCACCGTATCTCTCACCCTAACCCTAACCCTAACCCTAACCCTCACCCTAACTTTAACCCTCACGGTCACCCTCACCCTAACCCTAACCGTAACCCTCACCCTAACCGTAACCCTCACCCTAACCGTAACCCTCACCCTAACCCTAATACTAACACTAACCCTACACCTCAACTCAACACTCACTCTCAACCTCACACTAACCATAACCCTAACCTTACCCCTCAACCTCACCCCAACCCTCACCCAACCCTAACCATACCATAACCCTAATCCTAACCCTCACCCTCAACCTAACCCTAACCCTCATCCTCACCCTTACCCTAATCCTAACCCTAACTCAAACCCTAGACCTAACCCTAACCCTCATCCTCACCCTAACCCTCACCCTCACCCTCACCCTAAGACTAAACCTAACCCTAACCCTAACCCAAACCCTAACCCTAACCTAACCTTAATCCAAACCCTAAACTTCACCCTAACGGAAACGCTAACACTCACCCTCACTCTAAAACTAATCCTAACCCTCACTGTAACCCTCACCCTAACCCTAACCCTGACCATCATGCTCACTCTATCCCTATACCTAACACTTACCCTTTCACTAAACCTAAACCTCACGCTAACCCTAACCCTAACCCTAACCCAAACCCTATATCTAGCCCTAGCCCTAGTCCTATACATAACCATAACCCTAACCCTAATCCTTACCCTAACACTATCCCTAGTCCTAGCCCTATCCCTAACCATAACCCTAAATGTAACCCTAAACCTAACGCTAAACCTATCCTTAATCCTAACCCGAACCCTGAACATAAGGGTCCCTAATCCTAACCCTAACCCTAACCATGACCCTAACCCTAACCCTCACCCTAACCCTCACATTACCCCTAACCTAACCCTAAACCTAACCCTCATAATCACCATCACCCTAACCCTAACCCAAACCCTAACCCTAACCCTCACCCTAAACCTAACCCTAACACTATTGCTAAACCTAACCTTAACCCTAACCCAAACCCTAAACCTAAGGGTGCCAAATCCTAACCCTAAACCTAACCATGACCCTAACAGTAAACCTCACCCTAACCCTCACACTAACCCTAATCCTAAACCTAAACCTCACTCTCGCCCTCACCATACCCCTAACCCTTACCCTCACCTGAACCTTAACACGAAACCGAACATTAACACTACCATAAACCCTAATCCTAAACTTAACAATAAGCTTAACCCTAACCCTAAACCTCACCCTCACCCTAAACCTAACCCAAACCATAACCCTAACCCTAAGCCTAACCCTAACCCTCACCCTAAACCTAACCCTCACCCTAAACCTAACCCTCACCCTACCTCTAATCCTAACCCTAAAACTAACCCTAAACTTAACCCTCAATGTAACCCTCACACTTACACTAACCCTCACAATCAACATCACCCTAACCCTAACCCTAACCCTCACCCTAAACCTAGCAGTAACCCTAACCCTAAACCTACCCCAAATCCTAACCCTAACCGTAACACTCACAATCAACATCACCCAAACCCTAACCATAACCCTAAAACTAACCGAAACCCTAACCCTAACCCTAAACGTAACGCTCACCCTCACACTAACCCTAACCCTAACACTCACCCTCACCAGAACCATAACCCTCACACTAACCCTAAACCTAACGCTAACACTACCATAACCCTAAACATAAACCCTAATTCCTAACTCCTAACCCTAACCCTAACCCTCACCGCAAACCTCACCCTAACCCTGACCCTAACCCTATCCATGACCCTAACCCTAACCCTAACCCTAACCCTCACCCTAACCCTAACCTGAAACCCAAACTTCACCCTCACAATAACCCTAACCCTAAACTAACACTGCCACAAACCCTAACCCTGAACTTAACCCTAAACATAAGCCTAACCCAAAACCTCACCCTCACCCTAACCCTCACCCTAACACTAACCCTAACCCTACACCTCAACCTCTCCCCAACCCTCACTCTAAACCTAACGCAAACCCTAACCCTAACCCTCACCTCAACCTAACCCTAACTCTAAACCTAACCCTAACCATAACCCTCACCCTAGCCTAACCCTAATCCTAAGCCTAAGCCTAACCATAGACCTAAATTTACCCCTCATCCTAACCCCAACCCTAAAACTAAATCTCACCCTCACCTTAACCCTAACCCTCACCCACACCCTCATCCTAACACTAACACTAACACTAACACAAACCCTAACCCTAAGCTTAACCCTAACCATAACCCTAACCCAAAACCTCACCCTAAACCTCACACTAAACCTAAACCTAACCCGAACCTTAAACTTCACCCTCACCCTCACCCTAACGGTAAACCTAACCCTAACCCTAACCCTAAATCAAACCATAACACTAACACTAACCCTAAACCTAACCCTAAACCTAAAACTCAACCTCACCCTAACCCTAACCCTAACCCAAACCTCAACCTCACACTAACCCTAACCCTAATCCAAACCCTAAACCTAAACCTAAACCTCACCCTCACCCTCACCCTAACTCTACCCCTACCCATAACTCTAACCCTACCACTAACCCAAACCGTAACCCTAATCCTAACCCTGATCCTAACAGTTATCCTAACCCTAACACTAAACATAACCCTCACCCTAAACCTCACCCTCACATTAAACCTAAACCTAAGCCTAAACCAAACCCTAATTCTAACCCTAACCCTAACCCTAACCCTAACCAAACTGTAACACTATCCCTAACCCTAACCCTCACCCTAAACCTAAACCTCACCCTAACCCTCAACCTAACCCTAACCCTAAAACTAACCCTAACCCTAACCCTTACCATAACCCTCTCCTTACCATAATATTAAACCTAAAACTAACCCTAACCCTAACCCTCACCCTCACCCTCACCCTCAATTTAAACCTAACCCTTACCCTAACTCTAAACCTAACTCACACACTCACCCTAATCGTAACCATAACACTAATCCTATTCCAAACCCTAAACATAGCCCTAGCCTTAACCCTATGTATAACCTTAACAATAAACCTAATCCTAACCCTAACCCTAAGTCTAATCCTAGCCCTAACCATAACCATAAACCTAAACCTAACCCTAAACTTAACGCTAACCCTAACTTTAACCCTAACCCTAAGTGTCCCTAACCCAACGCTAACTCTAACCATGACCCTAACCCTAACCTTCACCCTAAAATGCACCATAACCTTAACACTAACCATAACTCTCACCTTCACCCTCACCCTACACCAACCCTAAACCTAACACTGAAATTAACCCAAAACCTGAACCCAAAACCTAACCTTAACCCTAACCCTAACCCTAAACCTCACCCTAACGCTCACTCTCAACCTCACCCTAACCATAACCATAACCATAACCCTACCCCTCAACCTCACTCCAACCCTCACCCAACCCTAACCCTAACCACAACCATAACACTAAACCTCACCCTCAACCTAACCCTAAACTTCATCCTCACCCTAACCCTAATCGTAACCCTAACCCAAAGCATAGACCTAACTCTAAACTGCACCCTAACCCAAACCCTAAACCTAGGGTCCCTAATCCTAACAATAACCCTAATCATGGCCCTAACCTAACCCTCACCCTAACCCTCACACTACCCCTAACCCTAACTCTAAAACTAACCCTAAACCTAACCCTCACACTAACCCTAATCCTCACAATCACCATCACCCTAACCCTAACCCTAACCCTCACTGTAACCCTCACCCTAACCCTAACCCTAACCATGACCCTAACCCTAACCCTCACCCTAATCCTAAACCTAACCCTCACTCTCAACCTAAACCTAATGCTAAATCCCAACAATCAACCTCACCCTAACCCTAATCCTAACCCTAAGCCTAAACATAGGCCTAACCCTAAACCTCACCCTAATCCTCACCGTAATCCTAACCCTAAACCTAAACCTAAAAGTAACCCTAGCCATAACCCTCAACCTAACACTAACCCTTACCCTAACCCTAACACCCAAACCCTAACCCTAACCCTCACCCTAACCCTCACCCTAACACTTACCCTAACTCTAACCCTAACCCTAACCCTCACCCTCATCCTCACCCTAACCCTAACCCAAACCCTCACCCTAACCCTCACCCTAACACTCACTGTAACCATAACCTTCAACCTGACCCTCATCCTAACCCTAAACCTAACCCTAAACCTAACCCTCACACTCACCCTCACCCTCAACCTTACCCTAAGCGTAACCCTAACCCTAACCCTAACCTAACCCAAACACAAACCCTAACACTAACCCTAACCCTCACCCTAACCATAACCCTCACCCTAAAACTAACCCTATCCCTAAACCTAACCTTCAACGTCAACCTAACCCTAATCCAAAGCCTATACCTAGCCCTGGCCCTAGTCCTCTGCAAAACCCTTACCCTAACCCTAACACTAACCCTAGTCGTAACCCTAACCCTAACCCTAACCATAAACCTAACCCGAAAACTAATGCTAAACCTAACCTTATCCCTACCCTTAACCCTAAAACTAAGGGTTCCTAATCCTAAACCTAACCCTAACCATGACACTAACCCTAACCCTCAACCGAACCGTCACCCTAACCCTAAGGCTAACCCTCACTCTCACCCTCACCCCAACCCAGACCCTAACCATAACCATCACCATAACCCTAACCCTCACATTAACCCTCACCCTAAACCTAAGCCTAATCCTAAACCTAACCCTAGCACTCACCCTAACCCTTGCCCTCATCCTAACCCTCATCCTAACCTTAAACCTCACCGTCACCCTCACACAAACGCTAAAACTAACCCTAACCGTAACCCTAACTGTAATCCTAACCCTAACCCTAAACCTCAACCTCAACCTAACCCTAACCCTAACCCTAAACCTAAGCCTAACTCTTACCCTAACCAAACCTAACCCTAAACCTAAACCTCCCCTAATCCTCACCCTCACACTCACCCTAACTCTAACCCTAAACCTAACCCTAACCCTACCTCTAAACCAAAACTTAACCCTAACCCTAACCCTAACACTTACCATAACCCTAACCCTACCCTAAACCTAACGCTCACCCTAACTCTGACCCTCACCCTAAACCTAACCCTAAGCCTAAAACAAACCCTAATCCTAACCCTGACCCTGAAACTAACCCAAACCGTAACCCTAAACCTAACCCTAACCCTCACCCCAAACCTAAGCCTCACCCTAACCCTCACGCTATCCCTAACCCTAACTCTAAAACTAACCCTAAACTCTCACCATAACCCTCATCCTAACCGTAACCCTAACTCTAAATCTAACCCTAACCCTAACCCTAACCATCACACTAAACCTCAACCTTACCTAGCTCTAAACCTAACTCACACCCTCACCCTAACCATAACCATAACCCTAATCCAAACCATCAACCTATCCCTAGCCCTAACTCTATGTATAACCCTAATAATAACCATACTCCAAACCCTAACCCTAATCATAACCACAAACCTAAACCTAACCCTAAACTTAATGTTAACCCTAACATTAACCCTAACCCTAAACCTAAACCGAAGTGTCCCTAACTCAACCCTAAACCTAAACATGACCCTAACCCTAACCTTCACCCTAACACTCACCCTAACTTTAATCAACCATAACTCTCACCTTCACCCTCACCCTACCCCAACCCTAACCCTAACACTAACACTAACCCAAACCCTAACCCTAAACCTAACCTTAACCCTAACCCTAACCCTAACCCTAACCCTCACCCTCACAATAACCCTAAACCTACCATTAAACCTCACCCTAACCCTAACCCTAACCCTCACCCTAACACTAACCCTAACCCACACCCTAACCCTCAACCAAATCCTAACCCAAACCCTCACCGTAACACTAACCCAAAACCTCACCCTCATCCTACCCCTCAACCTAACCCTCAGCCTCACCATAACCCTAATCCTAACCCTAACCCAAACCCTTCCCCTGACCCTCATCCTAATCCTAACCCTAACCCTTATATTAACCCTCACCCTAACCCTAAACCTAACCCTACCCTAACCCTAAAAATAACCCCTAACTCCTAAACCTAACCCAAACCCTACCCCTAACTTCACCCTAATCTAAACCTTAACTCTAACCCTCACACTCACCCTAACCCTAACCCTAACCTTAAAACTCACCCTATCCCTCACCCTAACCCTCACCTTAACCCTAACCCTCACCCTCACCCTAACCCAAACCCTAACCCTAACCCTCATTCTCACCCTAACCCTAACCCTGACCCTAACCCTCAACCTCACCTTAACTCTAACCCTAACCCTAAACGTCACCCTAATGCTCATTCTCAACCTCACCCTAACCATAATCCTAACCCTACCCCTCAACCTCACCCCACTCTCACCTAACCCTCACCCTACCCATATTGTAACCCTAACCCTCACCGTCAAGCTAACCCTAACCCTCATCCTCACCCTCACCCTACTCCTAACCGTAACCCAAACCATAGACCTAACCCTAACCCTCACCCTCACCCTCTCACACTCATTCTCACCCTAAGGCTAAACCTAACCCTAACCTTAACCCTAACCCAAACCCTAACACTAACCTAACCCTAACCCAAACCCTAACACTCACCGTAACCCTAACCCTCACCCTAACAATAAACCTCACTCTAAAACTAACCCTAAACATAACCCTCACTATAACCCTCAACCTAACGCTAAACCTAACCATCACCCAAACCCTATCCCTATCCCTAACCCTTACCCTTTCACTAAACCTAAACCTCACCCTAACCCTAACCCTAACCCTAATCCAAACCCTATACCTAGCCCTAGCCCTAGTCTTACACATCACCATAACCCTGAACCTAATTCTTACCCTAACACTAACCCTAGTCCTAGCCCTAACCCTAACCAAAACCCTAAACCTAACCCTAAATTTAATGCTAAACCTAAACTTAACCCTAACCCGAACCCTAAACCTAAGGGTCCCTAAACCTAACCCTAACCCTAACTATGACCCTAACCCTAACCCTCACACTAAACCTCACCCTAACCCTAAGGCTGACCCTAAACCTAACCCTCACCCTCAACCTCACCCTCACCCTAACCCTAACCCTCACGGAAAACCTAACCCTAACCGGAACCCTAAACCTCACCCTAACCCTAAACCTAAGAGTAACCCTAACCCTCACCCAAACCCTAACCCTAACCATAACCCTAACACTCACCCTAACCCTCACCCTCATGCTAATCCTATTCCTAATCTTAACCTAACCGACACCCTCATATTCACCCTCACCCTAACCCTAACCTAACCTTGACGCTAAATCTCACCCTAACCCTAACCCTCACCCTAACCCTCACCCAAACCCTCACCCTCCCCGGAACCATCACCCTAACCATCACCCTAACCCGAAACCTAACCATAACCATAAGCCTAACCCTCACCCTCACCCTAAACCTAAATGACACCCTCAAACTCACCCTCACCCTCACTCTCACCTAACATTAACCCTAACCCTAACCTAACCCTAAACCTAACCCTCAGCCTAAGGGTGCTTAACCCCAACCCTAATCCTAACCCTAACTCTAACCCTAGTCCTAGCCCTAACCCTAACAATAAACCTAACCCTAACCCTAAATCTAACGCTAACCCTAAACTTAACCCAAACCTAACCTAACCCTAAGTGACTCTAACCCTAACCCTAACTGTAACGCTCACCCTCGCACTCACCCTCACCCTATCCTCACCCTAACCCTAATCCTAACCCTCACCCTAACCCTAAATCTTACCCTCACACTATCCCTAACCCTAACCCTAACACTTACCATTAACCTAACAATAACTCTAACACTAACACTTACCCTAACCCTAACCCTACCCTAACCCTAATCCTAACCCTCACCCTAGCCTCAACCTCACCATCACCCTCACCCTCAACCTAACCCTAACCCTACCCTCACGCTCACACTAATCCAAAGCCTAACCCTCACCGTCACCCTAACGCTAACCCTACCCAAAACATAAACATAAACCCTAACTCCTAACACTAACCCAAACCCTCCCCCTAACACTCACCCTAAATCTAACCCCAACCCTTACCCTAACCCTCACCCTAAACCTCACCCTCACCATAATCCTAACCCTAACTCTAACCCTCACCCTCACCCTAACCCTAATCCTAACCTTAAAACTCACCCTATTCCTCACCCTAACCCTCACCCTAACCCTAACCCTCATCCTCACCTTAACCCTAACCCTAACTCTAACCCTCACCCTCACCCTAACCCTAATCCTAACCTTAAAACTCACCTTATCCCTCACCCTAACCCTCACCCCAACCCTAACCCTCATCCTCACCTTAACCCTACCCCTAACCCTAACCCTAACCTTCACACTCACATTCACCCACACCCTAACCCTAACCCAAAACCTCACCCTAAAACTCACTCTCAACCTCACCCTAACCATAACCCTAACCCTACCCCTCAACCTCACTCCAACCCTCACCCAAACTTAACCCTAATCCTAACCCTAACCCTAACCCTATCCCTACTCCTAATACTAACCCTCACCCTACCCTCACCCTCACCATCACCCTCACCCTCAACCTAACCCTAACCCTAACCCTCACGCTCACCCTAACCCAAAGCCTAACACTCACAAAAATCGTCACCCTAACCCTAAACCAAACCCTAACCCTATCCCAAACCCTATTTCTAACTCTAACCCAAATCATAAATATAGCCCTAGCCCTAAATCTAAACATGACGCTAATCGAAACCTTAATCCTAACGCTAACGTAAGGGTCCCTAATACTAAACCTAACCCTCACTCTAACCCACACCCTAATCCTCACCCTAACCCTCACGCTAACAATCTACCTCACCTTCACCCTAACCCTAACCGTCACCCTCAAACTCACCCTAACCTTAACCCTAACCCTAACCCAAATCCTAACCCTAAACATAAACCTAAACCTAATTCTAACTCTAAGCCTCACTCTAACCTAATCCTAACCCTAACCTCACCCTAACCCGAACCCTAACCTTAACCCTCACCCTCACCCTAACCCTCACCCTAACCCTCACCGTCACCCTAATCCTAACCCTAATCCTAACCCCAAACCTACCCCAACCCTCACCCTAAACCTCTCCCTAACCCTTACCCTAACCATAACCCTAAACCTAACACTCACCCTAACACTCACCCTAACCATAACCCTAACCCTAATCATAACCCTAACCCTAACCCTAGTCCTAGCTTTACCCTAACCCTCACCCTAACCCTAACCCTAAGGGTCCCTAAAGCTAACCCTAATCCTAACCCTAAACCAAATCCAAACCTCAGCCTAATCCTAATTCTAACCCTAACACTAACAGAACCCTCACCCTTACTCTCATCCGAACCCTAAACCTTACCCTAACCCAAACCCTACCTCACCCTAACCCTAACCCTCATCCTAAACCTCACACTAACCCTACCCTATCCCTAACACTAAACCTAATCCTCACCCTCACACTCACACTAATCCTTACTCTAACCCTAACCCTAAACCTCACCCGAACATTCACCCTCACCCTAAGCCTCACAGTCACCCCCATCCTCATCCTAACCCTCACTATCACCCTCACCTTAACCCTAACCTACCCATAAACCTAACCGTAACTCTCACCCTCACCCTAAACCTAAACCTAACCCTGACCCTCACCCAAACTCTCACTCTAACCCTAACTCTCAAACTAATCCTAATACCTAAACCTAAACCTCAACATCACCCTAACCCTAACCATAACACTATCACTTACCCTAACCCTAACCCTAACCTTAAACCTATACCTCAACCTAACCATCACCCTCACCCTAACCCTAACTCTAACCCTAAACCTAACCCTAATTCTAACCCAAACCTTAACACTACCCCTAACCCTAACCCTAACACCTACCCTAACCCTAACCCTAACCCTAAAAATAACCCTCCCCCTAACCCTCCTCCTCACCCTAAAGCTAACCCTAAGCCTAAACCAAACCCTAATGCTAACCCTAACCCTAACCCTAACCAAAACCATAAAACTAACCCTAACCTCATCCTAAACCTAACCCTCACCCTAACCCTCAAACTACCCCTAACCCTCACCCTAAAACTAACCCTAAACCTAACCCTCAATGTAACCCTCACACTAACCCTAACCCTCACAATCACCATCACCCTAACCCTAACCCTAACTGTCACCTTAAACCTAACCCTAACCCTAACCCTAACTCTACCCCTAACACTAACATTAACCCTAATCCTAACTGTAACCATAACCCTAACCCTCACAATCAACATCACCTGACCCTAAACCTAACTCTAACCCTAACACTAACACTAACCTGAACCCTAACCCTAACCTTAACCATAACCCTAACCCTAACCCTCACCCTCACCCTAACCCTAACCCTATCACTCACCCTCACCAGAACCATAACCCTAATATTAACCCTAAAAGTAACCCTAAACCTACCCTAACCAGAAACATAAACCATAACTCCTAACCCTAACCCTAACCCTAAACCTCATTGTAACCCTCACCCTAACCTTAACGCCAACCATAACCATGACCCTAACCCTAACCCTCACCCTATCCCTCACCCTAAGCCTAACCCTAACAGTAACACTACTAAAAACCCAAACGCTAAACTTATCACTAATGATAACCCTAACCCTAAACCTCATCCTCACCCTCACTCTAACTCTCACCCTCACCCTACCCACAACCACACCCTAACCCTCACCCTAACCCTAACCCTAACCATAACCCTAAACCTAACACTCACCCTCAACCTAACCCTAACTCTAAACCCTAACACTCAACCTCACCCTAACCCTAATCATATCCCTAAGCCTAACCATAGGCCTAACCCTAACCCTCACACTAACCCTCACCGTAATCCTAACCCTAATCCTAAACCTAAAAGTAACCCTAGCCATAACCCTCAACCTAACCCTAACCCTTACCCCAACCCTAACCCTCACTGGAACCATCGCCCTAACCCTCACCCTCACCCTAACACCTACCCTAAACCTAATCCCAACCCTCACGCTAACCCTAATCCTCACCCTAATCCTCATCCTAACCCAAACCCTAACCCTCACACCAACCCTCACCGTAATCCTAACCCTCACCCTAACTCTCACTCTAACCCTAACCCTAACCCAAACCCTAACCCTAACCAAAACCCTAACCCTCACCCTAAACCTAACCCTAACCGTCACCCTAACCATAACCCTCACCCTAAAACTAACCCTAACCCTAAACCTAACCTTCTACCTCAACCAAATGCTAATCCAAATCCTATACCTAGCCTGGCCCTAGTCCTATGCATAACCCTAACCCTAACCCTAACACTAACCCTAGTCGTAGCCCTAACCCTAACCCTAACCGTAAACATAACCCTAAACCTAACCTTATCCCTAACCCTAACCCTAAAACTAAGGGTCCTTAATCCTAACCCTAACCCTAACCATGACCCGAACCCTAACCCTCAACCGAACCGTCACCCTAACCGTAAGGCTAACCCTCATCTTCACCCTCACCCTAAACCTGACACTCACCCTAACACTAACCTTCACCATAACCCTAACCCTCACACTAACCCTCACCCTGAACCTAAGCCTAACCCTAACCCTAACCCTAACACTCACCCTAAACCGCACCCTAACCATCACTCTCAACCTCACCCTAAACATAACCCTAACCCTGCCCCTGAACCTCACCCAAACCTCACCCAAACCTAACCCTAATTATAACCCTAGCCCTACCCCTCAACCTCACCCCAACCATCACCCAACCCTAACCCTAAACATAACCCTAACCCTAACCCAAACCTTAACCCTAATCCTAAACCTAACCCTAATTCTATCCCTAAGCCTCACCCTAACCCAAAACC
Organism: Megascapheus bottae; assembly: GCA_024803745.1. Classification (NCBI taxonomy): domain Eukaryota; kingdom Metazoa; phylum Chordata; class Mammalia; order Rodentia; family Geomyidae; genus Megascapheus; species Megascapheus bottae. The sequence continues at coordinate 977,969 of JANJXV010000043.1, read as the reverse complement.
TAACCCTAACCCTCATCCTAACCCAAACCCTAACCCTAACCCTAATACTCACCCTCACCCTAACCCTCACATTCACCCTAATCCTAATCCTAATCCTAACCCCAAACCTACCCCAACCTTCACCCTAAACCTCTCCATAACCCTCACCCTAACCATAACCCTAAACCTGACACTAATCATCACCCTCACCCTCACCCTAACAATAACCCTAAATCTAATCGTAACCCTAACCCTAACCCTAGTCCTAGCCCTAGCCCTACCTTAACCATGAACCTAACCCTAACACTAACCCTAACCCTAACCCTAACCCTTAAACTCACCCTCACATTCAACTGAACCGTCAAGCTCATGCTAACTCTAACCCTAACCCTAACCCTCACCCTAACCCTAACCCTAACCATCACCCTCACCCTAACCCAAACCCTAACCCTAACCCTAACTCTAACACAAACCTTAAACCTAGCACTAGCCCTAACCCGAAACTTAACCCTAACCCTAATCATAACCCTAATAGTAAGGGCTCCTAAACCTAACCCTAACCCTTAACCCAAACCCTAACCCTAAACATAACACTAACCGTAACATTAACCCTAAACATAACGCCTAATTCCTAACACAAACCCTAACCCTAACCCTAAGGGTCCCTAAACATAACCCTTATATTCACTCTAGTCCTAACCCTCACCATAATCCTAACCCTAACTCTAAACCTAACCCTAACTCTAAAACTAACGATAAACATAACCTTAACCCTAACCCTAACCCTAACCCTAAGGGTCCCTAAACCTAACCCTAATCCTAACCCTAAACGTAATCCCAACCCTCACAATAATCCTAACCCTAACCCTAAACCTAACCCTAATCCTAACGCTAACACTAAAGCTAGTCGTAGCCCTAACCCTAACCATAATCATAAACCTAACCCTAAACCTAACCTTATCCCTAACCCTAACCCTAAAACAAAGGGTCCCTAATCCGAACCATAACCCTAAACATGACACTAACCCTAACCCTCAACCGAACCATCACCCTAACCCTATGGCTAACCCTCACCTCACCCTCACCCTAACCCTGACCCTAACCATAACCTTCACCGTAACCCTAACCCTAACCCTAAACCTAACCCTCACACTAACCCTCACCCTAAACCTAAGCTAATCTTAACCCTAACCCTAACACTCACCCTAACCCTCACCCTCATCCTAACCCAAATCCTAACCTTAAACCTCACCCTAAACCTAACCCTAACAGTAAACCTAACCCTCACCCTCACCCTCACCCGAACGCTAAACCTAACCCTAAACCTAACACTAACCGTAATCCTAACCCTAAGCCTAAACCTCAACCTCAACGTATCCCTAACCATAATCCTAAACCTAAGCCTAACTCTTACCCTAACCATAACCCTAACCCTAAACCTAAACCTCCCCTAACCCTTACCCTCACCATAACTCTAACCCTAAACCTAACCCAACCCTACCTCTAACCCAAACCTTAACCCTAAACCTAACCCTAAAACTTACCCTAACCCTAACCCTAAACCTAAACTTAAGGCTCACCCTAACTCTCACCCTCACCTTAAACCTAACCCTAAGCCTAAAACAAACCCTAATCCTAACCCTGACCCTATCCCTAACCTAAACCGTAACCCTAACCCTAACCCTCACCATAAACCTAAGCCTCACTCTAACCCTCACCCTACCCTTACCCCTAACCCTAAAACTAACCGTAAACAAAACTCTCAGCATAACTCTCACCCTAACCGTAACCCTAACCATAAATCTAACCCTAACCCTAACCCTCAACCTCACCCTAACCCTAACCCTCACCCTAACCCTAACCCTCATCCTAACCCTCACTCTAACCCTACCCTAACATTATCACTAAACCTAATCCCCACCCACACAATTACACTAATACTTACTCTAACCCTAAACTTAACCCTCACCCTAACCCTTACCCTCAACCTAAGCCTCACAGTCACCCCCATCCTCATCCTAACCCTCACTATCACCCTCAACTTAACCCTAACCCAGCCATAACCATAACCCTAACTCTCACCCTCACCCTAAACCTAAACCTAATCCTGACTCTCACCCTAACCCTCACTCTAACCCTAACCCTGAAACTAATCCTAACACCTAACCCTAAACCTCAACCTTACTTTAACCCTGACCCTAACCCTAAACCTAACCCTATCACTTACCCCAACCCTAACTCTAACCTTAAACCTATACCTTACCCTAACCGTCACCCTCACCCTCACCCTAACTCTAACCCTAACACTAACCCTAACTCTAACCCAAACTTTAACTCTAACACTAACCTTAACCCTAACACTTACCCTAACTCTAACCCTAACCCTAAATCTAACCGTCACGCTAACCTTCACCCTCACCCTAAAGCTAACCCTAAGCCTAAACCAAACCCTAATCCTGACTCTAACCCTAACCCTAACCAAAACAGTAACCCTAACCCTAACCTCACCCTAAACCAAACACTCACCCTAACCCTCAAACTACCCCAAACCTAACCCTAAAACTAACCCTAAACCTAACCCTCAACGTAACCCCCACACTAACCCTAAGCCTGACAATCACCATAACCCTAACCCTAACCCTAACCCTCACCCTAAGCCTAACCCTAACCCTAACTGTAGCCCTAATTCTACCCCTAACACAAACATTAACCCTAACCGTAACCGTAACCATAACCGTAACCCTCACAATCATCATCACATTAACCCTAACCCTAACTCTAATCCTAACACTAACACTAACCCAAACCCTAACCCTAACCATAACCCTAACCCTAACACTCACCCTCACCCTAACCCTAACCCTATCACTCACCCTCACCAAAACCATAACCCTAACACTAACCCTAAAACTAACCCTAACCCTACCCAAACCCAAAATATAAACCCTAATTCCTAACCCTCACCTTAACCCTAACCCTAACCATGACCCTAACCCTAACCCTCACCAAACCCTCACCCTAACCCTAACACTACTACAAACCCAAAACCTAAACTTATCACTAACCATAACCCTAATCCTAACCCTCACCCTCACCATCACCCTAACTCTCACCCTCACCCTACATCTCAACCACACCCCAATCCTCACCCTAACCATAACCCTAAACCTAACACTCACCCTCAACCTAACCCTACCTCTAAACCCTAACACTCAACCTCACCCTAACCCTAAGCCTAACCATAGACCTAACCCTAACCCTCACCCTAACCCTCACCCTAATCCTAACCCTAACCCTAACCCTAAATGTAACCCTAGCCATAACTCTCAACATAACCCTAACCCTTACCCTAACCCTAAGCCTCAATCCGAACCATCACACTAACCTTCACCCTAACACTAACCCTTACCCTAACCCAAACCCTAACCCTAACCTTAACGCAAACCCTAACCGTCACCCCAAACCTAACCCTAAGCGTCACCCTAACCCCATAACCCTCAACCTAAAACTAACTCTAACCCTAAACCTAACCTTCAACCTCAACATAACCCTAATCCAAAACCTATACCTAGCCCTGGCCCTAGTCCTATGCATAACCCTAACCCTATTCCTAAACCTAACCCTAACACTCACCCTAGTCGTAGCCTTAACCCTAACCATAAACCAAAACATAACCCTAAACTTAACACTAAATCTAACCATATCCCTAACCATAACCCTAAAACTAAGGGTCCCTAATCCTAACCCTAACCCTAACCATGACCCTAACCCTAACCCTCAACCGAACCATAACACTAACCCTAAGGCTAACCCTCACCCTCACCCTCACCCTAACCCTGACCCTAACCCTAAACTTCACCGTAACCTTAACCCTAACCCTAACCCTAACCTCACACTATCCCTCACCCTAAACCTAAGCCTATCCCTAACACTAACCCTAACACTCACCCTAACCCTCACACTCATCCTAACCCTCACACTCATCCTAACCCTAATCCTAACCCTAACCCTAACCCTTATACTAACCCTAATCTTAAACGTCACCCGAAAGATAAACCTAACCCTAAACCTAACATTAATCCTGACCGTAACCCTAAAAATAATCTCACCCTAACCGTAACCCTAATCCTAAACCTAAGCCTAAATCTTACCCTAACCAAAACCCTAACCCTAAACCTAAACCTCCCCTAAACCTCACCCACACCCTCACCCTAACTCTAACCCTAAACCTAAACCTAACCCTACCTCTAACCCAAAGCTTAACCCTAACCCTAACACTTACCCTAACCCTAACCCTAAACCTAAACCTAATGCTCACCCTAACTCTCACCCTCACCCTAAACCTAACCCTAAGCCCAAAACAAACCCTAATCCTAACACTGACCCTAACCCTAACCCAAACCGTAACCCTAACCCTACCCCTCACCCTAAACCTAAACCTCACCCTAACCCTCAACCGACCCCTAACCCTACCCCTAAAAATAACCCTAAACCCAACTCTCACCGTAACCCTCACCCTAACCGTAAACCTAACCATAAATGTAACCCTAACCCTAACCTTCACCCTCACTCTAAACCTAACCCTTACCCTAACCCTAAACCTAACTCACACCCTCACCCTAACTGTTACCCTAACCCCAACCTAATCCAAACCATAAACCTAGACCTAGCCCTAATCCTATGTATACCCCTAACAGTAACTCTAATCCTAACCCTAACCCTAACCCTAGTCCTTGCCCTAACTATAACCATAAACCTAAACCTAACCCTAAACTTAACGCTAACCCTAACTTTAACCCTAACCCTAACACTAACACTAAGTGTCCCTAACCCAACCCTAAACCTAAACATGACCCTAACCCTAACCTTCACCCTAACCTTAACTCTAACCATAACGCTCACCTTCCCCCTCACCCTACCCCAACCCTAAACCTAACACTAATACTAACCCAAACCCTAACCCAAAACCTAACTTTAACCCTAACCCTAACCCTCACCCTCACCCTCACAGTAACCCTAAACCTAACACTAACCGTCAACCTAACGCTAACCCTAACCAACAACCTAATCCTAAACCAAACCCTCACAGTAACCGTAACCATAAACCTCACCCTCATCCTACCCCTCAATCTAACACTCAGCCTAACCATAAACCCAATCCTAACTCTAACTCAAACCCTACCCCTAACCCTCATCCTAATCCTAAACCTAACTCTGATCCTAACCCTCAACCTAACCCTAACCCTAACCCTACCCTAACCCTAAACATAAACCCTAACTCCTAACTATATCCCAAACCCTACCCCTAACCCTCATCCTAATCCTAACCTTAACCCTTACCCTAACCCTCACCCTAAACCTCACCCTCACCCTAACCCTAACCCTAACCCTAACTCTAACTCTAACTCTAACCCTCACCCTAACACTAACACTAACCCTAACCTTAAACTTACCCTATCCCACACCCTACCCCTAACCCTCACTCTAACCCTAACCCTCACCCTCACCCTAACCCTAAAACTCACCCTAATGCTCACTCTCAACCTTACCCTAACCATAACCATAATGCTTCCCCTCAACCTCACCCCAATCCTCACCCAACCCTAATATTAACCATAATCCTAACCCTAAACCTCACCCTCAACCTAACCCTAAACCTCATCCTCACCCTCACCCTCACCCTAAATCTAACCCTAACCAAAACCATAGACCTAGCCCTAACCCTCACCCTCACCCTAATCCTCACTCTCACCCTCACACTAAACCTAACCCTAACTCTAACCCTAACCCAAACCCTAACCCTCACCTAACCCAAACCTAAACTCTAACACTCACTCTAACCCTAACGCTAACCCTAGCCCTAAACCTCACTCTAAAACTAACCCTAAACCTAACCCTCACTGTAACCCTCACCCTAACCCTAACCCTAACCCTAACCATCACCCTCACCCTATCCCTATACCGTACCGTTACCCTTTCACTAAACCTAAACCTCACCACAACCCTAACCCTAACCCTATTCCAAAGCCTATACCTAGCCCTAGCCCTAGTCCTATACATAACCATAAACCTAACCCTAATCCTTACTCTAACACTAACCCTAGTCCTAGCCCTAACCCTAACCATAACCCTAAACCTAACGCCAAACCTAACCTTAACCCTAACCCGAACCCTAACCCTAAGAGTCCCTAATCTGAACCCTAACCCTCATTGTAAACCTCACGCTAACCCTCACCATAACTCTCGCCCTAATCCTCACCCTAATCTTCACCTTCACCCTAACCCCAACTCTAAACCTAACTCTAACCTTCACCCTAACACTCAAGCTAACCCTCACCCTAACCCTAACCCTAAACCTAAACCTAACATTAACCCTTACTCTAACCCTAACCCTAATCCCAATCCTAGCCCTAATCCTATCCCTAGTCCTTGCCCTAAACCTAACCATAAACTTAACCCTAGCTCTAAAGCTAACGCGAACCCTAACCTTAACCCTAACCCTAAACCCAATCCTAAGGGTCCCTAACCCTAACCCTAACCCTAAATCTAACTGTAACCCTCAACATCACACTCACTCTCACCCTAACCCTATCACGCAAACTGACCTTAACACTAACCCTAAACCTCACCCTCAACTTCACCCTCTCCATAACCCTCACCCTAACCCAAAAGGTCACGCTGAACCTCACCCTAACACTCACCCAATCCCTAACCCCAACCCTAACCCTAACGATAACCCTAACCCTAACCCTCACCCTAACCCTAACCCTAACCATCAAATAAACCCTAACACTAATCCTTACCCTCACACTGACCCGCATCCTAAAACTCACTCTCACCCTAAACCTACCCCTAACGCTCACCTTCACTCGAACCGTCACCTTAACCCTAACCCTAACCATAACCCTAAACTTAAGCCTCACCATGACCCTAACCCTAAGCTTCACCCTCACCCTAACCATCACGCCCAACCTAACCCTCAGCCTAACCGTCACCCTAACCCTAACCGTAACCCTAAACCTAACCCTAACCCAAAACAGAACCCTAAACTTAACCCTAACCCTAACACACCCTCTAAGCCTCATCTTCAACCTAACCCTAACCCGAAACCTAACCCTCACCCTAAACCTCACACTAAACCTCAACCTAACCCTAACCTTAACCGTAATCCTAACCCTAACCCTAACCCTAACCCTCGTCCTAGCCCTAAACTTAACTGTAAACCTAACACTAACCCTAAACCTAACGCTAACCCTAACCCTAATCCTAAAGCTAACCCTAACCCTAAGGGTCCCTCCCTCACTCTAACCCTAACCCTAACCCAAAACCTCAACCTAACACTCACCCTCACCCTCAACCTAACCCTAAACGTCACGCTCTCCCTCACTCTCACCCTCAACCTCAGCCTCACCCTAACCCTAAACTTAACCCTCACCTAACCCTAACCCTAACACTCACCCTAATGCTAACCCTAATCCTAACGCTAACCCAAACCCTTACTCTAACCCTAACCCAAAACCTAAACCTAGCCCTAGCCCTAACTCTAAAGATATCCCTAATCCTAATCCTACCCCTAACCCAAACCCTAACCCTCAAACTAACCCTAACCTTAAACCTCACCCTCAGCCTCACCCGAATGCTAAACCTAACCCTAAACCTAACCATAATCCTAACCCTTACCCTAAACCTCAATCTTACCCTAACCATAACGCTAACCCTAAACCTAAGCCTAACTCTTACCGTAACCCTAACCCTAACCCTAAACCTAAACCTTCACTACACCTCATCCTCACCCTCACCCTAACTCTAACCCTAACCCTAACCCTAACCCTACCTCTAATGCAAAGCTTAACCCTAACCCTAACCCTAACACTTACCCTCACCCTAAACCTAAACCAAACGCTCACACTAACTCTCATCCTCACCCTAAACCTAACCCTAAGCCTAAAACAAACCCTATCCTAACCCTGACCCTAAAACTAGCCCAAACCGTTACCCTAACCCTAACCCTAACCCTCACTCTCAACCTAAACCTCACCCTAACCCTCACCCTACCTGTAACCCTACCCCTAAAACTAACCCTAAACCCAACTCTCACCGTAACCCTCACCCTAACCGTAACCCTAACCCTAAATCTAACCCTAACCCTAACCCTCACCATCACCCTCACCCTAAATCTAACCCTTACCCTAACCCTAATCCTAACTCACACCCTCACCCTAACCGTTACCCTAACCGTAACCCTAATCCAAACCCTAAACCTAGCCCTAGCCCTAACCCTATGTATAACCCTAACAATAAACTTAATCCTAACCCTGACCCTAACCCTAGTCCTAACCATAACCATAAACCTAAACCTAACCCTAAACTTAACGCTAACCCTAACTTTAACCCTAACCCTAACCCTAAGTGTCCCTAACCCAACCCTAAACCTTTCCATAACCCTAACCTTAACCTTCACCCTAACACTCACCCTCACCTTAACTCTAACCATAACTCTCACCTTCACCCACACCCTTGCCCAAACCTAACCCTAACACTAACACTAACCCAAACCCTAACATTAAACCTAAACTTAACCCTAACCCTAACCCTCACCCTCACCCTCACAATAACCCTAAACCTAACACTAACCCTCACCCTAACCCTCAACAAACCCAAACCCTCACCGTAACGCTAACCCTAAACCTCACCCTCATGCTACCCCTCAACCTAACCCTCAGCCTCACCATAACCCTAATGCTAACCGTAATCCAAAACCTACACCTAACCCTCATCCTAATCCTAACACTAACCCTTATTCTAACCATCACCCTCAACCTAACCCTTAACCAAATCCTAACCCAAACCCTCACCGTAACGCTAACCCTAAACCTCACCCTCATCCTATCCCTCAACCAAACCCTCAGCCTCACCATAACCCTAATCCTAACCCTAATCCAAACCCTACCCCTAACCCTCATCCTAATCCTAACCCTAACCCTTATCCTAACCATCACCATAACCCTAAACCTACCCAAACCCTAAACATAAACCCTAACACCTAACTCTATCCCAAACCCTACCCCTAACCCTCATCCTAATCCTAACCTTAACCCTTACCCTAACCCTCACCCTAAACCTCACCCTCACCCTAACCCTAACCCTAACCCTGATCCTCACCATCACACTAACCCTAACCTTAAAACTCACCCTATCCCTCACCCTAACCCTCACCCTAACCCTAAACTTCACCCTAACGCTCACTCTCAACCTCACCCTAAACATAACCCTAACTCTACCCCTCAACCTCACCAAAACCCTCACCCAACCCTCACCCTAACCCTAACCCTAACCCTCACCCTCAACCAAACCCTAAACCTTGTCCTCATCCTAACCCTAAATCTAACACTAACCCAAATCATAGACCTAACCCTAACCCTCACCCTCACCCTAACCCTCACCCTACCCCTACCCCTACCCCTAAAACTAACCCTAAACCCAACTTTCACCGTAACCCTCACCCTAACCGTAACCCTAACCCTAACCCTAATACAAACCCAAACCTAGCCCTAGCCCTAACCCTATGTATAACCCTAACAATAACCCTAATCCTAACCCTAACCCTAACCCTAGTACTTGCCCTAACTATAACCATAAACCTAAACATAACCCTAAACTTAACGCTAACCCTAACTTTAACCCTAACCCTAACCCTAAGTGTCCCTAACCCAACCCTAAACCTAACCATGACCTTAACCTTAACCTTCACCCCAACACTCACCCTAACCTTAACTTTAACCATAACTTTCACCTTCACCCTCACCCTACCCCAACCCTAACACTAACACTACACTAACCCAAACCCTAAACCTAAACCTAATCTTAACCCTAACCCTAACCTTAACCCTCACCCTCAACCTCACAATAACCCTAAACCTAACACTAACCCTCACCCTAAACCTAACCCTAACCCTCACCCTAACCCTCAACCAAATCCTAACCCAAACCCTCACCATAACGCTAACCCTAAACCTCACCCTCATCCTACCCCTCAACCTAACCCTCAGCCTCACCATAACCCTAATCTTAACCCGAATCCAAACCCTACCCCTAACCCTCATCCTAATCCTAAACCTAACCCTTATCCTAACCATCACCCTAACCCTAACCCTACCCTCAGCCTCACCATAACCCTAATCTTAACCTCAATCCAAACCCTACCCCTAACCCTCATCCTAATCCTAACCTTAACCCTTACCCTAACCCTCACCCTAACCCTAACCCTAACTCTAACCCTCACCCTCACCCTAACCCTACCTTAAAACTCACCCTATGCCTCATCCTAACCCTCACCCTCACCCTAACCCTAAACTTCACCCTAACGCTCACTCTCAACCTCACTCTAACCATAACCCTAACTCTACCCCTCAATCTCACCCGAACCCTCACCCAAACCTCACCCTAACCCTAACCCTAACGTTAACCCTAACCCTCACCCTCAACCTAACCCTAAACCTTATCCTCTTCCTAACCCTAAATCTAACCCTAACCCAAATCATAGATCTAACCCTAACCCTCACCCTCACCCTAACCCTCACCCTACGCCTAACCCTACCCCTAAAACTAACCCTAAACCCAACTTTCACCGTAACCCTCACCCTAACAGTAACCCTAACCCTAACCCTAAATCTAAGCCTAATCCTAATCCTCACCCTCACCCTTACCCTAAACCTAACCCTTACCCTAACCCTAAACCTAACTCACACCCTCACCCTAACCGTTACCTTAACCCTAACCCTAATACAAACCCAAACCTAGCCCTAGCCCTAACCCTATGTATAACCCTAACAATAATCTTAATCTTAACCCTAACCCTAACCCTAGTCCTAACCATAACCATAAACCTAAACATAACCCTAAACTTAACGCTAACCCTAACTTTAACCCTAACCCTAACCCTAAGTGTCCCTAACCCAACCCTAAACCTAACCATGACCTTAACCTTAACCTTCACCCTAACACTCACCCTAACCTTAACTTTAACCATAACTCTCACCTTCACCCTCACCCTACCCCAACCCTAACCCTAACACTACACTAACCCAAATCTTAACCCTAAACCTAACCTTAACCCTAACCCTAACCCTCACCCTCACCCTCACCCTCACAATAACCCTAAGCCTAACACTAACCCTCACCCTAAACCTAACCCTAACCCTCAACCTAACCCTCAACCAAATCCTAACCCAAACCCTCACCATAACGCTAACCCTAAACCTCACCCTCATCCTATCCCTCAACCAAACCCTCAGCCTCACCATAACCCTAATCCTAACCCTAATCCAAACCCTACCCCTAACCCTCATCCTAATCCTAACCCTAACCCTTATCCTAACCATCACCATAACCCTATCCCTACACTAACCCTAAACATAAACCCTACCACCTAACTCTATTCCAAACCATACCCCTAACCCTCATCCTAATCCTAACTTTAACCCTTACTCTAACCCTCACCCTAAACCTCACCCTCACCCTAACCCTAACCCTAACTCTAACCCTCACCCTCACCCTAACTCTAACCTTAAAACTCACCCTATCCCTCACCCTAACCATCACCCTAACCCTAACCCTCACCCTCACCCTCATCCTAATTCTAAACCTCACCCAAATGCTCACTATCAACCTCACCCTAACCATAACCCTAACTCTACCCCTCAACCTCACCCCAACCGTCACCCAACCCTAACTCTAACCCTAACCCTAACCCTCACCCTTAACCTAACCCTAACCCTTATCCTCACCCTAACCCTAAATCTAACCTTAACCCAAACCATAGACCTGACTCTAACCCTCACGCTCACCCTAACCCTCACCCTCACCCTAAGCCTAACCTTAACCCTAACCCTAAACCTAACCCTAACCCTAACCCAAACCCTAACCCTAACCTAACCCTAACCCAAACCCTAACCCTCACCCTAACCATAATGCTAACCCTCACCCTAACCCTAAACCTCACTAAAACTAACCCTAAACCTAACCCTCACTGTAACCCTCACCCTAACCCTAACCCTAACCATCACCCTCACCCTATCCCTATACCGTACCCTTACCCTTTCACTAAACCTAAACCTCACCACAACGCTAACCCTAACCCTAATCCAAACCCTATACCTAGCCCTAGCCCTAGTCCTATACATAACCATAACCCTAACCCTAATCCTTACCCTAACACTAACTCTAGTCCTAGCCCTAACCATAACCATAACCCTAAACCTAACCCTAAACCTAACGCTAAACCTAACCTTAACCCTAACCCGAACCCTAAACCTATGGGTCCCTAATCCTAACCCTAACCCTCATCGTAAGCCTCACGCTAACCCTCACTGTAACTCTCACCCTAACCCTCACCCTAACCTTCACCTTCACCCTAACCCTAACCCTAACCCTAACCTTAACTCTAAACCTAATGCTAACCCTCACCCTAACACTCAAGCTAACCCTCACCCTAACCCTAACCCTAACCCTAAACCTATCACTAACCCTCACTCTAACCCTAACACTAATCCCAATCCTAACCCTAATCCTATCCCTAGCCCTTGCCCTAAACCTAACCATAAACTTAACCCTAGTTCTAACCCTAACGCGAACCCTAACCTTAACCCTAACCTTAAACCCAATCCTAAGGGTCCCTAACCCTAACCCTAACCCAAATCTAACCGTAACCCTCAAAATCACCCTCACCTTAACGCTAAACCTATCACTCAAACTGACCCTAATACTAACCCTAAACCTCACCCTCACCTTCACCCTCTCCCTAAACCTAATCCTAACCCTCACCCTAACCCAAACCGTCATGCTAAACCTCAACCTAACACTAAACCTATCCCTAACCCTTTGCCTGACCCTAACGATAACTCTAACCCTAAACCTCACCCTAACCCTAACCCTAACCATCAGACAAACCCTAACCCTAATCCTAACTCTAACCCTTACCCTCACACTGACCATCACCCTAAATCTCACTCTCACCCTAAACCTACCCCTAACGCTCAGCTTCACTCGAACCGTCACCTTAACTCGAACGCTAACCCTAAACTTAACCCTAACCCTAAACTTAATCCTAAGGGTCCCTAATCCTAACCCTAACCCTAAATCTAACCCTAACACTCACTGTCACCCTCAACCTCACCCTAACCCTAAACCTAACACTCAAACTCACCCTAACACTAACCCTAAACCTCACCTTCACCCTCACCGTCACCCTAACCCTAACAGAAACCCTAACCGTAACCCTTACTGTCACCCAAACTCTATCCCTAACCCTACCCATAACACTAACCTCAAACTAATACTAACCCTAACCCTAACCCTAATCCTAGCACTAACCGAAACCATAAACCTAAATCTCATCCTAAACCTCATTCTAACCCTAACGATCACCCTAATCCTAACCCTAACCCTAATCCTCAACCTCACCCTAACCCTAACCCTAATCCTAACCCTAACCCTAAACCTCACCCTAACACTCACCCTAACCCTAAACCTAACCCTCATCCTAACCCTAACCGTCAACCTTCTCCTCACCCTCACCCTAACCCTAACCCTAACCCTAACCCAAACCCTAACCCTAACCATAACCCTAACCATAACCCTATCCCTAACCCTTACCCTAAACCTCCCCTAACCCTAATCCTAACCCTAACCGTAACCCAAAACCTAAACCTAGCCCTAGCCCCAACCCTAAACATAACACTAACCCTAACCCCAAACCTAAACATGAGGGTTTCTAAACCTAACCGTAACCCTTAACCCAAAAGCTAACCCAAACCATAACCCTAACTGGAACACTAACCCTAAACACAACCCCTTAATCCTAACCCAAACAAGACTAAAAACCCTAAGGGTCCCTAAATCTAATGCTAACCTTCACTCTAACCCTAACCCTCACCATAAACCTAATCCTAAACCTAAACCTAACCCTAACCATAACCTTAATCATTACCCTAACCCTACCCCTAAGGGTCCCTAACCATAACCCTAATTCAAACCCTAAACCTAACCCCAAACCTCAACCTTACTTTAACCCTAACCGTAACCCTAATATTAAACCTCACCCTAACCGTCATCCTAAACCTAATCTTAAACCTAACCCTAACCCTAACCCAAACCCTAACCCTCAACCTAAACCTAACCCTAACCCTAATTCTAACCCTAACCCTCATCCTAACCCTAGCCCTAACCCTAAACCTAAACCTAAACTTAATCCTCACCCTCACCCTCACACTAATCCTTACACTAACGCTAACCCTCATCCTCATCTCACCCTCACTCTAACCCTCACCCTCACCCTCACCTTCACCCTCTCTTTCACCATCACTCTAACACTGTTAACCTCACCCTAAATATAACCCTAAATCTAACCCTCACTCTAACCCTCATTCTAACCGTAACACTCACTGTAAAACTAACCCTAACCCTAAACCTCAACCTCATCCTAACCCTAACCCTCACCCTCACCCTAACCCTCACCGAAACCCTAACTCTAACCCTAAACCTAACCCTTACCCTAACCCTAAAACTAAACCTAACCATAACCATAACCCTAACCGTAACCCTCATCTTAACCCTAACCCTAAACTTCACCCTATTCCTAAACCTAACGCTAATCCAAACCCTAACCCGAACACTAACCCAAACCCTAAACTTAGTCCTAGCCCTAAACCTAATTCTCACCCTAACCTAAGCGTACCTAAACCTAACCTTACCCTGACCCTAAACATAACCCCTAACTCCTAATCCAAACCCTAACCCTAAACATAAGAGTCCCTAATCCTAACCCTAATCCTAACCCTAACACTAACCCTAGTCCTAGCCCAAACCCTGACCCTAACGCTAAGCATAACCTTAACCCTATCCCTAACCCTAACAATAACCCTCACAATAACCCTCACCCTAACCCTCACCTTCACCCTAACCCTAACCCTAACACTAAACCTAATGTAAACCCTCACCCTAACCCTCAACCTAACCCTCAGCCGAACCCTAACCCTAACCCTAAACCTAACCCTCACCCTCACCCCAACCCTCACCCTTACCCAAACCCTAACCCTTGCCCTCGCCGTCACCATAAACGTAACCCTAATCCTCACCCAAACCCTCACCTTCATCGTCACCCTAATCCTAACCATAAACCTAACCCTCAACCTAACCCTCACCCTCACCCAAACCCTCACCTTAACCCTAATCCTAACCCTAATCCTAACCCTCGCCATCACCCCAACCCTCACCCTCAAACTGACCCTGACACTTGCCCTCACCGTCACCATAACCCTAACCCTAATCATCACCCTAACCCTCAACTTCACCATCATCCTAATCCTAACCATAACCCTAAACCTCATCCTAACCCTCACCTTTACCCTAACCCTCACACTCACCCTAACCCTTACTCTCACTCTCACGCTAACCCTAACTCTAACTGTCACCGTAAATCTAACCCACACCTTCAACCTAACCCTCAAGCTCACACTCACCCTAACCATAACCCTAACCCTAAACCTCACCCTAACCCCAACCCTAACCCCAGCACTTAACTTAACCCTAAACCTAACCCTAAAACTAACCCTCACCCTAACCCTCACCCTCACCCTCAACCTAACCCTAACCCTAACCCTAACATTCACCAAAACCCTCACCCTAACTGTAACCCTTACCCTAACACTAAACTTAAGCCTCACCCTAATCCTAACCTTAAACCTGAGGCTCACCCTAACCCTCACCCGCATCATAACCCTTACCTTAACCCTCACCATCACCCTCAACCTCACCCTAACCCTAACTCAATCCTTATCCCTAACCCTCAACCTAACCCAAAACCTCACACTAACCGAAACTCTAACTCTCAAACAAACCCTAACCCTAACCCTAAACCTAACCCTAACCCTCACCCTCACCCTCGGCCTCAGGCTAAACCTCACCCTAACCCTAACCCTACCCCTAACCATGACCTTCACCTTAACCATCACCCTCAACTTAACCCTTACCCTAACTCTCACCCACAACCTCAACCTCACCCTAACCCTAACCCAAACCTTAGCCCTAACCATCAACCTAACCCAAACCTCACCCTAAACCTAACCATAACCCTCAAACAAACACTAACCCTAATCCTCACCCTTACCCTAACACATAATCCTAACCCTAAACCTCACCCTAACCCTAACCCTCATCATCACCCTCACCCAAACCCTCAACCTAACCCTAACCCTAACCATGAACTCACCCTAATCTTAACCCTAACTCTCACCCACACCCTAACCCTAACCCTCACTCTAACCCTTACCATAACCCTCACCCTCACCCTAACCTTCACCCAAACCCTAACTCTCACCCTCACCCTCAAACGCACCCTAACCCTAACCCAAACCTAAACCCTATTCCTCAAACTAACACAAAACCTCACCCTAATCCTAACCCTAACCTAGAAAGAAACCCTAAATCTAACCCTAACCCTCACCCTCAACCTCACCCTCACCCTAACCCTCACCTTAACCATAACCCAACTCCTAACGCTCACCTCCAATCTAATGGTCACCTTAATCCTAACCTTAATCCTAACCCTAAACAATAACCATAACCCTAAACCTCACCCTAAACCTCACCCTCACCCTAACCCTCACTTTCACCTAACCCTCACCTTAACCCTAATCCTAACCCTGTCATAACCTTTACCCTCATCCTAACCCTAACACCCACCCTAACACTCACCCACACCCTAACCCTAATCCAAATCCTAACACTAACCCGAACCCTAACCCTACCCTAACACTCACCCTAACCCTCACCCTAACTCTCACCCTAACCCTAACACTAACTCTAATAATATCCCTAAACCTAACCCTAGTTCTAGCCCTAAACTTAACCATAAGCCTAACCCTAACCTTAACCCTAACGCTAAACCTAACCGTAAACCTAAAGCTAACCATAACTCTAAGGGTAACTAACCCTGAACGTAAAACTAACCCTATCCCTCACCCTCACCCTCACCCTCACCCTGACCCTAACCCTAACTCTAACCCTAACCTTCACCCTAACCCAAAACCTCACACTAAACCAAACCCTAACCCTCACCATAACCCTCATCCTAAACCTAACTGTAACCCTAAACCTAACCCTAATCCTCACCCTCACCATAACGCTAATCCTAACCTTAACCCTAACCCTAACACTAATCCTCACCCTAACTCACACTGTAACCCTCACCCTAACCATAACCCTAACCTTACGCTGACAATCACCCTCAACCTCACCCTAACCCTATCCGTCACCCTGTCCTTCACCCTCACCCTAATCTTCACCCTCACTCTAACCCTAAGCCTCACCCTAACCCTAACCCTCACCCAAACCCTCACACTAACCCTCACCCTAACCCTAACCCTCACCCTATTCCTAATCCTAACGCTAACCCAAACCCTAACCTTAACTCTCACCCTAACCCTAACCCTAATCCAAACCCTAAACCTAGCCCTAGCCCTAACCCTAAAAAAAACACTAACCCTAACCCTAAACCTCACCCTAACCATAAGGGTCCCTAAACTTCATCCTAACCCTTAAGCCAAACCCTAATCCTAACCAAAAACCTAACCCTAACCCTAACCCTAAACATAACCCCTAACCCCTAACCCAAACCCTAACACTAACCATAAGGGTGCCTAACCCTAACCCTAATCCTACCCCAAGGGTCCTTAACCCTAACACTAACCCTCACATTAACCCTAACCTTAACCCTCACTGTAACCCTAACCCTAACCCTAAACCTTACACTCACCCTCACCCTATCCTTCACCCTAACCCTAACCCTAACCGTAATCCTAACCTTAACCTGAACCCTAGTCCTAGCTCAAACCCTAACCATAAACCTAACCCTAATCCTAAACCTAAAGCTAACCCTAACCTTAACAATAACCCTAAACCTAACACTAAGAGTCCCTAACCCTAACCCAAACCCTAACACTCACCCTCACCCTCAACCTCACTCTAACCCAAGCCCTAATACCAACCCTAACCTCACCCTCACCCTGACCCTCATCCTCACCCTCATCCTAACCATCACCCTAAACATGACCCTAACCCTCACCCTCAACAAAAACCTCACCCTATCCCTAACCCTAACCGTAAGCCTCACCCTAACCTTTATCTCAACCTTAAACCTAACCCTAACCCTCACCATCACCCTAAACTTCACCCTCACCCTAACCCTCCCCCTAAAACTCACCCTCAGTCTCACCCTAATCCTCCCCCTCCCCCTCACCCTAACCCTAAACTTAACCCTACCCCTAACTGAAACCCTAACGGTAAACCTAACAATAACTGTAATGCTTGTCCTAACCCTCACCTTCAACCTAACCCTAACCCTGACCCTCACTGTGACCCTCACCCTAAACCTAACCCTAACCCTAACCCTAACCCTTAACCTCACACCAAACCTCATCCTAACCCTCCCTCTAACACTAACACTAACCCTCACCCTAACCCTCACCCTAACCCTCACCCTAACACTCACAATCACCCTATCCTCGCCCTCACCCTCACCCTCACCCTAACCCTAACCCCCACCCTAACCCTAACCCTAACCCTAAACCTAAAACTCACCCTCAGCCCAACCCGCACCGTAACCCTAACCCTCACCCTAAACCTCACACTCAGGCTCACCCTAACACTCACGTCTCACCCTAAAAATCATCCTAAGCCCCAATTCACCCTAAGTCTAACCTAACACTAACACTAAACCTAAAACTAACCTTCACCCTAACACTCATCCTCACTCTTACCCTAACACTAACCCTAACCCTAACCCTCAGCCTATCCCTTAACCAACCCTAACCCTAACCCTAAGCCTATCCAAAACCCTAAACCTAGCCATAGCCCTAACCCTAAATATAAACCTAAACCTAAACATAATACTCACCCTAACCGTAAGGTTCCCTTAACCTAACCCTAACCCTTAACCAAATTGTAACCCTAAACCTAACCATAAGCGTCACCCGAATCCTAAGCGTCACCCTTACCCTTAACCTAAACCTAACCCTAATCCTAACCATAGCCCTCACCCTAACACTCAACCTAACCCTCACCCTAACTCTCACCCAAACCCTAACCTTAACCATCACCCTTACCCTCACCCTAAACCTCACCCTAACCCTCCCTCTAACACTAACACTAACCCTCACCCTAACCCTCACCCTAACCCTCACCCTAACACTCACAATCACCCTAACCCTAACCCTCATACTGAACTTCTCCCTAACCCTCACCCTAACCCTAACCCTAACCGTCAACCTAATCTGAATCCTAATCCTACCCCTTTCCCTCACCCTAACACTCACCCTCACACTTGCCCTAAACCTAACCCTAACCCTAAGCCTAACCAAACTCCTAACCCTTACCCTAACCCAAACTCTAACCCTCACACTCCCAATAACCCTCACCCTCACCCTAATCCTAACCCTAACCCTATCCCTCAGGCCAATCCTCACCCTTAACCTAACCCTCAACCCCACCCTCACCCTCACCCTTACCCTCACTCTCACAGTCACCCTAACCCTACCGTAACCCTAACCCTCACCGTCGCCCTATCACCCACACCCTTACCATAACCCTAGCCCTAAACTTAACCTAGCCCTAGCTCTAACCCTAACATAACCCTAACCATGACCCTAATCCTAACCCTAACCGTAATGATCCCTAAAACTAAACCTAACTCGTAACACAAACAATAAACCTTACCATTAACGTAACCCTAACCCTAAAACTAAACATAACCCCTAACTCTTAACCCAAACCCTAACCTTCACCAAAAGGGTCCCTAAACCAAACCTTAACACTAACACTCACCATAACCCTCACCCTAACTCTAACCTGTACCCTAAACATAACCCTAACCCTAAACCTAAATCTCATCCTAACCCTCACCCTCACTGTCACCCTAACCTTAACCCTAACCCTAACCCTAACTACAATCCAAACCTTAACCTAACCCTAACTGTAACCGTCACCCTCACACTCTCCCTAACCCTAAACATAACCCTAACCCTAAGCCTAACCCAAACCCTACACCTAGACCTATCCCTAACCGTAAACATAACCGTGACTCAATCCCTAATCCTAACCCTAACCATAAGGGTCCAGAAACCTAAACCTAACCCTTAAGCCAAACCCTAACCTTAATCCCAACACTACCCCTAACCGTAACCATCACCCTCACACTCACGCTAACCCTAAAACTAACCCTAACCATAAACCTAACCCAAACCCTCACCCTCACCATAACCCTAATCCTAACCCTCAGCCTAACCCTAACACTAACCCTCACCCTGACCCTCACCCTAAACATAACCCTAACCCTCACCTAACCCTCACACTCAACCTTATCCTAACCCTAATCCTAGTCCTAACCCTAACCCTAACCCAAATCCTAACCCTCACCCTAACCATAACCCTCACCCTAGCCCTAACTCTAACCCTAAACCTCACCCTAACCCTCACCCACACCCTCACCTTAACCCTAACCCTAACTCCCCTTAAAACTCACCCTGACACTAAGATTCACCCTCACCGTACCCTCACCGTAAACCTCACTGTCACCCTCACCTAACCCTCACCCTCACCCTCACCCTAACCATAACCCTCACCCTCACCTTCACCCTAATCCTACCCCTAACCCTACCCCTAACCCTAACCCTAACACTTACATTAACCTAACCCTAAACCTAACCCTAACCCTAACCCTCACCTTAAACCACATTCTCACCCTCACCCTAAGCCTCACCCTCACACTCACCCTAAACCTCACTCTCACTCTCACCCTCACCTTACCCTAACCCTCCCCCTCACCCTCAACCTAAACGAAACTCTAACCCTAACCCTAACCATAACTCTAATCCAAAACTTAACCCAAATCCTAACCCTAACCCTCACCCAAATCGTAACCATAACAATAACCCTTACCTTAACCCTAACCCTAACCTAACCCTTACCCTAACCCTAACACTAACCATAACCCTAACCCCCACCCTCACCCTCACCCTCATCCTAAACCTAAACCTCAGCCTTCCCCTCACCTTCGTCCTAACCCTAAACCTAACCGCAAACCGAACCATCACCCTAACACTAAGCTTAAGCCTAAGCCTAATCCTAAACCTAACCCTAACCCAAAACTTTACCCTAAACCTAACCCTCTCCCTAACTCTCACTCTAACCCTGACCTTCACCCAAATCTTAACCCTAACCCCAAACCTCAACCTCACCCTTACCCTAACCCTAACCCTAACCCTCACCCAAATCCTAAACCTAGCCGTAGCTCTAAACCTAAACATAACCCTAAATCTAACCCTAACAGAAAGGGTCCCTAAACCTAACCCCAACCCAAACCCTCACACTCACCCTAACCATAAACTAACCCTATCCCTAACCCTAAACATCACCCCTAACTCCTAACCCAAACCCTAACCCTTACCCTAAGGCTCCCTAACCCTAACCCTAATCCTAACCCTAACTCTAACTCTAGTCCTAGCCCTAACCCTAACCATAAATCAAACCCTAACCCTAAGCCTAAAGCTAATCATAACCTTAACACGAACCCCAACCC
Source organism: Megascapheus bottae (assembly GCA_024803745.1). Lineage (NCBI taxonomy): Eukaryota > Metazoa > Chordata > Mammalia > Rodentia > Geomyidae > Megascapheus > Megascapheus bottae. The sequence continues at coordinate 956,359 of JANJXV010000043.1, read as the reverse complement.
TAACATTAAGAGTCCCTAACCCTCAACCTCATCCTCACCCTAATCCGAACGTAATCCTAACCATAACCCAAACCTTAACCCTAACCTTAAACCTAACCCTAATACACACCATCACCCTCACCCTCACTCTAACCCTTACCCTAACCCTAACACTAACCCTCAACCTAACCCTAACTCTAACCCTAAACCTTACACTCACGCTAACCCTCATTCTAACCCTAGCAGTAACCCTCAACCTCACCCTCACACTCACCCTCACTCTCAACCTTACTCTCACCTTAACCCTAACCTAACGCTAACCCAAACCCTCACCCTAACCCTAAACCTCCCCCTCACCGTAACCCTAACTGTAACCCTAACCCTAACCCTAAACCAAATCCTAACCCTCACTCTAACCCTAACCCTAACCCTAACAGTAACACTCACCCTCACCCTAACCCTCACCCTCACCCTAACCCTCACTCTCACCCCAACCCTAACCTAACGCTAACCCAAACCCGCACCCTAAACCTAAACCTCACCCTCACCCTCACCGTAACCCTAACCCTAACCCTAACCTTAATCCAAATTCTAACCCTTGCCCTAACCCTAAAACTAAACCTAACCGTCACCCTCACCCTATCCCTAACCCTAACCATAACCCTAACCCTAACCCTTAACCCAAACCCTAACTCTAAACCTTTCTCTCACCCTAACCCTAATCATCACCCTCACCCTCACCCTAACCATAGAACTAACCTTAACGGTAACCCTCACCCTCAGCCTCACCCTCATCATAACTCTAATCCTAACCCTCACCCTAACCCTAACTCTAACCCTCACCCTAACCATACCCCTAACCCTCACCTAATCCTCACACTCAACCTCACCCTAACCCTAATCCTAACCCTAACCCTAAGCCAAATCCTAACCCTCACCCTAACCCTAACCCTAAACCACGCCCTAAACCTCACCCTAACCTTCAGCTTCACCCTAACCCTGACCCTACTCCTAACTCTAAACCTAACACTAACACTCACCCTAACCCTAACCCTAACCCTAACCCTAAACCTAATCCTCACGCTCACCCCAATCCTCACCCTCACCTTCACCCTTACCCTACCCCTAACCCTCACCGTCACCATGACTCTAACCCTAATCCTTCCCCTAACCCTCATCTTCACCATAACCCAAATCCTAACCATAATCCTCAGCCTCACCCCAAATCTAACCCTAACCCTAACCCTAACGCTAAATATCCTTAACCCTAACCCTAACCCTAACCTAAGGGTCCCCAACCCTAACCCTAACGCTCTCAGTAACCCTCACCCTAACCCTCACCCTCACCCTCACCCTCAACCTAACCCTCACTCTTACCCTCATCCTAACCCTAAACCTAACCCTAACCCCCACTGTAACCTTAACCCTCACCCTCACCCTAACTCTCAGCCTCACCTTCACCCTAACCCTAACCCTAAACCTAATCATCATCCTAACCCTAACCCTAACCCTAACCTAATCCTAACCTTTAAGCTAAACCTAACCCTAAAACTAACCCTAACCCTCATTCTAACCTTCAGCCTCACCCTAACCCTAAACCTATCCCTAAATCTAACCCAAAGCCTAACCTAAACCTAAACCTAACCCTCACCCAAACAATAACCCTAACCCTAACACTTACCCTACACCCAACCCTAACCCTAACCCTCACACCAACCCTAAAACTAACCCTAAACCTAACCCTAACCCTAACCCTAACCCTCACCCTAACCTTCACCCTCACCCTCACCCTAACCCTAACCCTCTCCCTCCCCCTAACCCACACCCTAAACCTAACCCTAAACATAAACCTAACCCGCAACCAAATCCTCACCCTAACCCTAACCCTAACCCTCAAACAAACCCTAAACAAACCCTAACTTAACCCACCCCTAAGCCTCAACTTCACCTTAACCCTAACCCTAACCCTAACCTCCACCCCAACCCTCACCCTACCCTAACACTAATCTTAATCCTAACCCTAAGCCTAACCCTAGTCGTAGCCCTAAACTTAACCATTAACCTAACCCTAATCCTAACCCTCACTCTCACTGTATCCCTAAACCACACCCTCGGCCTAAATCTAACCCTAATCCTAACCCTCACCCTCACCTAACCCTAGCCCTATTCCTAACCCTCACCCTCACCCTAACCCTAACCAGCACCCTCACCATAACTCTAAACATAACCCTAAACCTCATCCTAAACCAAGTCCACCCCCTTACCCTAACCCTACCATTCACGCTAACCCTCAACCTAAACCTCACCCTAACCCTAACCCTAACCGTCACCCTAATACTAATCCTAATCCTTACCGTAACCCTCACCCAAACCATCATGCTAACCCTCATCCTCAACCTAACCCTAACCCTAACCCTAACCAGTACCCTAACCATAAACTTTGCCCTAACCCTAACGCTAACCGTAACCCAAACCCTAACTCTACCCCTACCCCAAACCCTAATCCTAACCCTAACCCAAATTCTAACCCTAACACAACCCTAAAAGTAACCCTCACCCGCACCCTAACTCTAACTGTAACCATAACCATATCCCAAACCCTAACTCTAAAACTAACCCTAGCCCTAACCCTCACCCTAATCCTAACCCTAACCCTAACCCTAGTCCTATTCCTAATCCTAACCATAAACTTAACCCTAAACCTAACCGAAACCCTAACTCTAACCATACCCATAACCCTAACCCTACCCTAACCTTAACACTGAACCTAACCCTCACCCTCACCCTAACCTTAACCTAACCCTCACCCTCACCCTCACCCTCACCCTAATCCTAACCCTAATGCCAACCGTAACCCTAACACTACCCCTAATCCTAAACCTCACCCTTACACTAACCATAATCCAAATCCTCACCCTAATTCTAACGCTAACCCAAACCCTAACCCTAACCCAAACCCTAAACCTAGCCCTAGCCCGAACCTGAAACATAACCCTAACACTAACCCTAATCCTAACCCTAACCGTTAGTGTCCCTAAACCAAACACTAACATTTAACACAAACCCTAACCCTCACCAAAAACCTAACACTAACCCTCACCCTAAACATAACCTCTAACTACTAACTCAAACACTAACACTAACCAGAAGGGTCCCTAACCCTAACACTAATCCTAACCCTAACCCTACCCATATTCCTCGCCCTAACCCTAAATATAAACCTAACCCTAACCCTAACGCTAAAGTTACCTTAACCCTAACCCTTACAATAATCCAAGGGTCCCTAAACCTAACCTCAGCCCTCTCCATAACCCTCACCATAAACCTCACAGTAACCCTTCCCATAACCCTCACCCTAACACTCACCGTAACCCTAATACTAACCCTGAACCTAACCCTAACTGTAAACCTAACGCTAACACTCAACCTAAACCTCACCTTAAACCTAACCCTAACCCAAACGTTACACTCACCCTCAACGTAATGTTCACACTAACACTAACCCTAACACAAATCCTAACTCTAACCCTAACCCTAATGCCAACCCTAACACTCACCCTCACCCTAACCCTCACACTAACCATAACCCTAACCATAAGCCTCACCCTAAACCTAATCCCAACCCTGAGCCTACCTTTAACCCTAACCCTCACCATAAACTTCACCCTCACACTAACCCTCACCCTAACCCTCACCCTCAGGCTCACCCTAACCCTCACACTCACCCTAAACCTAACCCTAGCCCTAACCCTATGCCTAACCCAAACCCTAACCCTAACCCTCGCCCTAATCCTCAACTTCACCCTAACCATAACCCTCACCCTCAGGCTCACCCTAACCCTCACACTCACCCTAAACCTAACCCTAGCCCTAACCCTATGCTTAACCCAAACCCTAACCCTAACGCTCGCCCTAATCCTCAACTTCACCCTAACCCTAACCATAAACCTCACCCTGACCCTCACCCTAACCCTCACCCTCACCCTAACCCTCACCCTAACTTTCACCCTAATCCTAATTCTAATGCTAACCCCACTACTAACCCTAAGCCTAACCCTAACCCAAACCCTAAACCTAGCCCTAACCCTGAACATAACCCTAACCCTAACCCTAACTGCAAGGGTCCCTAAACCTAACCCTCACCCTTAACACAAACTCTAACCCTAAAAAAACCTAACCCTAACCCTAAGCCTAAACATAACCCCTAACTCCTAACCCAAACCCTAACCCTAACCAGAAGGGCCCCTAACACTAACCCTAATCCTATCCCTAACCCTAACCCTAGTCCTAGCCCTAATCCTAACCATAAACCTATCCCTAACCCTAAACCTAACACTAACGATAAACTTAACCCTAACCTAACCCTAACCCAAGGGTCCCTAACCCAAACCCTAACGCTCACTGCAACCCTCACACTAACCCTCACCATAACCCTCACCCTAACCCTCATCGAATTCCTAACACTAAAGCTAACCCTAACCCTAACTCTAAACCTAACGCTAACCCACAACTTGACCCTCACATTAACCTTAACCCTAACCAAAAACCTTATGCTCACCCTCACCCTAACCCTTACCTCACCCTAACCCTAATCCTAACCCTAACCCTAACTCTCGTCCTAGCCCTATCCCTAACCATAAACCTAACATTAACCCTAGACCTAACGCTAAACCTAATCTTAACACAAAAACTAACCCTAACACTAAGGGTCCCTAACCCTAAAACTAACCCTAAACCTAACCCTCACCCTCATCGTAACCCTAAGCCTCAACATCACCCTAACCCTAACCCTAACCCTAACCCTCACCCTAACCCCAATCCTCATCCTAACACTCACCCCAACCATAAATTTAACCCTCACCGTCGCTGTAACCATAAACCTCACCCTTGTCCTAAACATAAACCTAACCCTAACCCTCACCCTAACACTAACTCTAGCCCTATTCCTAACCCTCATCCTCACCCTCGCCCTAACCCTAAACCTCACCCTCAACTTAACCCTAACCCTAAACCTCATCCTAACCCAAATCCTCACCGTAACCCTAACCCTAACACTCACACTAACCCTCACCCTAACCCTAAACCTAAGCCTAAAACTAACTCTAACCTTCACCCTAAATCTAACCCTAACCCTAACTCTCACCCTAACCCTAAACCTCACCCTGACCCTAACCCTAAACCTAACCCTAAACCTAACCCTAACCATAACCCTAAACATAACCCCTAACTCCTAACCCAAACACGAGCACTAACCAGAAGGGTCCCTAACCCTAACACTAATCCTAACACTAACCCTAACCATATTCCTAGCACTAACCCTAACTATAAACCTAACCTTAACACTAATGATAAAGATAACCTTAATCCTAACCCTACCCTAACACCAGGGTCCCTAACCCTAACCCAAACCCTCACCATAACCCTCACTCTAACCCTCACCTTAACACTCCCCTTAACCCTCACCCTAACCCTCACCATAACCCTAATACTAACCCTAACTCTAAACCTAACACTAACACTCAACCTAACCCTCAAATTAACCCTAACCCTAAACCAAAACCTTAACCTCACCCTCACCCTTACCCTAACACTAACACTAACACTAACCCTAACACTTATCCTAACCCTAACCCCAACATTAGTCCTAGCCCTAACCCTAACCATAAACCTAACCCTAATCCTAACCCTAACACTAACCCTAACCTTAACCCTAACCCTAAACCTAACCCTAAGGTTCCCTAACCCTAACCCTAACCCTAACACTCACCCTCACCCTCACACTCACTCTAACCCTCACACTAACCCTAACCCTAACTGTAAGCCTCACCCTAACCCGAATCCCAACCCCAAATCTAACCCTAACCCTTACCTCACCCTAAACTTCAACCTCACCCTAACCCTCACCCTAACTCTAACCCTAACCCAAACCCTAACCCTAACCCTAATCCTAATCCAAATGCTCGTCCTAAACCTCACCTTCACCCTAACCCAAACCTTCACCCTGACCCTCACCCTAACCCTCACCCTAACGCTAACCCCAACCCTCACCCTCATGCTCACCTTAACCCTAAACCTAACCCTAACACTCACCTCACCCAAACCCTCACCCTAATCATCACCCAACCCCTCACCCAAACCCTAACCCTAACTCTAACCCCAAGCCAAACCCTAACAGTAACCCTAATCCTAATCCAAATCCTCACCTTCATCCTAACCCTAACGCTCACCCTGACCCTCACCCTAACCCTCACCGTAACCCTAACCCTAACCCTCACCCTCACCCTAACCCTCACCCCAAACCTCACACTCAGCTCACCCCAATCCTCACCCTAACCCTAACCCTAACTCTAACCCTGTTGGGAGCCAGAGTGGAATCAAACTGTACCTTGATTTGCATCAGACAATCGCTTTATTGTCTTATTGTTTTCTGGCCTTATTCTGTTTAAATGACCTGAGATTTACCATATGAATGTAACACCTGGAAATTCCCTGGTTTCAAGAAGGAATATAAGCCTGGAGTTGAGAATAAACGAGGCTGCAGTTTTTACCTGGGCTGCAGACCTCCTGGACCCCATGTGTTTGTCTCTCTTCTATTTTTTCCAGTCCCTACCCCCTATTTCAGGAACCCCAATTTGCTCTCGTTAGGCCCTGGCAAGTGGCGCCCGAACAGGGACCCTGAAAATCTGGGACGAAGTGGAGGACCCCGCTGTGGTGAGTGACGCATCATAGGACAATTAGGAGAGGATTTTAAGAGAGTGAGAGAGCGGGAGACTGTATTGTCCAGAGTAAAAATTATGGGTCAAATTAATGGCCGCAGGCTATATGTACCAGTCCTAAGAGGCATACTTGAAGCCCACGGAACATGGGTGGGAGAAGGGCAGCTTGAGAGCTTCCTAGAGTTTGTCGAGGAGGAATCCCTAAATTTAGAAACCTGGCCGAGGATAGGGAAAGGAATTCAAGATTATTATAGTGTTTATGGCCCTGAAAAGACCCCAGCAGAGGATATTACTTTATGGAATTTAGTAGATGAATGCTTAGATCTTCGAAATGAGAATCTTGAACTTAATCTTGAATTAAAGAACCCTTCTGAGAAACCTGAGGCTGAGCCATATGCTGCAGCCCGAGAGAATCTAAGTGAGATTTTGAGAAGGGAACAGCCAGCAGATATTGAGTATAAGAGTTCAGGTTAGTATAACAGGGAGGAAAGATATGATGAGGACTGTATGGCTACGGTGGAGAAGAAGTTAGAAGAAATCCTCCATCGACTATCTAAGTCAGGGATAGTGCAGAGATCCCCCACAGAAGTAGGAAATAGATATGAACCCTCGGCCACAATCTCGGCTGAATCTAATCCTTACCCCCTACTGCCAGTGCCTCAGGCTGCAGCCTTGCAGCCCCAACCCCCTTCTCAACTTTTATGCATATCTAAAGGTCCTAGCAACAAGTGCCTCCTAACAGGCACTACAACCTGGCACAGTGCATCCCAACTAAACTTGGCTCAGGCTGCTAAAAGGAGGGAAGATATTTCAGGGCCTCGATGCTTCCCCATTTAATTGATCATGATGAACAAATATACCATCGACCTGTTCCTTTTAAACTATTATGGGACTTAAAGAGTGCCTGCTCCCAATATGGACCAATTGCCCCTTTTACTCAAGTAGCATTGGAGGCCACGTGTACTGACATTTTATGCCCAAGTGACTGGAAGCAGCTTGCCAAAGCATGCCTTAGTGGGGGAGAGTACTTATTATGGGAAACAGAGTTCACTGCAGGGTGTCGAGCTAAAATTGAAGCAAATAGGGCTGCCTTACAGTCTTGATCAGTTGCTAGGAGAGGGAACCTATAAAAACACAAAGATCAATTGGGCTATGCAATGGAAGCCTATATACAATTAAATGCAGCGGCAAAAGAGGCTTGGAAAAAATTACCAAATTCTAACTGTACTAAAAATCTAGTTGAAATTAGACAGGGACCTGATGAACCTTATCAAGAATTTTTGTCTCAATTAATGGAGACTCCAGACCTCCTAGTACAAGATGAGGACGCAAGGAAGGCTATAGTTAGACATATGACCTATGAAAATGCCAACGCCACCTGTCGGGCGGCTATCAGACCCCATAAGAATAAGGGAAGAATTACAGACTAGGTTACACTGTGTGCTGATATAGGACCCTCCTATGTACAAGGCCTCACTTTAGCCTCTGCTCCTCAAGTAAAGACTGTTACTAAATTTATAAAATATAGAGGCCAGCGGCATTCTCTGGCTGCTAGACCCCCAGGGCGTTGCTTCTCTTGTGGACAAATAGGACATTGGATGGCACAATGCCCATGCCAGGCCAAGTTAGAGAAATAAACATCACCTGGCACATGTCCACGCTGTGGTAAAGGGAAGCCCTGGGCTAAAGATTGCAAGTCAGCAACAAATTGCAATGGCCACCCGTTTTTGGGAAACTGGAGAAGGGGCCAGCCCCTGGCCCCACAAAACTATGGGGCAGTCCCTCCCTCTTCTCAGCCACAAGTACATCTTCTAACAACCCCCCAAAATCAGTCTCCAGCCTCTTCCATGCCACCCCAGGCAGCGCAGGATTGGACCTCTGTTCCTCTACCTGCTCAGTATTGACCCCAGAGATGGGGATACAAGCTCTCCCCATGGGGGTCTTCGGCCCCCTTCCCCCGGGATTGGCTGGATTGCTGTTAGGGTGAAGTAGCCCAGCCCTTAAAGGAATACAAATTACCCCTGGCATAATTGACCAGGATTTTACTGGAGAAATTAAGGTTATGGCCTCTGCCCCGTGACAGGTAATATCGATCCCAGCAGGACAAAAAAATAGCACAGCTAGTACTGTGCCTTTACCTCCCGGGGAGACTGCTAATTCCCCACGTGGACAGAGAAGATTTAGGTCCTCTGATATCTATTGGGTACAAATCATAAAACAAGAGAGGACTGAGATGACTTTATTTATTCAAGAAAAGCCCTTTAAAGGAATATTAGACACCGGAGCAGATGTGTCTGTGATATCTAAAAAACATTGGCCAATCCAATGGCCCCTAACAACCTCTATGACTTCCCTACAGGGGATTGGGTATGCAACTGACCCACAGCAGAGCAATGCGATCCTTGCTTGGAGAGATGAGGAAGGGCACTCTGGTCATTTTCAGCCATTTGTCCTGGATCATCTGACAATTAATTGATGGGGTAGTGATATCATGGAAAAAATGGGAGTGTATATGTTTAGTCCTAGTGCTGAGGTCATTAAGTAGCTGCTTGATCAAGGCCTCCTCCCTTCTGGGGGACTAGGCCTAGCAGCACAGGGAGGGCCAGAGCCACTCCAACCCCAGTCTCGCCCACCGAGACAAGGATTAGGGTATTCTTTAACGGGGGCTGCTGTTTGTCCTGCCGCTCACGCCAATCCCATAAATTGGCTTTCAGAAGAACCGGTGTGGTGGAGCAGTGGCCTCTCCCCCTAGAAAAGATCATTGCAGCTCAGCAGCTGGTGCAGGAATAGCTGGATTTGGGACATATTATCCCTTCTAACTCTCCATGGAATTCTCCAATTTTTGTTATAAAGAAAAAATCAGATAAATGGAGGCTGTTACAAGATCTAAGAAAAATAAATGCAACCCTTCTAACTCTCCATGGAATTCTCCAATTTTTGTTATAAAGAAAAAATCAGATAAATGGAGGCTGTTACAAGATCTAAGAAAAATAAATGCAACTATGGAACTGCTGGGGACATTACAGCCCAGCTTGCCCTCACCCATGGCAATCCCAAAGGATACTTATAAAATTATTATAGATTTAAAAGGTTGCTTCTATACTATACCCCTGGCACCTGAAGACTGTAAGCGTTTTGCCTTTAGTGTCCCCTCTGTTAATTTTAAAGAACCCATGAAGCGGTATCACTAGCTCGTGCTTCCACAGGACATGGCAAATAGCCCAACTTTATGTCAAAGTTTTGTAGCTAGAACCATTTCTTCCACCCGTGAAAAATTTTCTTCTGTTTATATTGTTCATTATATGGATGATATCTTGTTGGCTTGTTCTGACCCTACTGTCACACGACAAGCCTTTGGACAACTAAAGCAAAATCTGAGCCTCTTTGGCCTCATAATAGCAGCTGAAAAGGTTCAGGAACACCCCTATTTACATATTTGGGCCATATATTAGGCCCTCACTGCTTTAAAAGCCAAAAAATACAATTAAAAACTTCACACTTAAGTATTTTGCATGATTTTCAGCAATTCTTAGGAGATGTAAACTGGCTCTGGCCTTATATAAAACTATCCACAGCAGAGTTAAAACCCCTCTTTGATCTCTTAAAGGGAGATACCGACCATACATCCTTGCGCAATTTAAATCCCGATGCCAGGAGAGCCATCCAAATCGTAGAAAAGGCAATTTCCCAGCAACAGGTGAACTATTGTGACTACTCGTTACCCTGGGGAGATAGACTTTAGCTACTTCTCACTCCCCAACTGCTGTGTTGTGGCAGAATGGCCCGCTTTTATGGCTTTATCTGCCATCAACACCTGGCAAAGTGCTGACCCCCTATTACGAATTGGTAGCTAATCTGGTACATATGTGCCAAGTGGATTCCTGCAAATATTTAGGCCAGGAACCTCATTTTATTTGTGTTCCATATAATTTACAACAACAAGATTGGCTATTCGCCCCATTGTGATTCTTGGGCTATTGCTTGGGCCAATTATACAGGAAAAATTTTGCATCACTACCCATCTAACAAATTTCTCCAATTTGCTGCATGTCATACGTTTCTTTTTCCTTCCATAGTACAGGCCTTGCCTTTGTCTTCTGCTGCCTTCGTTTTTACAGATGGATCCTCTAATGGAACGGCTGCTTTAACCATTAATGGGAAAACTCAATCTTGAGTTACGGGTTTTTCTCTGCCCAAGAGGTAGAATTAGAGGCTGTTTTACAGGCACTTGTCCTGTTACAAGGTGAGCCCTTTAACTTATACTCAGACAGTCAATATGTAATTCATGCTCTTCAAGTCATAGAAACTGTTCCCTTTATTGGAACTACCAACTCCAATATTCAGACCCAATTTCGCCAAGTACAAACTTTGCTTTGTTCTCGCAACCACCCCGGTTTTTTTGGCTTTGTTCAAGCTCACACTAATCTTCCTGGCCCTTTAAATTAGGGCAATGCAGTTACTGACTCCGCCACCAGAGTTCACTTAACTCAGGTTGAACTTGCTAAGCAGTCACATGCCATCCACCATCAAAACAGTCAAGCCTTGCGCCAACAGTTTAAATTATCTAGAGAAGCGGCACGACAAATAGTTAAGACTTGCTCCAACTATGTCCCTTTTTCACCAGCCCCCCATACAGGTGTAAATCCACAGGGTCTGCTTTCTAATCACATTTGGCAGATGGATGTCACGCACATTCCATCATTTGGCCATTTAAAATATGTTCATGTTACAGTAGATACTTATTCTAATTTCATCCTGGCCACCCCCCTTACTGGGGAAGCTACTAAGCATTGTATTTCCCACTGCCTTCGCTGTTTTGCTGTGATGGGGATTCCCACACAAATTAAAACAGATAATGGTCATGGTTAGGGAGGACATGCATTTCAATCCTTCTGCCAATCTTATAATATCACTCATATTACAGGCATTCCTTATAATCCTCAGGGCCAGGGTATTGTGGAGCGAGCTAATGGATTACTAAAACATCAAATTGTTAAAATACAGAAGGGGGAGTTGTAGCCTGCTACCCCTGTGAATATACTTAATCATGCTTTATTTGTTTTAAATTTTTTGAAAATAGACTTAAAGAATTTTTCTGCTGCTCAGCGATTCTGGGAAAAAAGAGAGCAGCGTGCGTTTGCCTTAGTAAAGTGGAAGGATCCCCTAACTGTTGCTTGGCATGGACCCGATCCTGTTCTAACCTGGGGTCGAGGGCATGTATGTGTTTTTTCACAAGGAGAAAATGATGCCTGCTGGCTGCCTAAACGCTGCGTTTGGATTGTGGAGAGTGACAGTGGCCATCCAAGCATCAACTCACTGGGCCTACACCCCCAACCCTCCAGTGGTGCATCCTGCGACGTGGGAAGGACCTGAGTTATTTGTGCATGTCAATTGGGACTGCTACTGATCCACTTGTTCAACACATTCATATGAGCTGTGTTTCTCCTCCTTTTGCTATTATGTAGGGACCTTATAACATATTCATTGACTCTACACAATTTAATATGTGACAATTGTTCTTTTACAAATTGTATGCTATTGAGATAAAGGATTGTTCTTTTTATTTTGTCTTTACCATCACTTTTCTTAATAACCTTTTTTGTAAAAGATGCCCAGGTGAAAAGCAAAGGCCTCCAGAGGTAAGTAGAAGTCAGCCGACCCTCTGTATGTTTGTGTTTTGTTTTACTTTTTATTTTATTTTATTTTAAAAAAAGGTGCACTGTGGGCCTAAAAGAGAGGCCCCCATCCCCGTCTGAGTTTCTTGTCGATAACAAGGCATACCTGAGAGACCCACCAGCAAGACATGTCTAAATCTAAAAATAGCTGTTTGGTGAAAACATTCATCTGAGCTCATGTTTTTTGTGTTAATTGTATCTGATTGAGTCCAATTTTCTTGTTATATGTCAATGTCTGATTATTTAAAGTCTCCGCTTCTCTGTCTTGTTCGTGTTACATATTTTTCCTTGTCCAGTTTTGTCTTTAATATTGGTACCAGTTCTAACTATGAATCCTTATGGTTTTTCTGTGCATACTCAAGCACACATCCTTGTTATTTATTTGAACATTTCTGGGCCTAGCCGCTCCCGCGTGCCTGCAGTTGTAACAAGCCCTGGAAAAATAAATTCCAGCTCAGTTGCCTTGCAAAAAGTTTTGTTTTGAACCTGGTTCTCACCTGCAAGAGTAAAATTGGCAAAGCTCTCTTGACACAAACTTCCAGAAAATGAACAGCCAATGTTAATTTTCCACGCTTTAAGATCTTTGAGTATGAATGTGTGTGAATGAGTGAGTGAACCTGTTCAAGGTTAAATTATCAGCATGTTGTATAAAACAATGGATAAATTTATACTTAAACACAAACGCAATTGGGTAAATCTAAGCTTAGAACTTCAAGAAAAATATTAGGTTTGAATGTTTTACAATGTCTCAAAGGATTATTACATTGTGTTAAAGAGAAATTGGTAAAAACTATTTTTCTAAAGATCCTGAAATCTGAAAAAAAGGGGGGTGAAGGGAACTAACTCCAGACTTAGACTTTTGGTGCACTGATATTTATAATTCTTGCATTAGGGAAAAACTGTTATTTGAGTTTAAACTGTTGATGGAGTTCTAGGCAGTAATAATCTAAACTGCAGAATAAAACAAAAAGCCTCTTCTAAAGGAAAAGGGAGTGCCTTGGGCCCTAGGGGGCCTGGAGGCAAAGGAAGTTCCTTGAGCCTTAAAGGTTTTTCAAATGCAAATAAAGACCAAAGTGTTAAGAGTTTAAGTTAAAAAGTATAAAAGTTTTAAAGAACATTAGAAATGGTTTCTGAAAAAATTTTAAAAGTAAAGTTGTCCTAAAGTTTTGGTTCAAAAAAAGAAATAAGGAAAATTAGGACTATCAAAATGGTTGCTTAATTGCTATTTCAGCTTACTCTTGTAAGTTACTTTATAGCAATCTTCAGCAGGCCCATGGAGAAGGACAGCAGATCCTCGATCTGATGTAAGTTTGGCCTTCACCAAGTTCCAGGGAAGATCATGCTTAGAGACTATTTCTGAGTTGACCACCTTGTTGCTTCTAACTGGAGTAAAGTGGCCTTTTGTAGGACTCATTGATCTGAAAGCCACAGTTTTGAGCCTGCCCGGACAAAGCAAAGTCCCTGTCAGACTGTGGTGTCTAATCTGCCAGCAGGATGCTGGGACAGAGTTGCTTTGGAGCTCGAAGTGGCAGAGTGCAAGCTCTGAGCTGCAAAGCTGGGGGGAAGCACTCAAACACCAAGCTCAGGACTCACAGTTGCAGGGTGCTAGCCTTGAGCATAACCCTAACCCAAACCCTAACCCACACACTAACCCTAACACTAACCCTAAACCTAACCCTCACCCTCACCATAACCATAACCATAACCCTAACCGCAAGCCTATCCGTAAAGCAAACCCACTAACCCTAAACCTACCCATAAACCTAACCCTCAACTTAACCTTAACCCTAATGCTAACCCTAAACCTGAACCTCACACTCACATTAATCCGAACCCTAACATTAACCCTAACCATAAGACTAACCCAAAACCTAAACCTAGCCCTAGCCCTAACCTAAACATAACTCTAACACTAACCCTATTTCTAACCCTAACAGTAAGTGTCCATAAACCTAACCCTAACTCTTAAGGCAAACCCTAACCCTAACCCTCACCCTAACCCTAACCCTCACGATAACCCTTGCTCTCACCCTCACCCTCACCCTCACCTTCACTCACACTCTCACCATAAACCTCACCCGAAACCTAACCATAACCCTAAACCTAAGCACACTCGAACAATAACCCTAAACCTGACTCTGACACTCACCCTCACTCTAACTCACACCCTTGCCCTAACCCTCACTCTCACCTCATCCTAACCCTAACCCTAACACTCAACCGTACCCTAACAAAACCACTAAACCTCACCCTCACCCTCACCCTCACCTTAGCCCTAACCCTAACCCTAACCCTCACCCTAACCCAAACCCTCACACTAACCCTCACCCCAACCCTCATACAATAGCTCACTCTAACTTTAACCCTAACTCTCACCCTCACCTTAACCCTAACCCAAACCCTAACCCTCACCCTCACCCTCACCGTCACTCTAAACCTAACCCCAAACTTAACCCTAATGCTCACACTCACCTTCATCATCACCCTAACCCTCTCCCTAACCCTAACCCTAAACCTCACCATCACACCAAACCTCACCCTAACAGGAACCCTAATTGTACAACTCACCCTAACCTTAATCCCAACCCTAAATCTAGCAATAGCCCTCACCTTCACCCTAACCTTCACCCTCACCCTAAACCTCACCCTAACCCTCATTCTCAGGCTCATGCTAACCCTCACCCTCACCCTAACTCTAAATCTAACACTCACCCTCACCCTCACCCTAACCCTAACCTTAAGCCCCACCCTAACCATACCCTAACCCTAACCCTCACCCTCGGCCTAACCCTCAACCTCACCCAAACCCTTACCCTCACACTCAGCTTCACCCTCACTGTAACCCTAACCCTAACCCATAACCTAATCTGAACCCTCACCCTAAACCTAAACATAAACCTCACCCTAACCCTCACCCCTAACCTCACCCTAATCCTAACCCTAACCGTAAGCCTAACACTAACACTAACCCCTTCCTCACCCCCACCCTAACCCTCACCCTAACCATCACCCTAATCCTAACTCTAACACTAACCCAAACACTAACCCTAACCATAACCCTAACACTAACACTTACCCAAACACTAAACCTAGCCCTAGCCCTAACCCTAAACATAACCCTAACTTTAACCCTAATCCTAATCCTAACCATAAGGGTCCCATAACCTAACACTAACCCTTAATCCAAACCCTAACCCTTACCAAAAACCTAACCCTAACCCTAACCCTAAATATAACACCTAAATCCTAACCCAAACCCTAACCCTAACCATAATGTCCCCTAAACCTAACCATAATCTTAACCCTAACAATAACTCTATTCCTATCTCTAAACATAACCATAAACCTAACCCTAACCCTAACCCTCACCCTCCCCTCACTTTCACTCTCACCCTAACCCTAACCCTCACCCTAACCCTATCCCTAACCCTCACCCGCACCCTCACCATCACCCTAAACCTAAACCAAAACTTAACCCTTACCCTAAGCCTCAACCTAACCCTAACCCTAACCATAACCATAACACTAAACAAAACCCTAACCCTACCCCTAACACAAATCCTAACACTATCACTAACCCTAGTCCTTGCCCTAACCCTAACCATAAACCTAACCCTAACCCTAACCCTAACGCTAAACCTAACTTTAACCCTAACCTTATACCCAACCCTAATGTTCCCTAACCCTAACACTCACCCTCACACTCACCCTCACTCTAACCCTAGCCCTAATACCAACCGTAAAACTCATCCACACCCTCATTCTCACCCTCACCATAGCCCTCACCCGAACACTAACCCTAACCATCACCCTGACCCTAACCCTCACCCTAACCCTAACCCTAAACATGTGCCTCACACTAACTTGAATCCCAACCCCAAATCTAACCCTAACCCTCAACCTCACCCTAATCTTCACCCTCACCCTAACAATCACCCTAACTCTAACCCTAACCCAAACTCTACCCCTAACGCTAATCCTAACCCTAACCCTCACGCTAACCCTCGCCTTCACCCTAACACTAACCCTAACCCTAACCCTCACCCTTACCCTCAACTTAACCATAAACCTAACCATAACCCTCACCCTAACCCTAACCCTCACTCTGACCGTCACCCTAACCCTCACTCTAACCCTTACCCTAACACTAACCGTAAAGGTCCCTAACACTAACCCTAAACCTCAACTTAACCCTCACCCAAATCCTAACCCTAACGCTAACCAAAACCTTAACCCTAACCCTAACTCTAACCCTAACCAAAACCCTAACCCTAACCCTAACTCTAACCCTTATCCTAACACTAACCGTAAAGGTCCCTAAACCTAACACTAGCCCTAAACACAAACCCTAACCCTAACCAAAAACCTAACCCCAACGCTAACCCTAAACATATCCCCTAACTCCTAACCCAAACCCTAACCCTAATCATAAGCTTCCCAATCCCTAAACTTAATCCTATCCCTAACACTAACCCTAGTCCTAGCCTTAACCCTAACCATAAACCTAACCCCAGCACTAACCCTAATGATAAAGATAACTTTAACTCTAACCGTGGCCCTAACCCAATTGTCCCTATCCCTAACCCTCACTATAACCCTCACCCTAAACCTCACTTTTACCCTCATCCTAACCCTCACCCTAACCTTTACCCTAACCCTCACCTTAAAACTAACCCTAACTGTAAACGTAACCCTCCCCCTCCCGCTAACCCTCAAACTAACACTTACCCTAACCCTAATCCTAAACCTAACCCTAATCCTAAACCTAGTCCTAGCCCTAACCGTAACCATAAACCTAACACAAACCCAAACCCTAACGCTACCCCAAATCTTAACTCTAACCCTAATCCTAACCCTAAGAGTCCCTAACCCTAACCCTAACCCTAAACCTAACACTTACTCTAACTCTCACCCTCACCCTCACCCTCAACCTAACCCTAAACCTAATCCTAACCATAATCCTAACCCTCACCCTCACCCTAACTCTCACCCCAACCCTAACCCTAACCCTAACCATAAACCTCACCCTAACCCTAATTCCAACCTTAAACCTAACCCTAAACATCATCCTTACCCTAATCTTCACCCTCATCCTAACCCTCACCCTCACCCTAACCCTAAAACTAACACTAACCGTACCCTAACCCTAACCACAATCCTAACCCTAACCCTAACCCTAACCCTTGCCCTAAACCTCACCTTCACCTGAACCCTAACCTAACTCTCACCGTGACCCTGACATTAAACCTCACCCTCACACTAAACCTAAACCTAACCCTATACCTCAACCTAACACTCCCCCTCATTCTTACCCTTAACCTAACCTTAACTCTAACCCTAACCCTCACCCTCACCCTCACCCTCACCTTCACCTTCACCCTCACCGTAATCCTCACACTGACCCTAGCCCTAACCCTAACCCTAAGCCTCACCCTAACCCTAACCCTAACCCTAACCCTAACCCTAACCCTAACCCTCACTGTACCCCTCACCCTCTCCCTCACCCTCACCCTCACACTCACCCTCATACCGAACCTCACCCTGACCCTCACCTTCACCGTCACCTTCACACTAAACCTCACCCTAACCCTAATCCTCACCATAACCATAACCATAACCATAACCACAACCCTAACTCTAACCAAAACCCTAACCTTAACTCTAACCCTAATCCTAACCCAAACCGTAACCCTAATACTAACCCTAACACTAACCCTCACCCTCACCCTAACCCTCACGCTAAACCTCACCCTAACCCTCACCTTTCCCTAACCCTAACCCTAACCCTCACCCTGACCATCACCGTAAACCTAACCCTAACCCTCACCTTCACCCTAATCCTAACCATACCCCTAACCCTAAACCCAACCTTAACCTTCACCCTAACACTCACCGTCACTCTTACCCTAACCCTAACCCTAATACTCACCCTCAACCTTACCCTTACCCTCACCTTCACCCTCATGCTCACCCTAACCCTCACCCTAACCCTAACCCTAAC
Organism: Megascapheus bottae; assembly: GCA_024803745.1. Taxonomy (NCBI): domain Eukaryota; kingdom Metazoa; phylum Chordata; class Mammalia; order Rodentia; family Geomyidae; genus Megascapheus; species Megascapheus bottae. The sequence goes on along the minus strand of JANJXV010000043.1, from coordinate 937,988 downwards.
CCTAAGCCTCAACCTAACCCTAACCCTTACCCTAACCCACAACCTCACACTAACCCGCACCCTCATCCTAATACCCTCACCCTCACCCTAACCCTCACACTAACCATCACTCTCACACTCACCGTAAACCTCAAACTCACCTTAACTTTAACCCTCACCCTAACCCTAAGCCAAGGATCCCTAACCCTAACCATAACCCTCACCTTAACCCTCATCCCAACCCTCACGCCAACCCACAACCTAACCCTCTCCCTAACCTCACCTTAACTCTAACCCTATCCCTAACTCTAAACCTAGCGCTAATCCTCACCCAAACCCTCAAACTAAAACTCACCTTCACCCTAACCCTACTGTAAACCTAACCCTCACCCTCACCTCACCCTAACCCTAACCCTAACTCTAAACCTAACCCCAGCCCTTAACCCAAAACCTAACCCTTACCGAAAAACTAATCCTAACCCTAACCCTAAACATAGCCCCTAACTCCTAACCCAAAATCTAACCCTAACCATAAGGGTCCCTAAACCTAACAATAATCCTAACCCTAACCCTAATCCTAGTACTAGGCCAAACTCTAAAAATAACGTTAACACTAAACCTAAACCTCACCCTCACCCTCACCCTACCCATCACCCTAACCCTAACCCTAACCCTCAACATAACCCTAACACTAACACTAAACCATAAACCTAGCCCTAACCTTAACCCTAACCCTCACCCTATCAAACTAACCCTCATCCACTTCGTAACTCTAACCCTAACCCTAAGTGTAACCCTAACCCTCACCCTAACCCTTAACCTAACCCAAACCCTAAAACTAACCTTCAACCTCACCCTAATCCTATCCCTAAACATAACTCTAACCCTAACCCTAAGTGTAACCCTAACCCTCACCCTAAACCTTAACCTAACCCTAAACATAAAACTAACCTTCACCCTCACCCTAATCCTATCCCTAAACATAACTCTAACCCTAACCCTAACCCTAAGCCTAACCCTAAATATAAGTGTCTCTAACCCTAATCCTAACCCTAACCCTAAACCAAACCCTAACCCTCACCCTCATCCTCACCCTCACCCTAACCCCAACTGTCACCCTCTCCAACACCCTTTTCATAAACCTCAAACCTAACCCTAAACATAACCCAAATCCTAACCACAAACCTAACCCTCACAGTAACCCTAACTTTACCCTAACCCTAACCCTAAACCTACCCTAACCATAACCCTAGTCCTAATCCTAACACTATCCATAAACCTAACGCTAACCCTAACCTTATCCTAAACCTAACACTAACACTAACACTAACCCTCACCCTCTCCGTAACCCTCACCCTAACAAGAACCCTTAACCTAACCCTAATCTAAATCCTAACTTTAAACCTAGTCCTAGCCCTAATCCTAACCCAAACACTAACCCGAACCCTCACCCTAAACCTAAACGTCAACCTGTCCCTCACCATCGTCCTAACCGTCAACCTCGCCCTAAACTTAACGCTAACCCTCACGCTAACCCTTACCCTAATCCTAACCCTAACGCTAACCCAAACCCTAACCCCATCCCTGACCCTAACCCTAACACTAAACCAAACCCTTAACCTAGTCCTAGACCTAAACCTAAACATCACCCTAACCCTAACCCTAATCTTAACAATAACCAAAAGGGTCCATAAACCTACCCCAGCCCTTAACACAAAACCTAACCCTTACCAAAAACCTAACCCAAACCCTAACCCTAAACATAACCCCTAACTACTAACACAAACCCTAACCCTAACCATAAGGGTCCCAACCCTAACAATAAGGGTCCCCAACCCTAACAATAATTCTAACCCTAACTCTAACCCTAGTCCTAGCCCTAACCCTAACCCTAACCCTAACCCTAACCATAACACTCAACTTCACTTTAACCCTAACCCTAACCCTCACCCTCATGCTCACCCTCACCTTAATCCTAACCCTAATTCTTACCCTCATCCTAACACAAACCCTCACCCTAACCCTCACCCTAACCTCACCCAATCCCTCACCCTAACCCTAATCCTCACCCTAAATCTCACACTAAACCTAACCGTAACCCTAATCCTAAACCTAATCCTAACCCTCCCCCTTACCCTAAACCTCACCCTCACCCTGACCCTCACCCTAACCCTAACCCTCATCCTCACCCCAAACCTCACCCTAAACCTAACCCTAACCGTTAGCCTAAACCTAACCTTAATCCCAACAATAAGCCTAACCCTAAACCTCACCCTCACTCTAACCCTCACCCTAACCCTCACCCTCAGACTCACCCTAAACCTCACCCACACCCTAGCCCTACCCCTAAATCAAACCCTAACCCTAATCCTAGTCCTCACCCTAAACCTCACTCTAACCCTAACCCTAATCCTAACCCTCACCCTAACCCTCAAGCTAACCCTAACCCCAAACCTCACTCTAACCCTAAAGCTAACAGTAACCCTAACCCTCACCCTAACCCTTACCCTCACCCTCACCCTCAGCCCACCCTCATTCTCACCCTCACCCTCACCTTAAACCTGACCTTCACCCTAAACTTAACCCTAAACCTAACCCTAATCTTAACCCTAACCCTAAATCTCACCCTAACCCTCAACATAACACTGAACCAAAATCTAATTCTAACTATAACCTTAACCCTAGTCCTAACCTTAAACCTAACCATAAACCTGACACTAACCCAAACCCTAATGCTAAATCTAACCTAACCCTTAAACCTAACCCTAACCCTAAGGGTCCATAACTCTAATCCTAACCCTAACCCTAACCCTTACCCTAACCCTCACCCTAAAAATAACCCTAACCCTAAACCTAACCCTCACCCTCATGATAACCCTAACCGTCAGCCTCACCATCACCCTAACCCTATCCCAAACCCTAACCCTCACCCTAACCCAAATCCTCACCCTAAACATAACCGTAACACTCTCCCTAACCCTCACCCTAACCCTAAGCCTAAACCTAACCCTAACCCTCACCTTATCCATCAGCCTAACCATCATCCTCACGCTAACCCTAACCCTAAGCCTAACCGTAACCCTAACCATAACCCTGACCCTAACCCTAACCGTAACCCTAAACCTAACCCTAACTGTAAACAAAACCCTAACCCTAAACCTAATCCTGACCTTAACCCTAACCCAAACCCTAACCCTAACACTAACCCTTACCCAACCCTCCCCCTAAACCTCAACCTAACCTTCACCCTCATCCTCACCCTAAACCTTAACCTAATCCTAACCCTAACCCTCACACTCACACTCACCCTAAACCACACCCTCATCCTAACCCTCACTCACACCCTCACTGTGATTCTAACCCTCACCCTCAACCTAAACCTCATCCTCCCCATAAACTTAATGTTTACTAACGCTAAGCCTAACCCTAACTCTCACCCTCACCCTAACCCTCAATATAACCCTAACCCTAACCCTAACCCTAATTCTAACCCTAACCCTAGTCCTAGCCCTAACTCTAACAATGAAGCTAACACTAACCCAAACCTAACGCTAAACCTAACCTTACCTCTAAACCTAAACCTAAACCTAACCCTAACCCTAACCCTCAACCTAACCCTAACCCTAACCCTAACCCCAAAAGTAAACCAAACCCGAAACTTAGCCCTAACCCTAAACCTAAACATAACCCTAACCCTAACTCTAATCCTAACCCTAACCGTAAGAGTCCCTAAACCTAACTTTAACCCTTAACCCAAACCCTAACCCTTACCAAAAATCTAACTCTAACCCTAACCATAAACACAACCCCTCACTCCTAACCAAAACCCTAACCCTAATGAAAAGTGTCCCTAATCCTAACCATAATCCTAACCCTAACCCTAACCCTAGGGCTAGCCCTAAACCTAACCATAAACCTAACCCTAACCCTAAACGTAACGCTAGTGATAACCTTAACCCAAGGGTTCTAACTCTAACCCTAACCCTCACTGTAAACCTCATCCTAACCCTCACCCTAACCCTAACCCTAATGCTATCCCTAACCCTCACCCTTCACTTACCCTCACCCTAACCTTAACCCTAACCATAACCTTAACCCTAACCCTCACGCTAACCTAAATCCTCACACTAACCCTCACCCTAACCCTCACCCAATACCTCACGCTAACCCTAACCCTAACACTAACCCTAAATCTAACCCTCACCCTCACCCTAACCCTAACCCAAAACCTAAACCTAACCCTAGCACTCACCCTCACTCTAACCCTAACCCTAACCCTAAACCTAACCCTACCCTCACCCTCACCCTCACCCTGATCCTAACCCTAACCATCATCCTCACGTCAAACCTCACCCTAACCCTTACCCTCACCGAAAGCCTCACCGTAAACTTTATCCCAACCCTAAACCTAACCCTAAATTTCACCCTCACGCTAACCTTCAACTTCAGCCTAACCCTCACCCTAACCCTCACACTCAGGCTCAACCTAACCCTCACCCTCACCCTAAACCTAACGCTCACCTTCACCCTAACCCTTACCCTAAACCTAACCCTCACCCTGACCCATACCATAACCCTCACCTAAACCCTAAACCTAACACTAACCCTTACCCTCACTGTAACCCTTACCCTTACCCTTACCCTAACCCTAATCCTAACCCTAACCCTCACCCTCAACATCACCCTAATTGTAACCCTAACCCTAACCCTAACCCAAACCCTCACTCTCACCCGCACCCTCACCCTAACACTAACTGTAATCCTAACCATAATCCTAACCATAAACCTAACCCTTAGGGTCCCTAACCCTAACCATGAGCCTAACCCTCACCTCACCCTCACCCTAACTCTAACCCCAACCCTAACCTTAACCTAACCCTAACCCTCACCCTCACCCTCATCCTAAACATAACCCTAAATCTAAACCTAATGCTACCCCTCAACCTAACCCTCAACCTAACCTACACCTTAATCCTAACCCTAACCCTAACCCTCACCCTAACTCTAACCCTCACCCTAACTCTAACCCTAAACAAAACCCTAACACAAAAATTAGCCCTAACTCTAACACAAATACTAAACCTAACACTGAATCTAACCCTAACTTTCACCCTCACCCTAAACCTAACCTTAACCCTAACCATAACCCTAACCATAACCCAAAACCTAACCCTAACCCTATCCCTAACCCAAAGGCTAACCCAAACCCTGAACCTAGACCTAGACCTAAGCTAAACATAATCCTAACTCTAACCCTAATAGTAACCTTAACTGTAAGTATCCCCAAACCTAACACTAACCCTTAACCCAAACCCTAACCCTAAACCTAACCCTCACCCTAACCCTAACACAAACCCTAACCCTAAACCTACCCCAAAATCTAACCCTCACACTAACCCTAAACCTAACATTAATCCTAACCCTAACCCTAACCCGCACCCTCACTCTAACCCCTAACCGTAATCCTGACAATAACCCTAACCTTATCCCAAACCCTAACCCTAAACCTACCCGGAATGCTAAACGTAAACCTAACTCAAACCCTAATCATAACACTAAACCTCACACTCACCCTAACCCTAATCCTAACCCTAACATTAAACCTCACCCTCACCCTCACCCTACCCCTACCACTAACACTCACACTACTCCTAACCCTAACCTTAACCCTAACCCTAAAACTAAACCTCACACTAATCCTAACCGTAAACCTCACCCTAACACTCACTCTCACCCTAATCATCACCCTCACCCTCATCCCAAACCTAACCGTCACCTTCACCATCATGCTAACCCTAAGCCTAACCCTAACCAAAACCATAACCCTAAACGTAAAGCCAACCCTAACCCTAACCCTAACCCTAAACCTAGCACAAACCCTAATCATAACGCTAAACCTGACACTAACTTTAACCCTAACCCTAACCCTAACCCTAACCCTAATACTCACCCTAACCCTAAACCTAACCCTCATCCTAACCCTAACACTACCCTAACCCTCACCCTAAACCTAACACTTACCATAAACCTAACCCTCAACCTAACCCTAACCCTAACCCTAATCCAAATACTAATCCTAGCAAAGCCCTAAGTCTATATATAAGCCTAAGCCTAACCCTAACCCTAACACTAATACTAACCCTAACCCTAACCCTAACCTTAAACCTCACCCTCACCCTCACCCTCACTCTAAACCTAACGCTTACCCTAACCCTAACAATAAACCTAACCCTAACCCTAACCCTAACCCTCACCCTAACCCTAACCCTACCCTAACCTTCACCCTCATCCTCACTCTAAACCTAACGCTTACCCTAAACTTAACCCTCAACCTAATCCTAACACTAACCCTAAATCTAATCCAAATTCTAATCCTAGCACTATCCCTAACGCTATACATAACCCTAACCCGAACCCGAACGCTAGTCCTAGCCCTAAACCTAACCATAAACCTGAAACTAACCCAAACCCTAAGGCTAAACTTAACCTTAATCCTAACCCTAACCCTAACTCTAAGGGTTCCTAACCCTAACCATGACCCTAACGCTAACCATCACCCTAACCCTCCCCCTACACCTAACCCTAACCCTAACAATCACAGTCACCCTCACCCTCAACCTCACTCAAAACCTAACCCTAACTCTAAACCTAACGATAAACCTCAACCTAACCTAAAACTTAACTCTAACCCTAACCCTAACCCTCACAGTAACTCTAACCCTAACCCTATCCATAACACTAAACAAAACCCTAACCCAACCCTAACCCTAATCCTAACACAACCCTAACCCTAACCCTAACACTAACCCTAACCCTCAACCTCACCCTAACCATAACCATAACCATAACCCTAACCATAACCCAAACCATAACCCTAAATCTTCCACTAACCCTAACCCTGACACTAACCCTAACCCTGAACCTAACCCTAACACTAAACCTAACCCTAACACTAACCCTAACCCTAACCCTCACCCCAATCCTAACCCTACCTCAAACCCTAACCATAAGCCTAACCCAAACCCTAAATCTAGACCTAGGCCTAAGCTAAACATAACCCAAACCCTAAACCTAATCCTAACCTTAACCGTAAGTATCCCAAAACCTAACCCTACCCCTTAACCCAAACCCTAACCTAACCTCACTCTAACATTAACCCAAAGCTTAACGTTAAAACTACCCCTAAAACTAACTCTCACACTAGGACTAACCCTAACCCTAACCATCACTCTAACTCTAACCTTTACCCTAACCCTCAACCTCACCCTAACCCTAACCATAACACTAACCGTAACCCAACCATAATCCTAAATCCACCACTAACCCTAAACCTAACCTTAGCCCTAACTCTATGCCTAATCCTAACCCTAACCCTAACCTTAACCCTAACCCTCATCCTCACCCTAACCCTAACCATAACCCTAACCATAACCCTAACAGTAAACCAAACCCTAACCCTAAACGTACCCCTAACCCTCACCCTCATACTAACCCTAACCTAACCCTAACCCTAACCCTAAACCTAAACCTCACATTAATCGCAACCATAACCCTCACCCTATCCCTCACCCTCACACTAACCTTTACCCTGACCCTCACCATAACCCTCACCATAACCCTAATCCTAACTCTCACCCTCACCCTCACTCTAACCCACACCATCAACCTATCTCTCAGCCACACCCTGACCCTGACCCTAACCCTCACCCTCACCCTCACCCTCACCCTAAGGTCACCCTCACCCTAACCTTAATCCTAACCCTCATCCTTACCCAAACCCTCAACATAACCCTAAGCCTAACACTAATCCTAACCCTAACCCCAGTTCTAGCAGTAACCCTAACCATAAACCTAACACTAACCCTAACAATAACGCTAAATTAACCTTAACCCCAAACCTAACCCTAAATCCAGCCCTAACCCTAAACCTCACCCTCACTCTAACCCTCAACATAACCTTCACCCTCACCCTAACCCTAACCCTCATTCTAACCCTAACCCTAACCCTAACCCTAACCCTAACCTTAACCCTCAACCTAACTCAAATCCTCACCCTAACACTAACACTCACCCTTAACGTCACCCTAACCCTTATCCTAAGGCTAACCCTAACCCTAACCCTAACCCTAAAAATAACCCTAAACCTCACCCTCATTCTAACCCTAATCCTAAACCTAACCCTAACTCTATGCGGCACCCTAACCATTACCTTAACACTCATCCTCACCCTAACCCTAAGCCTAACCCTAACCCTAACCATAACCATCACCCTCACTCCAACCCTAACCCTAACCCTAACCGTAAGGCTATCCCTCTCCCTCACCCTCACCCTCAACTTAACCCTCTACATAACCCTAACCCTAACCCTAACCTAATCCCAGCCCTAACCCTAATCATAAACCTAACATTAACCATAACCCTAACACTAAACCTAAGATTAACCCTAAACCAAACCTTAACCCTAACCCTCACCCTCGCTCTAATCCTAATCCTAACCCTAAACCTAACCCTAACCCTCAACCTCACCCTCAGCCTAACCCTCACCCTCACACTAACCCTAACCCTAATCCTCACCCTAACCCTAAATCGCACCCTCAACCTCACCCTCAGTCTCACATTCACCCTCAATCTCACCCTAACCCTCAACCTAACCCTAACCCTAAGCCTCACCCTAACCCAAACACTAACCCTAACCCTCACCCTCACCATCACCTCACCCTAACCCTAACCCTAACACTCAACCTCACCCTAACCCTAACCCTGATCCTCATCCTCACCCTCACCTTAAGCCTAACCCTTACCCTTACCCTAACCCTCACGCTAACCTAAATCCTCACCCTAATCTTCAATCTAACCCTCACCCAGTCCCTCAACCTAACCCTAACCCTAACCCTAAACCTCACCCTACCCTAACCCTAACCCTAACCCTAACCCTAACCCTATCCCTAACCCTCACCCTCACACTCACCCTCATTCTAACCCTAACCCTATCCCTAAACCTAACTCTAACCCTCACCATCACCCTAACCCTAACCCTCATCCACACCCCATACCTCACCCTAACACTAACCCTAACTGTAAGACTAACCCTAAGCTTAATCCCAACCCTCAACCTAACCCTAACTCTCACCCTTACCCTAACCTTCACCTTCACCCTAACCCTCACCCTAACACTTGAACTCAGGCTAACCCTAACCCTCACCCTCACCCTAAGCCTAACCCTCACCTTCACCCTAACACTAACAAGAACCCTAACCCTAACCCTCACCCTAACCCTAACCCCAATCCTAGCCCTAACCCTAACCATAAACCTAACACTAATCATAAACCTTATGCTAAACCTAACCTTTACCCTAAACCTAACTAACCCTAAGGGTCCATAACCCTAACCTTAACCTATACCCTAACCCTTACCATCACCCTAACGATCACCCTAAAACTAACTCTAACCCTAACCCTCACCGTACCGTAACCCTAAATCTCACCCTCACCCTCACCCTAACCCAAACCCTAAACCTATCCCTCGCTCTAACCCAAATTCTCACCCTAACTTTACCCGACACTCACCCTAACACTCACCCAATCTAACCATAAGCCTAAACCTAACCCTAACCCTCACACTAACCCTAACCCTCACCCTAACCATCTACCCAACCCTCATCCTCAACCTAATCATAACCCTAAGCCTAACTGTAACCCTAATCGTAACCCTCACCCTAACCCTAACCCTAAACAAAACCCTAACCATAACCCAAACCCTAACCCTGAACCAAAGCCTAACCCTGACAAAAAACCTAACCCTAACCCTCACCCTAACACTAACACTAACCCTAAACCTAAACCTAAACCTAACCCTTACCTTCACCCTAACACTCACCCTCACTCTTACCCTAACCCTAACTCTAACCATAACTCTAACCCTAACACTCACCCTCATCCTCACCCTCAGGCTCACCTTCACCCTCACCCTCATGCTACCCCTCACCCTCACTCTAAACCTAACCCTAATCCTAAGCCTCACCCTAACCCTCACTCTAACCCGAAAGCTAACCCTCACCCTCACCCTAAACCTCACGCTCACCCTAATCCTCACCCTCATCCTAACCCTAATCCTAACATTCAACCTCACCCTAACTCTAACCCTCACCCTCACCCTCACCTTAACCCTAACCCTAAGCCTAACCATCAACCTAACCCTCACCCAATCCCTAATCCTCACCCTAACACTAACCCTAACCCTAACCCTAACACTCACCCTAAACCTAACCCTAATTCTAACCCTAACCCTCACCCTCACCCTCATCCTCACTAAAACCCTAACCCTAAACCTAAACCTAGCTCTAACCCTCACCCTCACCCTCACCCTAACCTTCACCCTAAACCTAATCCTAAAACTCATCCTCACCCCAAACCTCACCCTAACAGTAACCATAACCATAAGCCTCACCCTAATCATATTCAAAACCCTAAACCTAACCCTAACTCTCACCCTCACCCTCACACACAGGCTCAGCCTAAACCTCACACTAAGGCTTACCCTAACCCTCACCCTCATCGTAACCCTAACCCTAACTCTAACCCTACTCCTAACCCAAACCCTAACCCTAACCATAAACATAACCCTAACCCTCTCCCTAACCCTCACCCTAAACCTCACCCTAAACCTCACCCTAACCCTCACCTTCACCCTAAACCTAACCGTAAACCTAACCTTCACCCTAACAGTCACCCTCATTCTTACCCTCATCCTAACCCTCACCCTCACACTAACCCTCACCATCACATCACCCTCACCCTTACCCTAAACCTAAACCTCACCCTCACCCTAACATTACCCCTAAACCTAATCCTACCCCTAACCCTAACACTCACCGGGACCCTCCACATAACCCTATCCCTAACTCTAATTCTAACCCTAGCCCTAACTTTAGTCCTAGCCCTAACCCTAACCATAAACCTGACACTAACCCTAAGGGTCCATAACCCTAATCCTAAACCTAACCCTAAACCTAATCCTCACCCTATCCCTCACCCTAAACCTAACCCTAACCCTAAACCTAACCATCACCCTCAGCGTAACCCTCACCCTCACTCTTACCTTAACCATAACCCTAAGCCTAACCATCACCCTAACCCTTAGCCCATCCCTCACCCTAACCCTAACATTAACCCTAACCCCAACACTCACCCTAAACCTAACCCTAATCCTAACCCTAACCCTAAACCTCACCTTCACCCTCATCCTCAATAAAACCCTAACCCTAACCCTAAACCTAGGTCTAACCCCCACCCTCACCCTCACCCTAACTTTCACCCTAACCCTAACCCTAACCCTCATCCTCACCCCAAACCTCACCCTATCAGTAACCATAACTGTAAGCCTCACCCTAACCTTATTCCCAACCCTAAACCTAACCCTAACCCTCACACTTACCCTCACACTCAGGCTCACCCTAACCCTCACACTCTGGTCACCCTAACCCTCACACTCACCCTAACTCTAACCCTAAATCTAAACCTACCCCTAACCCAAACCCTAACCGTAACCATAACCATAACACTAACCCTCTCCCTAACACTAACCTACACCCTAACCCTAACCCTAACGCTAACCCTCACCCTGACCTTCTCGCTAACGCTCACCCAAACCCTAACCCTAACACTAACCCTTACCCTCAACCTCACCCTCACCCTAACCCTCATCTTCACCCTAACCCTAACCCTAACTCTAAACCTAACCTTCACCCTAACACTTACCCTCATTCTTACCGTCATCCTAACCCTCACCCTCACAATAAACCTCACCATCACCCTCACCCCCCTCCTTACCCTAACCCTAAACATCACCCTCACCCTAACATTACCCCTAAACTTAATCTTACACCAAACCCTAACCCTCACCGCAACCCTCCACATAACTCTAACCCTAACCCTAATTCTAACCCTAACCCTAACCTTACTCCTAGACCTAACTCTAACCATAAACCTGACACTAACCCCAACCCTAACGCTAAACCTAATCTTAACCCTAAATCTAACCCTAACCCTAAGGGTCCATAACCCTAATCCTAACCCTAACCCTAACCCTCACGCTAACCATCATCCTAAACCTCACACTAACCCTAAACCTAACCCTCACCCCCAGCGTAACCCTAACTGTCACCCTCACCATCACCCTAACCCTAACCCAAACCCTAACCCTCACTCTAACCCAAATCCTCACCCTAACCATAACCCTAACACTCACCCTAATCCTCACCCTAATCCTAAGGCTAAACCTAACCCTAACCCTAACCCTCACCCTTACCATAACCCTAACCCCAACCCTAACCCTAACCCTAATCCTAACGGTAACCCTCACCTTATCCATCAGCCTCACCATCATCCTCTCGCTAACCCTAACCCTAAGCCTAACCGTAACCCTAACCATAACCCTGACCCTAACCCTAACATTAACCCTAAACCAAACCATAACCTTAACCCTAACCCTAACCCTAACCCTAACACTAACCCTTACCCAACCTCCCCCTCAACCTCCCCCTCCCCCTAACCCTAACCCTAACCCTCACACTCACTCTAAACCACACCCTCATCCTAACCCTCACCCAAATCCTCACCCTGACCCTAACCCTCACACTCACCCTCAACCTAAACCTCATCCTCCCCATAAACTTAATACTAACTCTAACGCTAAGCCAAACCCTAACCCTCACCCTCACCCTAACCCTCAATATAACCCTAACCCGAATCCTAATCCTAACCATAACCCTAACCCTAGTCCTAGCCCTAATCCTAACAATGAAGCTAACACTAACCCAACACTAACCTTAAATCTAAACCTAACACTACCCCTAACCCTCACCCTAATCCTAACCCTCAACATAACATTCACCCTCACCCTCACCCTAACCTTCACCTTCACCCTCTCTCTAAACCTCACCCTAACCCTAACCCTAACCCTAATCATAACCCTAACTCTCACCCTAGTCCTAGCCCTAAACCTAACCGAAAACATAACCCTAACCCAATCCCTAAACCTCACTCTAACCCTAACTGTAACCCTAACCCTAACCCTCACCCTAACACTAACCCTCACCCTCACACTCACCCTAAACCTAAACTTAACCATAACCCTCACCCTAACCCTCACCCTTACCCTCACCCTAACCCTAACCCTAACACTAACACTAACCCTCACCCTTATCCTAACCCTCACCCTAACCCTAACCCTAACCCTAACCCACACCGAACCCTAACCCTAAACCTAAACTAGCCCTAGTCCTAAGATTAAACATAACCCTAACCCTAATCCTAACCCTTACCGTAAGAGTCCATAAACCTAGCCCTAACATTGACCCTAACCCTCACCCTAACCCTTACCCTAACACTAACACTAACCCTCACCCTTATCCTAACCCTCACCCTAACCCTAACCCTAACCCTAACCCACACCGAACCCTAACCCTAAACCTAAACTAGCCCTAGTCCTAACATTAAACATAACCCTAACCCTAATCCTAACCCTTACCGTAAGAGTCCATAAACCTAGCCCTAACATTGACCCTAACCCTCAAACTAACCAGAAACCTAACCCTCACCGTAATCCTAATCCTAACCTTAACCCAACACTAAACGTAACCCTAATCCTAACCTTAACCCAACACTAAACCTAATCCTATCCCTTACCCTCAACCTAAGATTCACTGTCACCCTAACCCTGAACCTAACCCTAAACCTAACCCTACCCCTAATCCAAACCCTAACCCTGACCCTAACCCTGACCCTAACCATGACCCTAACCCTAATCCTTGCCCTAAACCACACTTTCAACCTAATCCTAACCCTAACACTAACCCTCACCCTGAGCCTCACGCTAAACCTCACCTTAACCCTAACCCTAACCCTAACCCTTACCCTCACCCTAATGCTCAACTTAACCCTCACCCTAACCCTCACCCTAACCCTAACCCTCACCCTGACCCTCACCCTAACCTTCACCCTAAACCTCACCTTCAACCTAACCCTAACCCTAGCCCTAACCTTAAAACTAACTCTAACCCTCACCCTAAAACTCACCCTCACTCTTACCAGAACCCTAAGCCAAACACTAACCCTAAACCTAAACCTAACACTCACCCTCACCCTCACCTTCATCCTCACACTCACCCTAACCCTCAACATAACCCTGTCCCTAACCCTAACCCTAAGTCTCACCCTAACCCTAACCCTAACATTAATCCTCACCCTCACACTACCCCTCAACCTTTCCCTAACCTTCTCCCTCACACTCAACCTCATCATAACCCTCACCCTCACTCTCACCCTGAACTTCACCCTCACCTTAACATTCATCCTAACCCTGGTCCTAACATGACCCTAACCCTAAACATAACACTAACCCTCACCCTCACCCTCACCCTAACCGTAACCCTAACCCTAACTCTAACCATGACCCAAACCCTAGTCCCAGACCTTACCCTAACAATAAACTTAACCTAACCATAACCCTAACCTAACACTAACCCAATGGTCCCTAACCCTACCCCTAACCCTAAGCCTAACTCTAACCCTCACCCACATCCTCACAATAACCCTAACCGTAACCCTAACCCTTAACCTTTCCCTCACCCTAACCCTCACCTTGACTCTAACCCTAAAACTAACACTGACCCTAGCTTTAACCCCAACCCTCACCCTAAACCTCACCCTCACCCTAAAACTATCCCTAACCATAACCCAAAACGTAAACCTAAACCTAACCCTAACCCTAACAATCACCCTAACCCACACCCTAAACCCAAACCTAACTCTAACCCTCACCCTAACTCTTACCCACACCCTAACCCTAATCCTAATCCTAAGCCTAACCCTAACCATCACCCTAACCCTCACCCTCAAACTAACCCTAACTCTAAACCTAACCCTAAACCATACCTTAATCCTAACCCAAACCCTAACCCTAACCAAAACCCTAACACTAAATATAACCCTAATCCTAACCCTAAAAAACCCTAACTCTAACAGCAACCCTAACCCTAATGCTCACCCTCACCCTAAACCTAACCTTAACCCTAACCGTAACACTAACCCTAACCCTAACCCAAACCCTAAACTTAAAACCACCCCTAACCCTAACCCTCACACTAACCCTAACCATAACCCTAACTCTATACCTAAATGTCACCCTAACCCTAATCCTAACCCTAACCCTAACATTAACCTCACCCTAACCCTCAACCTATCCCTAAACCTATCCCTAACCCTAACCTTCACCCTAACCCTAACCCTAACCCTTACACTAACCCTAAACCTAACCCTAAACCTAACCCTCACCCTCACCATAACCTTTGCCCTAACCCTAACCCAAACCATAACTCTCATCCTCACCCTAACCCTAACCCACATCCTAAACCTAACCCTAACCCTAACCCTAACCCTAAACCAAATCCTAAAACTATTCGTAGCCCCAACTCTAAACATAAACCTAACCCTAACCCTAATCCTAACCCTAACCGTAAGGGTCCCTAACCTAACACTAACCCTTTACTCTAACCCTAACCCTAACCTTAAACCTAAACCTAACCCTAACCCTAACCCTCACCCTAAAACTTACCCTAACCCTAACCCTAACATCAAACCTCACTCTAACCCTCACCTTCACCCTAAACCTCACCCTAACCCTCACCCTCACCTTCACCCTAATTCTAAACATCACCCTCACCAACACCCTCACCCTAAACCTAAACCTAACCAAAATCATAGCTCTAACTCTAACCCTAAACCTTACCCTAACCCTAACCCTAACCCTAATCCAAACCCTAAACCTAACCATAACCAAAACCATAAACGTCACCTTAACCCTAACCCTAAATCTAACCATCGCCCTTACCCTAACCCTAACATTAACCCTAAACTTAACCGTAAGCCTAACCCTTAACCTCACACTCACCCTAACCCCCACCCTAACCCCCACCCTAACCCTCACCCTAATGCTCAACCTCAACCTCACCATAAGCCTCACCCTTACCCTAACACTAAACCTAACCCTAACACTCACCCTAACCCAAACGCTAATCCTAACCCTCGCCCTAACCCTCACCTTCATCCTAACCCTAACCCGTAACATAACGCTATCCTAACCCTAAACCTCACCCTAATTCAAATCCTAAAACTAGCCCCAGCCTAACCATAAACATAACCCTGACCCTAACCCTAATCCTAACCCTAACCGTAAGGGTCCCTAAATCTAACCCTAACCATATCCACAACCCTCACCCTAACCCTAAACCTAAACCTAACCCTAACCCTCACACTAACCATGACAGTAACCCTCACTCTAACCCTCACCTTCACCCTACCCTTCACACTCACCCTCATCCAAACCCTAACAATAACCACAACCCTCACCCTAACCCTAAACCTAACCCTAACCCTAACCCTAACCCAAACCCTAACCCTAAGCCTCACATTCACCCTAAGCCTCAGTCTAACTCTAACCCTAACCGTAACCCGAAACTTAACCCAAACCCTAACCTTCTCCCTGACGCTCACTCTAACCCTCACCCTAACCCTTACCCTTACCCTAACCTAACCCTCAACATCATCCTAATCCTAAACCTTACCTTAACCCTCACCATAAGCCAAACGCTAAACATAACCCTAACCCTAACCCTCGCCCCAACCCTACCTTCACCTAACCCTAGCCCCAACCCTAACGCTAACCCTAAACATAACCCTAAACTTAATCCTAACACTAAGGGTTCCTAACCCTAACCCTAACTCTAAACCTTACCCTAAGCCTCGCACTAACCCTAACCCTCACTCTAAGCCTAACCCTAACTGTAACCCTTACCCTACCAGTAACCATAACCCTAACGCTAATCCTAATCCTCACACTCACCCTAAACTTAACCCTCACCCTCACCTTCACCCTCACCCTCACACTAACCCTAACCCTAACCCTAATCATAACCCTCACCCTAACGTCACCCTAACCCTAACCTTAACCCTACACCTAAACATAATCTGCCATATAACCCTACACGAACCTAACACAAACCCTAACGCTAACCCCAAGCCTCACACTCACCCTAACCCTCACTCTAAGCCAAACCCTCACAGTAACCCTTACCCTAAGCCTAAATCTCACCATATCGCTCACCCCAACCTTCAACCTCACCCTAACCCTAATCCTAACCCTAACCCTCACCCAAACCCTAACCCTAACCCTCACCTAAACCTGACTCTAAACCTAACCCTAACGCTAACCCAAACCCTAACCCTAACCTAAACCTAACCCTAACTCTCATTCTCACCCTCACCCTCACACTAAAACTAACCCTAACCCTAATCCTAACCCTAACCCTAAACCCAAATCTGAATCTCTCCCTAACCCTAACACTAAACCTAACCCTAACCCTCAACCTAACCCTGACTCTCACACTCACCCTAACGTCACCCTAAACCTAACCCTATCCCTAAACCTAAACCTAATCTGACACCTAACCCTACCCTAATCCTAACCCTAACCCAAACTCTAACCCTCAGCCCCTCACTCACCCTAACCCTCACTCTAACCCAAACCCTAACCGTAACCCGAACCCTAACCCTAACCCTCATCCTCAACCTCATGCTCACCAAAATCCTCATCCTAACATAAACCTAACCCTAACCATAAAATTAACCCTAACATTAACCCTCAAGATAATCCTTAAGATAACCCTAACCCTAACCCTAACTTTCACCTTTACCCTAAACTTAACCCTAACCCTATCCATAACCCTACCCTCACCCTTGCCTAAACCTAACCCTATCCCTAATCCTAACCCAAACCCTAAATCTATTCTATCCCTAACCCTATACATAACCCTATTACTAACCCTTACCCAAACCCTAAAACTAACCCTCACCCTAAACCTAACCCTCACACTAACAGTCACCCTAACCCTAAACTTAACCCTCACCCTTACCCTAACCCTCAACATAACACTTTCCGTAAATTTAACCCTAACCATAACCCTACTCCTAGCCCTAACCCAAACCATAAACCGCTCCCTAACTCTAACACTAACGCTAAATCTAAACTTAACCCTAATCATAAACCTAACCCTAAGGTTCCATATCCCTAACCATAACACTTACCCTAACCCTAAATCTCATCCTAACCCTCATATTAACCCTAACCCTAACTCTAACACCCACCCCCACAATAACACTAACCCTCGCCCTCGCCCTCACCCTCACCCTAACCCTAACCCTAACCGAACCTAAACCAAACCCTCACCCTAACACTAACCCTACCCATCAACCCAACCCTCACCCTAACATTAACTCTAACCCTCATCCTTGCCCTCACCCTCACCCTCACCCTCATCCTCACACTCACCCTCACCCTCACCCACCCTCACCCTCACACTCACCCTAACCCTCACCCTAACCCTAACCCTAACCCTAAACCCAACACTAACACTAACCCTAAACCTAACCCTAACCCAAACCCTCATCCTAACCTTAACCCTAACCCAAACTCTAAACCTAAGCCTAACCCAAACACTAAACCTACCCAAAACTCTAAACCTGAACATAACCATAACCTCAACCCTAATCCTAATCTTAACCGTAATGGTCCCTATACCTAACCCTAACCCTAACCCCAACCCTCACCCTAACCTTAACCCTAACCCTCACCCTAACCCTAACACTAACCATAACCTTCACCCTCACCCTAATCCAACCTCACCGTCACCCTAAACCTAACCCTAAACCTAAACCTAACCCTAAACCTAACCCTAACCCTAATTCTAAGCCTCACCCTTACCCTAACCCTAACCGTAACACTCAAACTAACCCTCACCCTCAATCACACCCTAACCCCAACCCTCACCCTAACCCTATCCCTAATCCTAACCCTAACCCAAACCCTAAACCTAACCCAGCCCCTAACCCTAATCCTGTCCCTCGCCATAACCCTCACCTTAACCCTAACAGGAACACTCACACTAACCCTCACCCTAACCATCACCTACCCCATACCTTAACCCTAATCCTCACCCTAATCCTCACCTTAACCCTCCCAAATCCCTCACCCTAACCCTAACCCTCACCCTAACCATAACCCTAACCCTAACACTCACCCTAACCATCACGCGAACCCTAAACCTAACCCTAAACGTAAACCTAACTCTAGCCCTAATGCCAACCCTAAACCTAACCCTAACCCTGAACCCAAACCCTAACCCTAACCTAAACCTAACGCCAATGCTAAACATAACCCTAACCCTTACCGTCACCCTCACCCTCACTCTAACCCTAACTCGACCCCTAACCGTAACCCTCAGCCGAAAACTCACCCCCACCATAACCCTAATCCTAACCCTAACCTAACCCTAACCCTAACCCTAACCTTCACCCTAATCCTCACCCTAAACCTCATCCTAACACTAACCATAACCCTAACCGTAACCCTAACCCTGACCCTAATCATAATCCTAACCCTCACCCTAACCCAAACCCTCAACCTCACCCTAACTCTAACCCTAACCATAACGATAAACCTAACCCTAAACCAAACCCTAAACCTCATCCTAACATTAATCCTAACCCTAACACTAACCCTCACCTTAACCCTCACCTTAACACTTTCGCTAACACTAATTCTAACCCTAACCCTCAACCTAATCCTAACACTAACACTAACCCTGACCCTCATCCTCACCCTCACCCTCAACCTAACCCTAACCCTAAACCTCACCCTAGCCCTCACCCTCACCATAACCCGCATCCTAACCCTAACCCTAACTATAACCATAAAATTAACCCTAACACTAACCCTTACCATAATCCTTACGCTAACCCTAACCCTCACCCTCACCATAACCTAACCCTAAAACTAACCATAACCCTACTCTCACCCTAACCCTAAACCCTAAACGTAGCCTAGCCCTAACCCTATACATAACTCTATTCCTAACCCTAACCCTAACACTAACACTAACCCTTACCCAAACACTAAACCTCACCTTAACCCTAACTCTAACCCTCAACCAAACACTTACCCCAACCCTAATCCTAACCCTAACCCTAACCCTAGTCCTGGCCGTAAACCAAACCATAACATAACCCTAACCCTAAACCTAACCCTAAGGTTCCGTAACCCTAAACCTCAACCTTACCCTAACCCTAACCCACACCCTAACCCTCACACTAACCCTAACTCTAACCCTAACACTCACTACCACCATAACCCTAACCCTCGCCTCAGCCTCACCCTAACCCTAACCCTAACCCTCAATGGAACCCAAATCTTCACCCTAAACCTAACCCTAACTATCACCCCAACGCTCACCCTAATCTTAACTCTAACCCTCACCATAACCCTCACCCTCATCCTCACCCTCATCCTCACACTCACCCTCACACTAACCTTAACCCTAAACTCACCCTCATCCACCTTCTCTTTGACATTAATCCTCACACTAACCATCACCCTAATCCTTACCCTAACCATTGACTTCACTCTAACCCTAACACTCACCTTAACCCTAACCCTAACCCTAAACCTAACCCTACACCTTACCCTAAACCTAACCCTCACCCTAACCCTCACCCTCAACCTTGCCCTAAACCTCACCCTCACGCTAAACCTAACTCTAACCCTAAACCTAAACCAAACCCTAACCATAAAACTAATCCTAAGCCTAACACTCACCCAAACCTGAATCCTAACCCTAAACCTTACCGTAAACCTAAACCTAAACCTTATCCTCAACCTAACCCTCACCCTAACATTAATCCTAACTGTAACCCTAAACCTCAACCTCACCCTAACCATAACCGTCACCCTCACCGTAACCCTAAACCTAACCCTAACCCTAACCCTAACCTTAACCCAAACCCTAACCCTTACCCTAACGCTAAGCCTAACTATCACCCTCACCTTTACCCTCAATCTAACTCTAACCTTAAACCTAACCCTCACACTCACTGTAACCCTCACTGTAACCCTAACCCTAACCCTAACATTAACCCTCATCCTAACCCTCATTCTCATCTTCAACCTAACCCTCACTCTCACCCCAACACTAACCCTAACCCTAAAACTAACCCTAACCCTCACCCTAACCCTCACCTCAACCCTCATCCTAACCTTAACCCTAACCTTAACCCTAACACAAACCCTCACCCTATACCTAACACTAACCCTAAACCCAAACATCACGCTCATCCTCATCCTAAACCTACCCCTAAACCTAACCCTAACTCTCACGCTAACCCTAACTCTAACCCTAACCCAAACACTAAACCTAGCCCCAGTGCTAACCCTACACATAACCCTAAACCAAACCCTAGTGCTAACCCTATACATAACCCTAACCCTAACTCTAACCCTAATCCTAACCCTAAAACTAACCCTAGTCCTTGCCTTAGTTCTAAACATAAACCTAACTCTAACCCTAAACCTAACGCTAACTCTAACCTTAACCCTAATCCTAAGTGTCCATAACCCTAACCATCACCTTCACCCGAACAGTAAACCTCACTATCACCCTCACCTTCACCCTAAACCTAACAGTCACCCACACCCTAACCCTCACCCTCAAATAAACCTAACCCTTACTCTCACCCTCAACGTAACCCTAACCCGCACCCTAACCCTCACCCTCAACTTAATCCTAACCCTAACCCTAACCCTCACCCTAACCATCACCGAAACCTTCAACCTAACCCTAACCCTAACCCTAACCCTCACACTAACCCTAAAACTAAAACTAAACCTAAACCTCACCCTAACCCTCACCTTCAAACTCACTCTAACCCTAACCCTAACCTTAACAGAGACCCTAAACATCATCTTAGCCCTAACCCTAACCCTCACCCTAACCTTAACCCTAAC
The DNA here is from genome assembly GCA_024803745.1 of Megascapheus bottae. NCBI lineage: Eukaryota > Metazoa > Chordata > Mammalia > Rodentia > Geomyidae > Megascapheus > Megascapheus bottae. Next base: position 916,117 of record JANJXV010000043.1, on the reverse strand, counting down.
CCTAAATCTAACCCTTACCCTAACACTCACCCTAAACCTCACCCTCACCCTCACCCACACCCTAACCCTGACTCTCAGCCTCACACTAACCCTAGCCCTCACCCTAACCCTAAAACTAACCCTAACCTTAACCCTCTACCTAACTCTCACACTCACCCTCACCCTCACCCTCAACCTAACCCTAACTCTAAACCAAACCCTAAACCTCACCCTAACACTCACCTTAAACCTCACCCTCACCCTAATCCTCAGCCTCATCCTGACCCTAACACTAGCCCTAACCCTACCCCTAATGCTAACCCTAACCCTAACACTCACCCTCACCCTAACCCTCACACTAAACCTCACACTAACACTAACCCTAACCCTAAACCCTACACTAACCCTAACCCTAAACCTAACCCTAACACTAACCCTCACCCTCAACCACAACCTAACCCTCACCTTCACCCAAATAGAACCCTCACACTAACCCTCACACTAACCATCACCCTAACCCTTACCCTCACCCTCACCTTCACCCAAACCCTAACCCTCACACTAATCCTCACCCTAACCCTCACTCAAACCCTCACCCTAACCCTTAAACTAACCCTCACCCTAACCCTAACCCTGAACCTGACCCTAACCCTAACCCTTACCGTAACCCTATACCTCAACCTAGCCCTTGACCTAAACCTCACTTTTACCCTCACCCTCACCCTCACACTAACCCTAACCCTAACCCTAATCGTCACTCTAACTCTAACCCTAACACTAACAGTAAATCTTACCCCAACCCTAACCTTAAAATTAACCCAAACACTAACCCTCACCCTAACACTCACGCCAACCCTAAACCTAAACCTAACCCTAACCCTCACCCTCACCTTAACCCTATATCTAACCCTAACCCTAACCCAAACCCTAACCCTAACCCTAACCCTAACCCTAAACCTAACACTCACACAAACCGAACCCTAACCCTAACCCTTACCCTAACCATAACCCTAACCCTAACCTTCATCCTATCAATCACCCTAACAATAAACCTAACGCTAACCCTAACGCTCACCCTCACCCTCAACATAACCCTAACAGTCCCCCTTGCTCTCACCCTCATCCTAAAACTAACCCTAACCCTAACGCTAACCCTCACCCTCACATAACCCTAACAGTCACCCTAACCCTCCCCCTCCCCCTAAAACTAACCCTAACCCTAACAAAAAACCTAACCCGAACACTAAACCTAACCCTAACTCTAACACTCCCCCTCCCCCTCCCCCTAACTCTAACCCTAAGCCTAACACAAACTCTAACCCTAACCCTAACCCTCAACATCACCCTAACCCTCACACTAACCCTAACCCTAACAATAAACTTTACCCTAAACCTAACCCTAACTGTAACCCTCACCTTCACCCTCACCCTAACCCTAATCCTAATACTCACCCTCACCCTAACACTCACCCTCACATAACCCCAACACACGCCCTAAACCTAACCCTAACCCTAAATGAAACCCTCACCCTAACACGCACCCTCACCCTAACCCTAATCCTAACCCTAAAGCTAACCCTAATCCTAATACTCACCCTAACCCTCACCCTAACATTCACCCTAACCCTAACCCTAAACTCACCCAAACCCTAAACCTAACCCTAACCCTCACCTTCACCCTATCTCTCACATTAAACCTTACCCTAACCCTAAACCTAACCGTAACACTAACTCAAACCCTAACCCTAACCGTAAACCTAACCCTTACCAAACCTGAAACCTAACCCTAACCCTTACCCTAACCATAACCCTAACCCTTACCCTAACCCTCACCCTCACACTAACCCTAACCCTCACCCTAACCCTCAACCTCAAACTCACCCTAAACCTAACCCTAAACATAACCTTCACCTTCACCCTCACCCTCACCCTAACCCTAATCCCAAACCTCACCTTTACCCTAAATCTAACCCAAACCTTAACTATAACCCTAACCCTAACCCTAACCTAAATCCTTAACTTTGCCCTAGCCCTAACCCTAAACATAACCCTAACCCTAACCTTAATACAAACCCTAACCGTAAGGGTCCCTAAACCTAACCCTAACGCTTATCCCAAACCGAAGCCCTAAACATAAACGTAATCCTAACCCTAACCCTAAATGTAACCACTACCTCCTAACCAAAACATTAACTCTAACACTAAATGTGCCTAAACCTAACCCTAACCTTAACCCAAACCCTAGACCTAACCATAAATGTAACCCTAACCATAACCCAAAACATAACCATTAACTACTAAGCCAAACCCTAACCCTAACTTATAGGTCCCTAAACCTAACCATAACCCTAAACCTACCCTACCCTAACCCTAATCCTCACCCTAACCCTACCCAAAAACTCAGTCTAACCCTAAACCTAACACTAAGCCTATCCCTCACCCATATCCTCATCCTAACCCTAACCCTTACCCTTACCCTAAACCTACCCATAACACTAAACATAACCCTAACTCTAATCCTCATTCTAAACCTAAACTTAACCCTAACGTAAACTTAAGGGTCCCTAACCCTAACACTAACCCTAAACCTAACTCTACCCTAACGGTAATCCTCACCCTAAATCACACCCAAACCCTCACCCTAACCCTAAACCTAAACATAACCCTAACCCACATCCCAACCCTAAACCTAACACTAATCCTAACCCTAACCCTCATCCTAAACCTCATCCTGACCCTAATCTTAACCTAACCCTAAACCAAACCCTAACCCTCACCCTAACCCTAAGCCTATCCCTAAACCTCACACTAACCCTAACCCTAACCCTCACCCTAACCCTAAAAGTAACCCTAAACCTAACCCTAACCCTCACTCTCACCCTAATCCACACCCTCACCCTTACTGTCACCCTAACCCACACTCTCACACTCACCCTAACCAAACCCTAACCCTCACACTCACCCTTTCCCTCACCCTCACCCTCATCCTAACTCTCACCCTCACCCTCACCCTAAACCTAACCCTAACCCTAACCCTCAAACTAAACCTCACTCTAACCCTAACCTCAACCTAATCCTAACCCTAACCCTAACCCTCACTCTCACCCTCACCCAACCCCTAACCCTAACCCTCACCCTAACACTAACCCTAACCCTATGCCTCACACTCACCCTCACTCTAACCCTAAATCTCACCCTTATCTTAACCCTAACCCTAACCCTCATCCTCAACCTAACCATCACTCTAACCCTAAACTTCACCCTAATCTTAACACTCACCATAACCGTCACCCTCACCCTAACCCTAACCCTAACCTTAACCCTCAACCTAACTGTCACCCTGTCACTCACACTAACCCTAACCCTTACCCTAACCCTAAACCTAAACATAACACTAACCCTAACCCTCACTCTCACCCTAACCCTAACCCTCACCCTCACCCTAAACCTAACACTAACCTTAACCCTCACTATAACCCAACATCAACCCTAACGCAAACCCTAAACATAACAACAACACTAACCCTCACCCAAACCCTAACCTTAACCCTAACCGTAATGTTAACCCTAACCAACCCTAAACCTAACCCTAACCACCTAACCCTAACCCTAACCCAAACACAAACCCTAACCCTAACACAAAACCTAAACCTAACCCTAACCCTAATCCTAACCCAAACCCTAAACCTAACCCTAACCCTCACCCTCACCGTCACACTCAGCCACTCCATCACCATAACCCTCACCCTAACCCTAACCTGAACTCTCACCCTCACCCTAACACTAACCCTAAACCCCCCTAACCCTAACCCTCAACCGCAAGCTGACCCTCAACCTCACCATCACCCTAACACTAACCCTAAAACTAACCCTCACCCTATCCCTCATTTTAATCCTAATCCTCACCCTATTCCTAACCCTAACCCTAACCCACACCCTCATCCTAACCCTAACCCTTACCCTAAACCTAACCATCACCCTCATCCTAACACTAACCCTGAACCTAACCCTAACCCTAACCTAACTCTCACCCTAACCCTAACCATAACCCTACCCCTAACACATACGCTAACCCTCACCCTAAACCTAACCCTAACCCTCACTCTAACCCTAACCCTCATCTTAATCTTAACCCTAACCCTAACACTAACCCTCACCCTAACCATCACTCTAACCCTATCCCTCACCCTAATCTTAACCCTAACCCTCACACTCAACCTCACCCTAACACTCAGCCTCACGCTCAACCTAACCCTAAACCTAACCCAAACCCTAACCCTCACCCTAACCCTTACCCAAACCCTAACCCTAACCCTAGACCTCAAACTAACCCTCACCATCACCTTCAACCTAACCCTTACCCTAACCCTAACCCTCACCCAAACTGTAACCCTAACCCTAACTGTAAGCCCCTAACCCTAAACTTAACCCAAACACAAAACCTAACCCCAACCTAACCCTCACACTAACCCTAACCCTAATCCTAACCCAAACCCTTACCCGAACCCTAAACGAAAACCTAACCCTAACACTCAACCTCACCATCCCCCTAAACCTAATCCTAATCCTAACCCTAACCATAACCCTCACCCTCACCCTCACCCTCACCCTAAACCTCACACTAACCTGAACCCTTACCCTAACAGTAAACCTTACCCTAAGCATAACCTTAAACCTAAACCTAACCCTAACCTTAACCCTCACCGTCACCTTCACTCTAAGCCTAACCCTAACACTCACCCTCACCCTAACCCTCACCCTTACCTAACTTTACACTCACCCAAACCCTAAGCCTAACCCTAATCCTAACCCTCACCGTAACCCTCATCATAACATTCAACCTAACCCTAACCCTAACCTTAAGCCTCACCCAAACCCTAAACCTAACCCTAAACCTCACCTGCACCCTATTCCTCACACTAACCCTAAACCTAACCCTGACCCTAACCCTAAACCTTACCCTAACCCTAACCCTATACCTAACCCTAACCCTAACCCTAACCTTCATATTCACAACAACTCTAACCCTAAACCTAACCCTCACCTCACCCTCACCCTAACCCTAAACCTAACCCTAACCCTAACTCAATCCTAAACCTAACCCTAACCCTAACCTAACCCTCACCCTAATAATAATCTTAACCCTAACCCTAACCCTATCCCTCACCCTAAACCTAATCCTAACCCTCATCCTAACCATCACTCTTATCATAACCCTCAATCTAATCCTACCCCTAACCCTAAATCTCAACCTCACCCTATCCCTAACCCTCACCCTAAACTTCACCCTCACCCAAACTCTAATCCTAAACATAACCCTCACCCTAACCCTCACCCTAAAACTAACCCTTACTGTAACCCTAACCCTACCTCTAACCCTAACTCTAACCCTCACACTCACCCTAACACTAATCTCTCCCTAACCCTAACCCTAACCCTAACCCTCAACCAAAACCTAATCCTAGACCTAACCCTTACACTAACCCTAACCCTCAACCTAACCCTCCCCAAACACTAATCCTAACCCTAACCTTAACCATTACCCTAAACCTAACCTTAACCTTTACCCTCAACCTAACCTTCACCCTAAACCTAAGCATAAACGTAACCCTAAACCTCAACCTCAAAGTCACCCTACTGTAACCTTCACCCTCACCCTCACCCTCACCATAACCCTAACCTAACCCCAACACAAAACTAACCCTAAAACTAAACCTAATCCTAACATAACCCTAACCCTTACACTAACCCTAACCAAAAACCTAACCCTTACCCTAACACTGACTCTAACCCTCACACTCACACTCACCCTCACCCTCACCCTCACCCTAACCCTAACCCTAACCCTCACACTCACGCTAACCCTCTCTGTAAACCTAACCCTAAACCTAAACTTCACTCTCACTCTCACCCTCATCCTAGCCTTCATTCTCACCCTAACCCTAACACTAACCCTCACCCTAACCCTCACCCTAAACCTCACCCTAACCTTAACCCTAACCCAAACCTTAACCCTAACCCTAACCCTGACCATAACCCTAACCCTAGCCCTAATTCTAACCCTCACTTTAAGGGTCCCTAAACCTAACCATAACCGTTTACACAATCCCTATCCTTAACCATAAAGCTAACCCTAACCCTAACCATAAACATAACCCCTAACTCCCAACCCTAACCCTAACAATAACTTTAAGGTTTCCTAAACCTAACCCTAACCCTAACCCTCACCCTAACCCTAACACTAACCCTCACCCTCTATCTCACCCTAACCCTAAACCTAACCCTAACCTTCACCCTAAACCTCACCCTCAACCTAACCCTCACCCTAAGTCGAACCCTAATACTAACCCTCAAAATAAAACTCACCCTAAACCAAACCCCAACCCTAACCCTAACCTCAACACTCACCCTCACGTAAACCTCACCCTAAACCTAACCCTAACCCCAAACCCTAAACTAACCCTCACTCTAACCATAATGCTAACCCTAACCCTAACCCGGACCCTAATCCTCAATCTAACCCTAACCCTCACCCCAATCCTAACCGGAACCCTGAACCTCAACTCACCCTCACCCTAACCCTTACCCTATCACTAATCCTCACTCTAACCTTAACCCGAAGCCTAACCCTAAACCTAACCCTCACCAAACGTCACCCTAAAACTAACCCTAACACTAACCCTAACCGTAACCCTAACCCTAACCCTAACCCTCACCCTCACCCTAACTCTCACCTTCACCCTCACCCTAACCCCAAACCTAACCCTAACTCTATCCCTAAAACAAACCCTAACCCTAAATCTAACACTAACCCTAACCATCACCCAAACCATAATCCTAACCCTAACCATTATTGTAACCCTAACCCTCATCCTCAACCTAACCCTCACCCTCCACCTAATCCTCAACCTTAGTCTAACCATTAACGTAACCCTAACCCAAACCCTAATGCTAAAACTAAAATTAACCCTAACCCTAACCCTTATGCTAACCCAAACCCTAACCATTACCTTAACCCTAACCCTAACCCAAATTCTAAACCTAGCCCTAGCCCTAACCATAAACATGACCCTAACCCTAACTCTAATCCTAACCTAACCATAAGGATCCCTAACCGTTAACCCAAACCCTAACCCTAACCATAAATGTAACCCTAAACATAACCCCTAACTGCTAAACCAAATCCTAATCCTAAAACTAATCCTAACCCTATCCTGATCCCTAACGCTAACCACAACCCTAACCCAAACCCTAACACTTATCCTAACACTAACCCTAAACCTCACCATTACCCTCACACTCACCCTAACCCTAACCCTGACACTCACCCTAACCATAACTCTAACCACCACCCTAACCATAACTCTAACCCTCACCCTAACCATCACCCTCAACCTCACATTAACCCTAAACCTAACCCTAACCCTAACCCAAACCCTAAACCTCAACCTAAACCTAACCCTATCCCTAACACTAACCATAACCCTAACCCTCATGATAACCCTTACCCTATCCTAACCCTAACCCTTACCCACACCCTAACTCTAAACCTATCCCTAACCCTAACCTTAAACCTTACAGTAACCCTAAACCTAACCCTCACACTAAGCCTCAGCCTCACTCTTACCCTAACCTTCACCCTCAACGTAACCTTCACCCTCACCCTAACCCAATTCCTAACCCTTTCCATTACCCTCACGGTAAGCCTAAACCTAACCCTCACCCTCACTTTCACCCTCATCCTAACCCTAACCCTAACCCTAAGCTTAACCCTAAAACTAATCCCAACCCTAAACTTCACCATAACCCTCACGATAACCCTAACCCTAACCCTAAACCTAACCCTTACTCCCACCCTCCCCCTAAACATAAACTAACCCTAACCCTAAACCTGACGCTCAATCTAACCTTAACCCTAACCCTAACCAAAACCCTAAATCTCACCCTAACCCTAGCACTAACATTAACCCTCACCCTAACCCTAAACCTAACCCTAACCCTAACCCTCACCCTCAGCCTCAAGCTAACCCAAACCTTCAGTCTCACCCTCACCCTCTCCGTAATACTCACCCTAACCCTAACACAAACCCTAACCCTAACACCAAACCTAATCCTAACCCTAACCCTATCCCTAACCCAAACCCTGACCCTAACCCCAAACCTAAACCTAACCCTAAACCTCACCCTCACCCTCACCCTAATCCTAACCCTAACCCTACCTTAACCCTAACCCTAAATCTCAACTCACCCTAACCCTCACCCTCACCGTAACCCCAAACCTAACCCTAACCCTCACACTCACCCTAACCCTCACTCTAACCCTAACCCTAACCCTCACCCTAACTCTAACCCTAACCCTAAAACTAAACATAATCCTAACCCTAACCTTAACCCAAACCCTAATCATAAACCTCACCCTAAACCTCACCTTAACCGTTATTCTAACCCTATACCTAACGGTAACCCTAACCCTAAACCTCACCCTCACCCTCATCCTAAACCTAACCCTAACCCTAACCCTAATCCTAACCCTCACACTTACCTAACCCTCACTCTAATTCTAACCTTAACTCTAATCCTAACCTTCATCCTCACCCTCATCCTCACCCTAACCCTCACTCTCAACCTAACCCTCATCCTAAACATAACCCTCACCCTAACAACCACCCTAACCCTAGCACTCACCTTAACTCTAAACCTAACCCTAAAACTAAGCCATATCGTAACCCTAACCCAAACCCTAACCATAATCCTCACAATAAACCTCACCTTAACTCTTACCCTAACCCTAACACTAACCCTAAACCTCACCCTAACGCTCACCAAACCCTAACCTTAACCCTAACCCTCACCCTAACCCTAACCCTAACCCTCACCCTAACCCTCACCCTCACCCGAACCATAACCCTAACCATCACCCTTACCCTCATCATCACCCTAACCCTATCCCTAACCCTCACCGTAACACTCACAGTAACCCTAACCCTAATCCTCATTCCTATACTCACACTCACTCTAACCCTAAACCAAACCCTAACTCTAACCCTCAGCCTAACCCTCACCCTCACGCTAACCCTCACCCTAACCCTAGCACTAACTCTAAGCCTAACCCTAAAACTAACTCTAAACCTAAACCCTCACCATAACACTCATCCTAAACTTAACCCTAACCCAAAGCCTAACCCTTACCCTAACACTAGCACTAAGCCTAACCCTAACCCTCAACCTCACCCTAACCTAACCCTAACCCTAACCCTCACACTCACCCTAACGTTTACTTTAACCGTAACCCTACAATTTAACCTCACCCTAAAACTGACATTAACCCTCACTCTAACCCTAACCTTAAACCTAACCCTCACCATCATACTCAACCTAACCCTCACCCTAACCCTCACCCTAACCCTAAACCTAATCCTAACCCTAACAAAAACACTAACACTAACTCTCACCCTGACCCTCACCCTAACCCTCACCTAACTCTGAACCTAACCCTAACCCTCACCCTAACCCCTAACCCTAAACAAAACCATAACCCTAAAACTAATCCTAAACATAACCGTAAGGTCCTTAAAACTAACCTTAACCCTTAACCCAAACCCTAGCCCTAACCATAAATGTAACACTTACCCTAACACTAAACATAACCACTAACTCCTAACCCAAACCATAACCCAAACCTTAAGGGTCCCTAAAACTAACCCTAACCCTTAACCTCACCCTAAACCTCACCCTAACCCAAACCCAAACCCGAACCCGAACCCGAACCCTAAGCTTCACCTTAAGCCTAACCTTAACCCTAACCCTAAAACTAACCATAACCCAAACCATAACCATCACCCAATCCCTAACCCTAAACCTGACTGTCAACCTCAACCTAATCCTAACCCTAAACCTAACACTAAACCAAAACCTAACCCTCACCCTCACCCTAACATTAACCCTAAAACTAACACTCACCCTAAACCTCACCCTAACCCTAAACCTAACCCTCACCGGAACACTAACCCTAAAATTAACCCTAACCTTAACCCTCACCCGAACACTCACCCTCACCCTGAAACTAACCCTAACCCTCACTCTAACCCTCACACTCACCCAAACTCTATCCCTAACCCTCATCATAACCCTCACCGTAACCCTAACCCTAACCCTCACTCATACCCTCTCCTCACCCTAACCCTAAAACTAACCCTAACCCTCACCCTAACCCTGACCCTCACGCAAAACCTCACCCTCAACCTACCCCTAACCCTAAGAGTAACCTTAAACCTAACCCTCACCATAACCCTCACCATAACCCTAAACCTAACCCTAACCCTCACGCTCACCCTCACCCTAAATCTAACCCTAACCCTAAACCTAACCCTCACCCAAACCCAACCATAACTCTAAACCTTACCCTACACATAAGCCTAATCTTAACCCTCACCCTAACCATAACCATCACCCCAAACCTAACCCTAACCCTCTCCCTTCCGTCCACCTAACCCTAACAGTCACCCTCCCCCTCCCCCTCCCCCTAACCCTAACTCTAAACCTGACACAACACTAACCCTAACACTAAACCTAACCCTAAACCTAAACCCATCCCTAACCCAAACCTTAACCGTAAACATAAACCTAACCCTAACACTAACTCTCACCATCACCCTCACCCTCACCCTAACGCTAACCCTAACCTTAACCGTTACACACCATCACCCTCACACTCACCCTCACCAAACCCGATCCCCAAACCTAAACATAAACCTAACCCTAAACCAAAACCTAACCCTAACTCTAACCCTAACCCTAACCCTTACCCTAACCTAACCCTAACACTTACCCTCAACATAACCCTCACCCTAACCCTAACCATAACAGTAACCCTAACCCTGAAGCTCACCCTCATCCTAACCCTCACAGTAAACATAACCCTAAACCTAACCCAAAACCTAACACTAACACTAAACCTAACCCTAACCCTAGCACTAACCCTAACCCAAACCCTAACCCTTACCCTAACCCTAAACTTAGCCCTCACCCTTACCCTCAACCTAACCCTAAACCTAACCCTAAACATAACACTCACACTCTCCCTACCCCTCACACTAATCCTAGCCCTAACCTTCACACTAGCTCTAACCATAACACTAACTAAACCTAATCCTAACCCTAACCCAAACAAAACCCTAACCCTAACCCTAAACCTAACCCTCACCCTAAACCTAACCCTAACCCTAACACTAACCCTAACCCTCACCCTAACCCTAAACCTAACCCTCACCCTAACCCTCACACTCACCCTAATCATAACCCAAATCCTCACCCTAACCCGCATCATCACCCTAATCCTATCCCTAAACCTCACCCTAACCCTCACAGTAACCCTATCTGTAACCCTCACCCTCACACTCACCCAAACCCTCAACCTAACCCTAAACATAATCCTCAGCCTAACCCTCACCCTCACGCTAAGCCTCACCCTCACCTTAACCCTAACCTTAAGCCTAACCTTCACTCTAACCCTCACCCTCTCCCTCACCCTAACCCTAACCCTAACACTAAGCCTCACCCTAATCCTCTACCTCAAGGTAACCCTCACCTTAACCCTTACCCTAACCCTAACCCTCATGCTAACCCTCAGCCTCACTCTAACCCTCACCTTAACCCTTACCCTAACCCTAACACGCACCCTAACCCTCAGCCACACCCTATCCATAACCCTAACCCTCACTCTCACCTTCATCATCACCCTAAAGATATCCCTAACCCTCACCCTAAACCTCACCGTAAAAATAACCCTAACCCTCACCCTCACCCTCACACTCACCCTAACTCTAAACCTAACCCTTACCCTTACCCTAACACTAACCCTCACCCTCACCTTAAACTGAACCCTAACCCTAACTCTAATCCTAAACCTCACACTCACCCTAACACTCCCTCTAACACTAATCCCAACCCTAACCCTCACACTCACAATCACCCTAACCCTCACTCTCACCTTGACCCTAACCCTAACCCTAACCCTAACCCTACAACTAACCCTTACCCTAACCTTCACCCTAACCTCACCATAACTCTAACCCTAACCCAAACCTTAACCCTAAACCTAAACCTAACCCTAACCCTATCACTAAGCCAAATCCTAAACTTAGCCCTAACCCCTAAACCTAAACCTAACCCTAACCCTAAAACTAATCCTAACCCTAACCGTAAGTATCCTTAAACATAACCGTAACTCTTAACCCAAAGCCTAGCCCTAAAAATAAACGTATCCCTAACCCTAATCCTAAACATAACCCCTATTTCCTAACCCAAACCCTATTCCAAACATTAAGGGTCCCTAAACCTAACTCTAACCCTAAACCTCACCCTAATCCTCACTCTAACCCTAATCCTAATCCTCACCCAAACACTAACCCTCACCCTAACACTCACCCTAAACCTAACCCTAACCCTAAAACTACCTCTAACACTAATCCTCACCATAACCCTCACCCTAACCTAAACCCTAACCCTAACCCTACACACCAAGCTAAACCTCATCCCAATCTGAAGTCTATCCCTAACCCTAACCCTAACCCTCACCCTCACCATAACCCTAACCCTAACCCGAACCTTAAATCAAATCCTAACCCTCACCCTAACCCTAATCCAAACCCTCACCCTAATCCTCACTGTAACCCTAAACCTAACCCTCACCCTCACACTCACCCTAACCCTAAACCTAAACCTAATCCTAACCCTCACCCTCGTGCTATCCCTCACCGTAAGCCTTAGCCTAACCCTAAGCCTAACCCTTAAACTAACCCTAACCCTAACCCTCACCACAACCCTCACCATAACCCTAACCCAAACCCTAACCCTAACTCTAACCCTAACCCTCACCCAAAACCTAATCCTAACACTAACCCTTACACTAACCGTAACCTAAACCTTACACTCAGCCTAACCCTCACCCGAACCCTAACCATAACCATAACCCTAACCTCAACCTCACCCTCAACATAACCCTAACCCTCACCTTCACCCTAACCCTAACCCTAACCCTCACCCTACCCTAAACCTAACCCTCACCCTAACCCTCATCCTCACCCTAGCCCTCACCCTAACCCTCACCCTAACCCTAAACCTCACCCTAAGCCTCAGCCTCAACCTGACGCTCACCCTAACCCTAACCCTCACCCTGACCCTAACTCTCACCCTCACCCTAACCCTCACCCTCAGCATAACCCCAAAACTAACCATAATCCTAACCCTAAACCAAACCCAAACCCTAATTCTAACGCTAACCCTAACCCTCACCCAAACCCTGACCCTTACCCTAACCCCAACCCTAAACCTCACCCTAACCCTCACCCTAACCCTAAACCTAATCCCAACCCTCACCCTCTCCTCATCCTCATCCTCACGCTAACCTTCACTCTCACCCTAAAACTAACTCTCACCCTGACCCTCTCCCTAAACCTCACCGTAACCCTAACCCTAACCCTCACACTCAACCTAACCCTCAGTCTAACCCTCTCCCTAAACCTCACCGTAAATCTAACCCTAACCCAAAACTTAACCCTAACCCTAACCCTAACCCAAACCCTAACAGAAATCCTAAACGTAGCCCTAGTCCTAACCCTCAAAATAACCCTAACCCTAACCCTAATCCTAACCCTAACCGTAAGTGTCCCTAAACATAACCCTAACCCTCACACTCACCCTAACCCTCACCCTCACCATAACTCTCAACCTAACCCTAACACCCACCCTGACCCTCACCCTAACCCGCACTGTAACCCTAAACCTAACCCTAACCCTCACACTCACCATCACCCTCACCCTAACCGTAACCCTAACCCTAAACCTAACCCTCACACTCACCCTAACACTCACTCTAACTCTAATCCTAACCCTCACCCTCAGCCTCTCACTCACCCTAAGCCTCAATCTCACCCTAACCTTAACAATAACCCTCACCCTCAGGCTAACCCTTACTCTAACGATTACCCTAACACTAACCCTAATCCTCACCCTGATCCTCACCCTTACCCTAACCCTAACCCTAACCCTCACACTCACCCTAACCCTCACTCTACCCTAATTCTTACCCTAATCTTAACGTTCTCGCTCAACCTCATCCTAAACCTACCATAACCCTAACCCTTACCCTAACCCTCACCTTCACCGAAACCTAACCCTAAACCAAACCCTAAACCTAGTCCTCCTCTTAACCCTATACATAACCCTAACCCTAACCCTAATGCTAACCCTAACACTAACCACACTCCTAGCCCAAACCCTAAGCATAAACCTAACCCTAACGCCAATTCTAACCCTAACCTAACCCTAAGGGTCCTTAACCCTAACCCTCACCTTCACCCTAAACGTAACCCTCACCCTCACTCTCACCATAACCCTAACCCTAACACTCACCCTTACCCAAAACCTCAACCTCACCTAACCCTAAACCTCAACCTAACACTAACCCTCACCCTCACCCTAACCATCAGCCCCACCTTCACCCTCACCTTAACCCTAACCTTAACCCTGACCATAACTCTCACCCTCACCCTAACCCTCACCCTCACCCTACCCCTAAACATAACCATAATCCTAAACCTAAACCAAAACCGAACCCTAATTCTAACCCTAACCCTAACCCTCACACAATCCGTAACTGTTACCCTAACCATAACCATAACCCTAAACCTCACCCTAACCCTAAACCTAACCCTAACCCTCACCCTCACCGTAAGCCTCTCCCTAACCCTAAGCCTCACCCTGACCCTCACCCTAACCCTCACCGTAACCCTAAACCGAACCCTATCCCTAAACCTCACCCTCACCTTAACCCTAAACCTAACCTTAAACCTAACCCTAAACCAAATCCTAACCCTCATACTAACCATAACCTAACCCTCACCCTAGTCCTCACCCTCAACCTCACCCTAACGCTAAGCCAAACGCTAAACTTCACCCTAACTCTAACCCTAACCCAACCCTCACCCTAACCCTCACCCTAACCTGTACCCTAAGCCTCACACTGACCCTCACCCTAACCCTCACCGTAACCCTAAACTTAACCCTAAACCTCACCTTAACCCTAAACCTAACCTTAACCCTAACCCTAAACCAAATTCTAGCCCTCATCCTAAACATATCCCTAACTCTCATCCTAACTCTCACCCTCAACCTCACCCTACACCTTACCCTAACCCAAACCCAAACCCTAAACCTCACCCTAACCCTAACCCTAACACTAACCGCCACCCTAACCCTCACCCTAAGCCTTACCCTAACCCTCACCCTAAACCTAACCCACACACTAACCATAACACCCAACCCTCATCCTACCTCTCACTCTAACCCTCACCCTTACCCTAACCCTAAACCTAACACTCACCCTAAACCTAAAACTAACTGTAACTCTAACCCTCACCCTAACCCTCACACACACCCTCACCCTCACCCTAACCCTAATCCTAATCCTAATCCTCAACCTCACCCTAACACAAAAGCTAACCCTCACCCTAACCCTAAAATTAACCCTAATCCTAATCCTTACCCTAACACTCATGCTCACCCTAACCCTAACCTCACACTAACTCTTACCCTAAACCTCACTATAACCCTAAACCTAATCCTAACCTTAACCCTCACCCTCACTGTAACCCTAAACCTAACCCTAACCCTAACCCAAACCCTAAACCTCACCCTAACCTGAACCCTAACCCTAACACTAACCCTCACTCAAACCCTCATCTAACCCTTACCCCAACCCTCGCCCTAAACCAAACCCTCACTCTAAACCTCACCCTCACCCTAACTCTAACCGTTACACTCACCCTAATCATCACCTTCTCACTAACCATAACCCCAACCCTCACCCTAACCATAATACTAACCATAACCCTAACACTCAACCTCACCCTCACCCTAACCCTAACGCTAATTCTCACTCTCTCCCTAGCCCTAACCCTAACCCTAAAAATAACCCTAACAATAATCCTCAAAATAACACACACCCTCACCTTAACCCTCACCCTCACCCTCACCCTAAACCTCACCCTAACCCTACCCGTAACTCAACACTCACCCTAACCCTTACCCTAAACCTCACCCTAACCCTAACCCTAATCATAACCTCACCCTAAACCTCACCCTAACCCTACCCGTAACTCAACACTCACCCTAAACCTCACCCTAACACTAACCCTAACCCTAACCCTAGTCCTAGTCCTAATCCTAACCCTAACACTACCGCTAAACCTAACCTTATCCCTATCCCTAACCCTAACCCTAACTCTCCCTAATCCTCAACCTCACCCTCACCGTAACCCTCACCTTCACTCTCACCATCACCCTAACCCCAACCCTAACACTCGTCCTCACCCTAACACTCACCCTCACCCTCACCCTAATCCTCACCCTCACCTAACCCTAACCCTCAGCCTCACCCTCACCCTCACCGTAACCCTAAAACTAACCCAAACCCTAACCCTCTTCCTAACCCTAACCCTAACCCTAAACCTCAGCCTTACCCTAACCCTCACCCTCAACCTCACCCTCGCCCTAACCCTCACACTCACCCTCACCCTAACCCTATACCTAACCCTAACCCTCACCCTCACCCTCACCCTAATCCTCACTCTCACCTTCACCATAACTCTAAGCCTAACCCTCACCGTAACCCCAAAACTAACCCTCACACTTACAGACACCCTAACCCTCACACTTACAGACACCCTCACCCTAACCCTAACCCTAACCCTAATCCAGACCCTAACCCTATCCCTAATAGTCACCCTTACCCTAACCCTTACCCTCACCTTAACTCTCAGCCTCACCCTCACCCTGACCCAAATCCTAACCCTAACCCCCACCCCAAACCTTACCCTAAACCTAACCCTTACCCTAAACCTAACCCTCACCCTAACCCTCAAACCAACCCTAACCCTAAGCCTAACCCTCACCCTCATAATCACCCTAAGCCTAATCCTAACCCTAACCCTAAACCAAACCATTACCCTAACCCTAAACCAAACCATAACCCTAACCCTAAACCTAAACCTAAACCTAACCCTTACTAAAACCATAAACCTAACCCTAACCCTCAACCTAACCCTAAACCTAACCCTTACTCAAAACCTCACCCTCACCCTCAACCTAACGCTAAATGTCACCCTCACCCTCACCTTCCCCTTAACACTAGCCCTCACCCTCACACTAAACCTCTCCCTAACACTTACCCTAACCCTAATCCTATCTAACCCTAACATTATTCCTAGCCCTAGCCCTAACCATAATCCTAACCCTAACACTAGGCCTAACCCTAACGCTGGCCATAAACTTAACGCTAAACTTAACCTAACCCTAAGGGTACCAAAACTAACCCTAACCCTAACCCTTACCCTAAACCTAAACCTCACCCTAACCCTAACCACAATCCTAAACCTAACACTAAAACTAACGCTAACACTAACGTTAACCCTAACCCTAAGGGTCCCTAACCCTGACCCTAATCCTAACCGTAACGCTAAACGTAACCTTAACCCTAACCCTAATCCTGAAAATAACCCTCACCCTAACCCTAAACCTAATCCTAAACCTAACTCTAACCCTCACTCTCACCCTCACCCTCACACTAACGCTAAGCCTAACCCTAACCCTTATCCACACCCTCACACTAACGCTCATCCTCCCCCAAAACCGAACTCCAAACCTAAACCTAACCCTAACCCTAACCCTCACCCAAACCCTAATCCTAACCCTAACCCTTACCTTGATCGTAACCCTCACCCTTACCCTCAACCTAACCCTCACCTTCACACTAACCCTCAACATAACCCTAACACTAACCCTAAGCTTGACCTTAAAACTAACACTAAACCTAACCCTCACCATAACCCTCATCATAACACTAACCCTAACCCTAACCCTAACCCTCACACTCACCCTCACCCTAAACCTATCCCTAACCCTAAACCTAACCCTAAGCCTCAACTTCACCCTACCCCTAACCGTTACCCTAAACCTAACCCTAACCCAAACCCTAAAGCTAGTCCTAGACCTAACCCTATACATGACCCTAGTCCTAACCCTAATCCTAACCCTAACACTAACTCTAACCCTCACCCTAACACTAAAACTAACACTAACTCTAACTTTAACCGTAACCCTAAGGGTCCCTAACCCTAACGCTAACCCAATCCATGTCCCTAACCCTAACCCTCATGTAAACCTCACCCTAACCTAACCCTAACCCTAACCCTCACACTAATCCTCACCCTAAACCTAACACTCACCCTCACCCTAACCCTAACACTAACACTAACATTATCATTTGCACTAACCCAAACCCTAATACTAACCCTAACCCTAACCTAAAACTCCCCCTCACTCTCACCCTAACCCTAACCCGCACCCTAGCCCTAACCCTCACCATAACCCTCACACTAAACCTAACCCTCAACCTAACCTTCCACCTAAACCTAACTCTAACCCTAAACCCAACCCTAAATCAAAGCCTAATCCTAGCCCTCACCTAACCCTCACCTTAACCCTCACCCTCACCCTAACCCTAACTCTAACTCTAACCGTAACCCTAACCCTCATCCTCACCCTAACCCTAAACCTAAGCCCCACCCTAAAACTCACCCTCACCCTCACCCTCATCCTAACCCTAACCCTACCCTAACCCTAACCCTAACACTAAACCTGACCCTGACCCTCACCCTCACCCTAACACTAACTCTAACCCTAAACCTAAACCAAACCCTAACAGTAACCCTAAACCTAAGCCTAACCCTAACCAAAACCTAACCCTAACCTTCACACTTATGCTAACTCTCACCCTAACCCTCACCCTCACGATAACCTAACCCTAATGCTAACCCAAACACTAAACCTAACACTAAACCTAATGCTAACCCTCACCCTAACCCTCACCCTCACCCTAATCCTAACCCTAACGCTAACCCAAACACTAACCCTAACCCTATAACTGAACCTAACCCTCACCCTCACCCTAACCCTAACCCTAACCCTAAACCTAACACAAACCCTAACCCTAAACCTAAACCTAAGCCTAACACTCACCCTAACCCTAATCCTAACCTTCACCCTATACCTAACCCTCACCCTAACCATAAACCTCACCCTAACCCTCACCTAACCCTAACCCTGACTTTAACCATCACCCTCACCCTCACACTAAATCTAACCCGAACCCTAACCTTAACCCTAAACCCAAACCAAACCCTAAAACTAACGCTCACCTCCACCCTAACCCTTACCCTCATGCTAACACTAACCCTAACCTAACCCTAACTCTCACCCTCACCCTCACCCTAACCTTAAACGTAACCCTCACCCTAACCCTCATCCACCCTAACCCTCACTCTCACCCTCACCCTAACCGTAACCCTAACCCTTACCCTAACCCTAATCCTCACGCTCATGCACACCCTAACCCTTCACCTAACCCTAACCCTCACCATACACTAACCCTAACCCTAAACCTAACCCTAACCCTAACCCAAACCCTAAAACTAACCCTAACCGACACCCTCACACTCACCTTCACGCTAACCCTAACCCTAAACCTAAACCAAATCCTCACCATAACCCTAACCCTTACACAAACCCTAACCCTAACTCTAACTCTAACGCTCACCCTCACCCTCACGCTAACACTAACCCTCACCTCAACCTAGCCCTATCCCTAACCCTAACACTAACCTTTACCCTAACCCTAAACATAACCTTAAGCCTAAACCTCACCATCACCCTAACCATAACCCTAACCCTAAGCGAAACCCTAACCCTAACCTAACCTACATGCTAACACGAACCCTCACCCTAGTCCTAACACTAATCCTAACCTTCAACCTAACCCTCACCCTAACCCTAACCCTCACTCTAACCCTCACCGTAAACCTAACTCTCACTCTCACACTAACCCTAATCATCAACCTCACCCTCACCCTAACCCTCACTTTCATCCTCACCCTAAATCTAACCCTAACCCTCACCCTTACACTAACCCTCACCCTAACCCTCACCCTAACCCTAACACTCACCCTAACCCTTACCCTCACCATTAACCTAACCCTCACCCTCACTCTCACCCTTACCCTCACTCTCACCCTAACCCTAACCCTAGGCCTAACACTCACCCTAACCCTCATACTTAACCTAATCCTCACCCTATCCCTCACACTAAACCTAACCCTAAGCCTTACCCTAACACTCACCCTCACCCTAACCCTAACCCACACCCTCACCCTAACCCTCACTCAACCTAACCCTAATCGACACCCTCATAGTCACGCTCACACTAACCCTAACCCTAAAGCAAATCCTCACTGTAACCACATCCTAACCCTAACCCAAACCCAAACCCCAACCATAATCATAACCCTAAACCTCACACTCACTATTACCCTAACCCTCACCTTCCGCCTAACCCGATCCCAAACCCTAACACTAACATTAACCCAAACCCTAACACTAACCATAACCATAACCCCAACCCTAACCCTCACCCTCACCCTAACCTTCACCCTCACCCTAACCCTGACACTAACCCTCATCATAACTTTGACCTTAATCCTAACCAAATCTTAACCCTAAAAATAACACCTAAGTCCTATCCCTAACCATAACTTTAACCCTAAGGGTCCCTAACCCTAATGCTAATCCTAACCCTACCCCTAACCCTAAACCTAACCCAAACCCTAACCTAACCCTAACCCTTACACTAACCCTAGCCCTAACCCTAACCCTAACCCTTACCATAAAACAAACCCTAAACCAAACCCTCATTCTCACCCTAACCCTAACCCTCATGCTAACCCTACGTGTAACCCTAACCCTCACTCTCACCCTTACCCTAACCCTAAGCCTAACCCTCACCATAACCCTCACTCTTACTCTAACCCTCACCCTAATCCTCTCCCTCACCCTAACAATCACCCTAACACTCATCTTCACCCATACACTTACCCTCACTCTCATCCTCATCCAAACCTTAAACCTAAACCTCACCTCACCCTAACCCTGACCCTCACCCTAACACTAACCCTCACCCTCACCCTAACCCTAACCCTAACGCTAAAAATAACCTCTAACTCCTAACCCTAACATTAACCCTAACCCTAAGAGTCCTTAACCCTGACCATAATCCAAACACTAACTCTATCCCTAGTCCTAGCCATAAAGCAAACCATAAACCTAACCCTAACCCTAAACCTAACGCTAACCCTAACCTTAACCCTAACCTTAACCCTAATCCTAACACTAACCCTAAGTGTACCTAATCCTAATCGTAACCTAACCCTCACCCTAACCTTCATCCTAACCCTAACCTAACCCTAACCCTAACCCTAACCCTAACCCTCACCCAAACCTGCACCCTCACCCTAACCCTAACCCTAACCCTAAAGCTCATCATCACACTAACCCTAACCCTAACCCCAACCCTCACACTAATCCTGAAGCTAAACCTAACCCTCACTCTCACCCTCACCCTAACCATAACCCTAATCCTAACCCTATCCCAAAACCTAACACTAACCCTAACCGTAACCTTAACCCCAACCCTAACCCTAACCCTAACTCTCACCCCAACCCTCCGCCTCACCCTAACCCTAACCTTAACCCTGACCTTAACTATAACCCTAACCTTAAATCTAACCCTCACACTAACCCTAAAGCTAACCCTAACCCCACCCTAACCCTAACACTAACCTTCACACTCACGCTAACCCTAAACCTCCCCCTCACCATCACCCTTACCCTAACCCTAATCCTAACCCCAACCCTAAATCTAACCCTAACACAACCCCAACCCTAACCCTAACCCAAAAGCTAACCCTTACCCGAATCTTAACCCTAACCCTAAAACTAACTCTCACCCTAACCCTAACGCTCAACTTAAACCTAACCCTAACGCTAGCCCACACCCTCACCCTAAACCTAACACTCAACCTCACCCTATCCCCAACCATTACCCTAACACTCACCCTAACACTCACCCTCAATCTCACACTAACCCTTTCCCTAACCCTAACCTTCACATTCACCCTAACCCTCACTCTAACCCTAACCCTAACCGTAATCCTCACCCTCACCCTGTCCCTCAACCTCACCCTCACCCTAACCCTCACCCTCATCCTAACCCTAACGCTAACCCTAAACCTCACCCTAACTCTGAACCTAACCCTAACACTAATCCTAACCCTAACGCGAAACCTAATCATAACCCTAAGCATATGGGTCCGTAAACATAACCCTATCCCTTAACCCAAACTCTAACCCTGAAAATAAATGTAACCTTAAACCTAACGCTAAAAATTACCCCTAACTCCTAACCCAAACTCAAACCCTAACCCTAGTCCTAACCTAACTCTAACCATAAAAATAACCCTAACCCTTAACCTAAGGCTAACCCTAACCTTAAACCTAACACTATCCCTAACCCAAAGGGTCCCTATCCTTAACCGTAACCCTAACCCTAATCCTAAACCTAACCCTAACCCTCACCCTAACCCTAAACCTACCCCTAACCCTCACTCTCACCCTAACCCTAAACCTCACCCTCAAACTCATCGTAACTCTAACACTAATCCTAACCCTAAAACTAAACCTAACCCTGTCAGAGACCAAGGAGTTAAACGGAACAAAGCAAAGACCCTCTAGCCTCGAGTAAACTGCACCTGGTTGAGTCATCTGCACAAAATACTTCTCGGAATAACCGCAGGTTGTGTGGCTTGGGTTAGCACAACGGCCAAAAGAATAGCCTGACCCACCTCTAACCTTGAGATTTCCCGTTCTTGTTATCGCAAAAACTCTCCATCCCCCCTCTATACTCCCTTCCTTACACTCAGGGTATATAAACCCTGCTTTACTTTTAATAAATGAGACCTTGACGCGACTCTGATTGTCTCTGTCTTTCTTTATGCACCTGGTCTCCTTCCTCTCTTTCCCCCATGGGTTTTCTTCTCTTAGGAGGTGCCTCCTCGAGCCTGACGAATAACTGAACCCGCAGGACGGGAGAAGTGGCGCCCAACGTGGGGCTCGAGGCACGGTGACCTACCGGACAGCTAGGAGAGCAGAGGACCCCGATTATATTAAGGTAGAGACGCCCACACCGCATCGCTCGTGCACTGTGGGAGAGTCTTGAGGTAAGTTCTGCCGTCCCATCAACCATGGGCAAAGCATTATCAAAGGAGGTCTTATTTATAAAAGAAATGAAAGGATCACTTAGGGAGAGAGGAATAAGAGTTAAAAAGAAAGATTTGGTAAAATTCTTTTGTTTTGTTGGAGAAAAGTGTCCGTGGTTGGTCTTGCACGGACCAGACATCCATCCCCTTGCCTGGAATAAGGTAGGAAAAAATATCAATGATTTACTCAGGGAGAGGAAGTCCCCGAGGCCTTCTTTAGCTTCTATGGGGTTGTTAGAGATATTTTAAAGGAAGCAGAGGAGGGAGGTGACAGTGCTCGCTTACTAGTTTAACAGAGGATTACCTAACGGAGTCACGTTGCCCGTCTCGCAAAAGCGAAAGTGACAATGAAAAACCTATGGTCACTGGCCTTCGGCCTGGCTCGCGCACGCCCTCTTTGATTGATGAGCCTGTGCCCTCAGGATGCCGCTTGGCGCCACCTTTAATCCCCGAAAAAGAGGAACAAGTCCAACCCCCTTTAGAAGACAGCATCAAGAACAATACTAAAAAGAAAAATATGTCACTAAAACCTTATAAAAATATTTATCCTATTATTCCTAAGACTTCTCCTGATAATGGCAGGCTCAACCCCCCCTCTGAGGTGGAGCTAGAGGAGGAGGCAGCGCATTATGAGGAAGAAAGATATGGCCCTTTTCCTCTTCCCAAAGTTTCTGCAGCTACACAGACTCCAGAGATAAGGGCCCTTCATTGGCCCACCCCTCCCCCCTATCCAGACACCCCTCTCCCGTCAGCCCCACCACAGGAAATGTTGAGATCATTTTCTGTTCCTCCAGAGGTGCAAGATCTCCTTAAATCCAAAGACTCTCTCTTGAAACAAGTGACAGAATTAAAAAACGTGCTTCATTTAAAAAGAGAGTTAAGGGACCTCACTTTGCAAATTCATGATTAACAAATGGATCTTGTTGGGGAAGCCATGACTACCCCCCATGCCTCGGGTAACAAGCCCGCTAAAACATCCTCGGCCTCAAAGAGCCACAATAGTAGACTCAGATCTGGGGCGCAAACTGTTTCCCTCTCCTTCCCCGTAATTACTTGCTCTAACACTCAACCTCGGGAACAAGAGGGGGAGGAAGGAGAAGCGGGAGAGGAGGAGGTGGACACCACCAGAAGGCAGGAGGAGGGACAAAACCTAGATTCCTCTGCCTCCGAGGAGGAAGGGGGTGATCAGGAGGAGGCAAGGAGAGATTCTCAAATTACATATAGGAAATTAACGTTTAAACAAATTAAAGAACTACATTCGGCTGGTAAGAATTATGGAATTAACGCCCCTTTTACTTTAACAGTACTGGAGGGCCTCGGGGGTGAGGGACATTTATTGCCTCATGAGTGGCACAAGATTGTACAGTCTGTTTTAACCAGGAGTCAATATCTAACCTGGAAAGCTGAATTTATAGATGAGGCAGAAAATCAAGCCATTACCAATAAAAAAACATACACAAATGGCTTCATGGTCTTCTGATAAAATTTCAGAGAGGGGCAAATTTGCCTCAGAGGAAAAACAACATAAACTCCCTGCAGGAATATTAACCCAGACTGCTCAGACTGCTCAGGCTGCCCTGGCCGCCTAGAGAGCCGTGCCCGCTGCAGGAGCAGTTACCACCTCTCTTTCCAGGGTAGTACAAGGCAATAATGAACCATATTCTCAATTTGTTGCCAGACTGTTGGAAGCAGCCGAAAGAATATTAGGTGAGGTAGATACAGATGATATTATAGTTAGACAGTTAGCCATAGAAAATGCTAATGCAGCCTGTAAAGCTGCTTTAAGAGGCAAAACAAAGACGCTAGATTTAAATGGTATGATTAAAATTTGCAATGATGTGGATTCCTTTGAACATAAAATGTCTAAATCTATTAATTTGGCCATTGGAGCCATACTCCAAAACCAGACTCCACCTTCAGGAAAACTAGGACAAATATCTAGCCCTAAAAACTGTTTTAAATGTGGACAAATCGGACATTTTGCTAGAGAATGCCCTGGAGCTATTAAACAACCCAACGTTCCTGGGACGATTCCCCTCCCCCTTCCCCCTGGCCTTTGTCCTAAATGCAAAAGAGGCCGTCACTGGGACAGAGTGCCGGTCCAAGACCGATATAAATAGCCAGCCTTTATCTGCGGTCTCGGGAAACGGGCTATGGGCCCCAGCACAGGGCCCTACTACCCACCACGACAACCAATGACACTTCCAGCCCAAAATCTGCCTCTGATGCAAACATCGCTGACTCAGACTTGTTCCGAGCCACTACAGGCAGCGCAGGACTGGACCTCTGTTCCTCCACCACCAGGATTATAACTCCAGAGGAAGGAACAGTTGTTATAAACTCTGGAAGGTTCTGGCCTCCCCTGCCAGGAATGTTTTTTCTTATTATAGGCCAAGCTTCAAGCTCACTGCAAGAACTCTCTGTCATTCCCTCGGTGGTTGACACAGATTATTCAGGTGAATTAAAAATTTTAGTTCATGCCTCTCAAGGCCCTCTTGCCATATCGGCAGGCCAACGCATTGCACAAGCCCTCCCTCTGCCCGTAACAGGACAGTTCCCATATAAGCATCCCCAGCGTGGCAATTCTACCCCAGGATCAACAGATATATTTTGGATACATCAATTGACAGAATCTCGACCAACTTTAAAACTTTTTTTGGAAGGAAAACAATTCCTGGGTCTTTTAGATACAGGGGCCGATGCTACTGTCATTGCAAAACAACATTGGCCTATCTCTTGGCCTCTGGAACCCACTGCTACCCTTTAAAGGGTATTGGGCAGACTCAAAATACACTCCAGAGTTATAAAATATAAACATGGACAGACCCAGAGGGAAACATTGGGACAGTTAAACCTTTTGTGGTGGACGGACTCCCTGTAAATCTATGGGGGAGAGATATAATGACCAAAATGGGAGTTATCATGTTCAGTCCTAATGAGATTGTGACTAACATAATGCTTAAGTCTGGATATTTGCCAGGAAAAGGGCTGGGAAAGCATGAGCAAGGAATTAGTCACCCAATTATACCCACCCCTAAATGGGATAGAAAAGGTCTTGGGACCGACCTTTTTTCCTAAAGACCACTGCTCCCCCTGCGCTCCAAGCCGATAAAATAACTTGGAAATCTGACAATCCGGTTTGGATAGACCAGTGGTCCATGCCTCAAGAAAAGCTTCAGGCTGCTCTTCAGTTGGTGCAGGAACAATTAGAGCAGGGACATCTTGAACCTTCTACCTCTCCCTGGAATACTCCCATATTTGTTATAAAAAAAAGAAAAATGGGAGTTGGAGGTTACTGCAGGATCTAAGGGAAATTAATAAAACCATGGCACCCATGGGAGCCCTACAACCTGGACTGCCCTCTCCCACAGCTATCCCTAAAGGATATTTTTAAATTGTAATAGATATAAAAGACTGTTTTTTCTCCATTCCCCTCGATCCTGGAGATTGTAAAAGATTTGCCTTTTCCATACCCGTGATAAACAATAAGGGCCCTAATCCCCGCTTTCAATGGCGAGTGTTGCCACAGTGTATGGCTAATTCTCCCACTCTTTGTCAAAAATTTGTGGCTCAATCCATAGGCCCAATTCGTGTTCAATACCCTCATATATATATTATACATTATATGGATGATCTATTAATTGCCGCCAAACAAGAAACGGAGCCGCATCAAGTGACTCAAAAAATAATTATTACTTTACAAGATAGAGGATTTTTTATATCCCCAGAAAAAATTCAAACCTGCTATCCCTTTTTATTTTTAGGATTTCAATTAGAACCCAACTTAATTTATTCGCAAAAAAATAAAATTAAAAGGGATAAATTAGTTTGCCTAAATTATTTTCAAAAACTTCTAGGGGACATTAATTGGCTACACCCTTATCTTAAATTAACAACAGGAGAATTAAAACCCTTGTTTAATATTTTGCAGGGAAATTCTGATCCCACGTCCCCAAGAAAAATTACTCAAGAGGCTGAAAAGGCCTTAAAAATTAGAAGCAGCTATTACCCAACAAAATATAGGCTATTTTGACCCCAGTTTGCCTCTTTATTTAATTATATTTGCCACCAAATTCACCCCCACTGGTTTACTATGGCAGAGAGAAGTACCCCTATTTTGGGTACATGCTTCTGCCTCTCAATCTAAAGTATTACCCCCCTACCCCCTTTTAATATCTCAACTTATCTTTATAGGATTAAAAATTTCAGTCAGGTATTTTGGAAAAGATCCCAATATCATAATTACCCCTTACTCTAAGGAGCAAATTAGTTGGCTACAACAAATACAAGATGATTGGGCTGTGTTATGCACTGGGTTCCGGGGTAGTTTTGATACTCACATGCCCAGCGACAGACTTATTCAATTCCTTAATATTACTCCTTTCGTTTTTCTAAAAAATACCTTAATAAAGCCCATACCCAATACTTTGAACATCTTCATTGATGGATCAAAAAATGGAAAAGCTTCATATGTTATCGATAATGTTCCCCACTTTGTAAATACTTCCTTTAAATCTGCTCAGTTAGTAGAATTATTTGCTGCACTTTGTGTTTTTCGGTTATTAAAGACCCACCCTTTTAATCTGTTTTCGGATAGCCATTATGTTGTCAGAGTTTTACAAGTTTTAGAAATGGTTCCGGTTATTCAGCCTACTACACCTACTTTTCAATTATTTTTTGAATTGCAAAAACTTATTAGACAACGTTCGTACCCCTTCTTTGTAGGACATATTCGTGCTCATTCTGGCCTACTTGGGCCACTTACCCGGGGCAATGAATTAGCTGATTTGGCAACCCAAATAGTTACCTTATCTCAAACAGTTAATCCGGTGACCCTTGCACAAGAGGCCCATGCTGTTCACCACCTTAATGCTCATACCCTGCGCTTAAAATTTAAAATTACTCGAGAACAGGCAAGACAAATTGTTAAAAACTGGCAAAATTGCCTAACCCTGCTCCCTGATCCCCATGTAGGTGTAAACCCCAGAGGGCTCACACCTGGACAACTTTGGCAAATGGATGTTACTCATGTCCCCTCCTTTGGAAGGTTAAAAAATGTACATGTTACCATTGATACCTTTAGTGGATTTATTTGTGCCTCCGCTCATTTAGGGGAGGCCACAAAAGATGTTATAAACCATCTCCTATATGTTTTTTTCTGTCATGGGACAACCCCAAACTATAAAGACAGACAATGGGCCCGGATATACCAGTCAAAAGTTCAAACAATTTTGCTCCCAAATGAGCATAAAACATATTACTGGACAGGAAATTGTGTTCTCGCTTTATTACTCCCAGATATAAGTGTCGTACCAGGGGACGAGCCCCTACCTGTCCCTAGTTTTGATATGATAGGAGGAAAGAGACACACACGAGCAATTACATTTATTCCCCTCCTCGCGACCCTAGGCGTTACTACAGCCATAGGGTCGGGAACAGCCGGATTAGGTGTGTCTCTACATAAGTATAATCAATTATCAAAACAATTAATTGGAGATGTCCAAGCATTATCTGGCACTATCCAGGATCTACAGGACCAAGTGGACTCCCTAGAGGAAATGGTCCTCCAAAATAGAAGGGGGTTAGATTTACTAACCGCAGAACAGGGAGGTATCTGCTTGGCTTTACAGGAACGATGCTGCTTTTATGCAAACAAGTCTGGCATTGTCCGGGACAAGATCAAGAACCTTCAGGAAGATCTGGAAAAACGACGAAGGGAACTGACTGATAACCCCCTCTGGATTGGGCTTAATGGGCTTTTACATTATCTCCTACCCCTGTTAGGACCCTTATTCGGTATACTTATTTTACTCTCTTTCGGCCTTTCCTTTTCAATAAAATTATGACTTTTAGAAAAACCCAAATAGATACAGTAGTTAAGACTAAAATAATAGCTATTCAATATCATCCCCTTAGTACCGTTGATACTGACCAAAGTCCAGGAGTAGACTTTACCACTCTAGCATAATTTCGGGACCTTTTTAAATTTTTCCACTATAATTCTTTTGGCCTTTGAGCTTTTTCAGTGCCTTACATATTTTATAAACATCAAGTTAATTCTGTCAATCTCGGTGCATTCTCATTGCCTAGAGGACCTAGAAGGCCCTGCAGGGCCTGTTGAGAACCCTCCTGAGAGAGGACTTCAGTTCCATAAACTCCTCACCCGTTAACCCCAAGGAAGCTAGAGAGCATCCAATGACGGGAATAGTATGGAGCTTACCCTGGATGGCACAACATACATAGGCCGTACTGGCCGGCTCAACAAGGCATGTTGCCAGGAGTAAGGTGGCCCTCCATATAGCCTAAGACAGGATGTTCTCTCAACCAATCTTTAAAGACTGTTCTTTAAAGGAAAGGGGGAATTGTCAGAGACCAAGGAGTTAAACGGAACAAAGCAAAGACCCTCTAGCCTTGAGCAAACCGCACCTGGTTGAGGCATCTGCACAAAATACTTCTCGGAACAACCGCAGGTTGTGTCGCTAGGGTTAGCACAACGGCCAAAAGAATAGCCTGACCCACCCCTAACCTTGAGGGTTCCCGTTCTTGTTATCGCAAAAACTCTCCATCCCCCCCTCTATACTCCCTTTCTTACACTCAGGGTATATAAACCCTGCTTTACTTTTAATAAATGAGACCTTGACGCGACTCTGATTGTCTCTGTCTTTCTTTATGCACCTGGTCTCCTTCCTCTCTTTCCCCCATGGGTTTTCTTCTCTTAGGAGGTGCCTCCTCGAGCCTGACGAATAACTGAACCCGCGGGACCGGAGATAACCCTAAACCTAAACATCACCCTAACCCTTACACTAACCCTAACCCTCATAGTCACCCTAACCGTAACCCTCACGCTCACCCTCGCCCTAACCCTAACCCTGACACTAACCATCACCCTCAACCTCACAATAAATCTTTCTCTCACCATCACCCTAAACCTAACCCTAACCCAGGCCCTAACCCTAACCCTAACCCTAACCCAGACCCTAAACCTCATCCTAACCCTAACCCTAACCCTCACCCTAACCCTACCCTAACCATCACCCTCACCCTAACCCTCAGCCTCCCTCTAATCCTAAACCTCACCCTAACCCTCACTCTAACCCTAACCCTCACCCTAATCCTAACCCTAAAACTCACCCTCACCCTAAACCTAACCCTCACCCACACGCTAACCCTCACCCTAATACTCAATCTACCCCTACCCCTACCCCTAAACTGAAGACTCAACCAAGCCCTAACCCAAAACCTAACCCTAACCCTAACCCAAAGCAAACCATAACCCTAACCATAACCCTAACCCTCTAACAGACTCTAACCCTAACCCTCAACCTAGCCCTAACAATATCCCTAAACCTAACCCTCACCCTCACCCTCACCCTCACTCTAACCCTAACCCTAACACTAACCCTCACCCAAAGCCTAACCCTCAACCTAACCCTACTTTTAACCCTCACCATAACCCTTAGGATAAAACTAACCCTATCACCCTCACCCTAACTCTAAACCTAAACCTCACCCTCACCCTCAGCCTCACCCTAAACCTAATCCTAACCCTAACTCAAACCCTACCCCTAACCCGCACCCTAACCCTAACACTAACCTTAACCCTAACCCAAACCCTATCCCTCATCCTAACCCTAACCCTCAACCTAACCCTCACCCTAAACCTAACCCTAACCCTCAGCCTAAACCTCACCCAACCCTAACAGACATCCTCACCCTCATCCTAAACCTAACTATAACCCTAAACCAAACCCTATCCCTAGCACTAACCCTAACCCTATCCCTAGCCCAAACCCTAACCCTAACCCTAAAACTCACCATAACCCTCACCATCACGCTAACCCTCATCCTAACCCTAACTCTAACCCTAAGCCTATGCCTAAAACTAACCCTAACCCTCAACATAAACCTCACCCTAACAATAACCCTAATCCTAACCCTCAACTTCTGTTGGGAGCCAGAGTGGAATCAAACTGTACATTGACTTGCATCAGACAATGGCTTTATTGTCTTATTGTTTTCTGGCTCTATTCTATGTAAAGGACCTGAGAGTTACCATATGAATGTAACACCTGGAGGTTCCCTGGGTCTGGAGGAGGGAAGAAGGGGGAGTGAAAAATAAATGCGGCAGTATTTACCTGGACTGCGGACATCCCGAACCCGGTGTGTCTGTCTCCCTTCTATTTCTTCCTAGTCCTTGCCCCCGATTTCAGGAACCCCAATCTGCGAACCCTGGTTTGCTGCCGGTTGGCCCCGGCAAACTTCACCCTCACCATAACCCTAACCCTAACCCTAACCCTAGTCCTAGTCCTAGTCCTAACCCTAACCCTAAACCTAAACCTAACCCTAACGCTAACCCTAAACTTAACCTTAACCCTAAACCTTACCCTAAGTTTCCCTAACCATAACCTCATCCTCACCGTAACCATAACCCTCATTCTCACCCTCACCCTAACCCTAACCCTAACACTCACCCTCACCCTAACCCTCACCCTCACCTACCCCTAACCCTCACCCTAACCTTAACCCTAACCATAAGCCTAACCGTAAATCTAAACCTAAACCTAACCCTCACACTAACCCTCACCCTAAGCTTCCCCCTAACACTAACCCTAAACCTAACCATCAGTCTAACCCTAAAATTAAACCTAACCCTAACCCTCACCCTGACACTCACCCTTGAACTCATCCTGCCCCTAAACCTAACCCTAACCCAGGCCCTAATCATCACCCTAACTCTAACCCTAACCCTAAACCTCACCCTACACTAACGCTAACCCTCACCCTTACCCTAAACCTCACCCTCATCCACAGCCTAACCCTAACTCTCACCCTCATTCTCACCCTAACCCTACCCCTAACACAGACCCTAACTCTCACCCTAACACTCATCCTTATCCTAACCCTCACCCTCACCCTAACCCTCAGCCTCACTCTTATCCTAACCCTAACCCTAACCCTCATCCTAACCCTCACTCTGACCCTAACCAACACCCTAATCCTAACCCTAAACGTTTTCCTCACTCTCACCCTAACCCTAACCCTAAACCTAACCCTCACCCTAAACCTCACACTAACACTAACCCTAACCCTAAACCTCACGCTAAACTTTACCCTAACTCTAACCCTCACACCAATCTTAACCCTAACCCTAACCCTAACCGAAACCCTAAACATAACCCGAACCCTAAACTTAAACCTAAACCTAACCCTCACCCAAACCCTAACCCTAACCCTAACACTAACACTCACCCTTTCCCTAACCCTCGCCCGAACCCTAACCCTCAGACACACCCACCCCCTAACCCTAAGCCTCACCCTACCCCTAAACCTAACACTAATTCTAACCCTCACCCTCACCCTCAACCTAACCCTAACCGTCACCCTCACCTTCACCCTCCCCTTAACACTAAGCCTTACCCTAACACAAATCCTAAACCTAACACTAAACGTACCCCTAAACCTACCCCTATCCCTAACCCAAACCCTAAACCAAATGTAACCCTAACACTAAGCCTCACCCTCACCCTCATCCTCACCCTAACCCTAACCCACACACTCTACCTAAACCTCACTATAACCATAAACCTAACCCTAACCTTAACCCTAACCATGATCCTATCCCTAACCCTAATCCTAACCCTAACTGTAAGGGTCCCTAAACCTAATCCTAACCCATAAACCAAACCGAAACCTTAACCAGAAACGTATCCATAACCCTAGCCATAAACATAACCCCTAACTCATAATCCAAACCCTAACACTAGCACAAAGGGTTGCTAACCCTAATCCTAATCCTAAACCTAACCTTAACCCAAACCCTAACACTAACACTAGGGGTCCTTAAACATAACCCTCAACTTCACCCTCAACCTAAACCTCATTCTCACCCTCACGGTAAAACTAACCATGACCCAGAGCCTAACCCTAACCCTAATCCTAACCCACACCCTAACCCTCAAACTAAGCCTCACCCTTATCCTCACCCTATCCCTCACACGCACCCTAACCCTCAACCTCACACTAAACCTCACTCTCACCCTCACCCTAACCCTAACCTTAACCCTCACCCTAACCCTAAACATCAGCCTCAACCTAACCCTCAGCCTCACCCTAACCCTAACCCTCACCCTAACCCTCATTCTAACCCTAACCCTCAACCTAATACTAACCCTAACCATAACCCTCACCCTCATCCTAAACCTAACGGTCACCCACACCCTAACTCTCACACTAACCCTCAAACTAACCCCACCCCTATCCCTAACCCTAACCTTAAGCCTTAAACAAGCCCTAACACTACCTAACCCTAACCCTAACCAAACCCTAAACATAACCATAACCATAACCATAACCCTAAACCTCTCCAAAAACCCTAACTCTAAACCTAACCCTAACAATACGCCTAGCCCTAACCCTCACCCTCAACCTCACCCCCACCCTCACCCTCTCCCTAACACTAACACTAACCCTCACTCTAAACCTAACCCTCACCCTAACCCTATACTGAACCCTCACATTAACCCTAACCCTAACCCTCACTCTCACCCTAACCCTAACCCTAACACTCAGCCTCACTCTAACCCTAATCCTAACTCTAAATCAAACCCTACCTCTAACACTCACCCTAACCTTAACCTTAACCCTAAACCTAACCCTATCCCTCACCCTGAACTTAACACTCACCCTCATCCACACCCTAAACCTAAGCCTAAACCTAACCCTAACACACACTAACCCTCACCCTCAACCTCACTCTAACCCTAACCCTAACCCTAACCCTAACACTCACCCTAATCCTAAACCTAACACACAGTCTCACCCTCACCCTAACCCTAACCGACACCCTCACCCTCACCCTAACCCTAACCCTAACTATATCCCTAAGCCAAACCCTATCCCTAACACTAACCCTAACCCTATCCTTAAATCTAACCCGAATCCTAAGCCTAACCCTAAATATAACCCTAACAATAACCCTCACCATAACCCTCACCCTAACCATAACCCTAACCCTAAGCCTCACGCTAACCATCACCCTAAACTTAACCCTAACACTAAACCTAAACCTCACCTTCACCCTAACCCTAACCCTAAACCTAACCCTAACCCTAACCCTAACCCTAGTCCTAGTCCTAGTCCTAGTCCTAACCCTAACCCTAAACCAAACCCTAACCCTAACCCTAAGGCTAACTCTAAGATTAACCCTAACCCTAACCTTACCCTAAGTTTCCCTAACCCAAACCTCACCCTTACCCTAACTGTAACCCTCACCCTCACCCTCACCGAACCCTCACCGAACCCTAACCCTCACCCTAACCCTAAACCGAAACGTAATCCTAACCTTAAATCTAACCCTAAACATAACCCTCACCTTAACCCCCACCCTAAGCTTCTCTCTAACCCTAACTCCAACCCTAACCATCACTCTAACCCTAAAACTAGCCCTAACCCTAACCCTCAACATAATTCTCACCCTCAAACTCACCCTAACCCTAATCCTAACCCAGACCCTAATCATTACTCTAAACCTAACCCTAAACCTCACCCTAGCCCTAACCCTAACCCGAACCCTAACCTAGACCCTAACCATCTCCCTAACACTCACCCTTACCCTAATCCTCACCCTCACCCTAACCCTCAGCTTCAGCCTCACCCTAACCCTAACCCTAATCCTAAGCCTAACCCTAAAACTAACCCTAACCCTAACCCACACCATAACCTGTTGGGAGCCAGAGTGGAATCAAACTGTACCTTGACTTGCATCAGATGATAGCTATATTGTCTTATTGCCTTCTGGCCCTATTCTATGTAAATGACCTGAGAATTACCATATGAATGTAACACCTGGAGGTTGCCTGGGAGAGGAGGAGGGAAGAAGGGGGAGGGGAAAATAAACGCGGCAGTCTAGTCAGTCTTTGCCTGGACTGCGGACATCCCGGACCTAGTGTGTCTGTCTCTCTTCTTTTTCTTCCTAGTCCTTGTCCCCTATTTCAGGAACCCCAATCTGCGAACCCTGGTTTGCTGCCGGTTGGCCCCGGTATCTGGCGCCCGAACAGGGACCCTGAAAATCTGGGACGAAGGTGAAGGACCCCTCCCTGTGGTGAGTAACACATCGTAGGACTATTAAGAGAGTATAGTCAGGGGTAAAAATTATGGGTCAAGCTAATAGCCATGGGTTATTTCTACCGATCTTAACAGGCCTATTTGAAGCCCACGGAACGTGGGTGGAAGAGGGGGTGCTTCAGAGCTTCCTACAGTTTCTCAAGGAGGCATGCCCGAGGTCTATAGAGGAGGAATTCCAAAAAGCCTGGCAGCGGATAGGAAAAAGAATTCAAGATTATTATGATGTATATGGCCCCGAAAAGACCCCAGTAGAGGCTACTACTGTATGGAATTTAGTAAGTGAATACATAGATCCTCTACATGAAGATGCTGAACTTAATCTTGAATTAAGGGAACTTTATGAGTTAAAGGACCCTTCTGAAGAACCTGAGGCTGAGCCATATGCCGCAGCCCAAAAGAGTCTAAGTGAGATTTTGAAAAGGGAACAACAACCAGTAGATATTGAGTATCAGAATTCAGGTTTGAATATCAAGGAGGAAAGTTATGATGAGTCAATGGAGGGCCGAATGGCTACGATGGAGAAGAAGTTAGAAGAAATCCTACATTTTCTATCGAAAATGGGGACAGAGCAGAGAGCCCCCCCAGAAGTAGGAAAGAAATATGACCCTCAGGCCACTATGGTGTCTGATTCTAAACCTTACCCCTCACACCCACCGCCTCCGGCTGCAGCCTTACGGCCTCAATCCCTTTCTCAACCTTTAGGCAAGCCTAAAGGCCCTAGCAACAAGTCCCTTTTAACAGGCACTACAACCAGGCACAGTGCATCGCAATTAAACCTGACTCAGGCTGCTAGAGAGAGGGAAGGTATTTCAGGGCCTCGATGCTTCCCTAGTTTAGTTGATCATGATGAACAAGTATACCATCAACCTGTTCCTGTTAAACTATTACAGGATTTAAAAAATGCCTGCTCCCAATATGGGCCAACTGCCCCTTTTACTCAAGTAATATTGGAGGCCGCGTGTGCTGGTATTGCATGCCCAAATGACTGGAAGCGGCTTGCCAGAGCATGCCTTAGTGCGGGAGAGTACTTATTATGGGAGACAGAGTTCACTGCACAGTGTCGGGCTAAAATTGAAACAAATAGGTCTAAGAACCTGCCTTACACTGTTGATCAGTTGTTAGGAGAGGGAACCTATAAAAACACCAAAGATCAATTGGGTTATGCAAAGGAGGCCTATTTACAAATAAATGCTGCGGCAAGAGAGGCTTGGAAAAAGTTACGCAATTCCAATCGTACAAAAAATCTAGTAGAAGTTAAACAGGGACCAAATGAGCCTTATTTAGAATTTTTGTCTCAATTAATGGAGACTGCAGACCGCCTAGTACAAGATGAGAATGCAAGGGAGATTATAGTTAGACACATAGCCTATGAAAATGCCAACGCCGCCTGTCAGGCAGCTATCAGACCCCATAGGAATAAGGGAGGAATCACGGACTTTATTTCACTGTGTGCTGATATTGGACCCTCCCATGTACAAGGCCTTACTTTAGCCGCCGCTCCTCAAGGAAAGACTGTTACTGAGTCTCTAAAATATAGAGGTCAGCGGCATTCTCGGGCTGCTAGACCCCCAGGGCGTTGCTTCTCTTGTGGACAAATAGGACATTGGATGACGCAATGCCCATGCCAGGCCAGGCAAAAGAGAGAAAAATCACCTGGCACATGTCCACGCTGTGGTAAAGGGAAGCACTCGGCTAAAGATTGCAGGTCAAGAACAGATCGCAATGGCCGCCCGCTTTCGGGAAACTGGAGGAGGGGCCAGCCCCTGGCCCCGCAAAACCATGGGGCAGTCCCTCCCTCTTCTCGGCCACAAGTGCATCTTCTAACAACCCCCCAAGATCAGTCTCCGGCCTCCTCCGTGCCACCCCAGGAAGTGCAGGATTGGACCTCTGTTCCTCCACCTGCTCAGTATTGAGCCCAGAGATGGGGACACAAGCTCTCCCCACGGGGGTCTTAGGCCCCCTTCCCCCAGGAGTGCCTGGATTGCTGTTAGG
The DNA here is from genome assembly GCA_024803745.1 of Megascapheus bottae. NCBI lineage: Eukaryota > Metazoa > Chordata > Mammalia > Rodentia > Geomyidae > Megascapheus > Megascapheus bottae. Next base: position 878,819 of record JANJXV010000043.1, on the reverse strand, counting down.
GCGAAGCAGCTCAGCTGTTAAAGGGATACAGATTACACGTGGCAAAATTGACCAGGATTTTACTGGAGAAATCAAAGTTATGGCCTCTGCCCCGAAACACGTGGTATCGATCCCAGCCGGTCAAAAATTAGCACAACTAATACTTCTGCCTTTACCTCCCGGGGAGACCGCTAATTCCCCATGTGGACAGAGAGGATTTAGATCTTCTGATATCTATTGGGTACAAAGCATAAAACAAGAGAGGCCTGAGATGACTATATTTATACAAGAAAAGCCCTTTAAAGGAATATTAGACACTGGAGCAGATGTGTCTGTGATATCTAAGAAACATTGGCCAGCCCAATGGCCCCTGACAACCTCTATGACTTCCCTACAGGGGGTTGGGCAAGCAACTGACCCACAGCAGAGCAGTGCGATCCTTGTTTGGAGAGATGAGGAAGGGCACTCTGGTCATTTTCAGCCATTTGTCTTGGATCATCTGCCAATTAATTTATGGGGTCGTGATATCATGGAAAAAATGGGAGTGTATATGTTTAGTCCTAGTGCTGCGGTCACTAAGCAGTTACTTGATCAAGGCCTCCTCCCCTTTAGGGGACTAGGCCAAGCAGCACAGGGGGAGCTAGAGCCACTCCAACCCCAGTCTCACCCTACGAGACAAGGATTGGGGTATCCCTTGACGGGAGCTGTCGTTTGCCCTCCCCCTCATGCTGATCCCATAAATTGGCTCTCTGAACAACCGGTATGGGTTGAACAGTGGCCTCTTTCACTAGAAAAGATCATTGCAGTACAGCAGCTGGTACAGCAACAGCTGGACTTGGGGCATGTGGCCCCTTCTAACTCTCCATGGAATTCTCCAATTTTTGTTATAAAGAAAAAGTCAGGTAAATGGAGGCTGTTACAGGATTTGAGAAAAATAAATGCCACAATGGAACTGATGGGGGCCCTACAGCCTGGCTTGCCTTCACCCATGGCAATCCCAAAGGATACTTATAAGATTATTATAGATTTGAAGGATTGTTTCTATACTATACCCCTGGCGCCTCAACACTGTAAGCGCTTTGCCTTCAGTGTACCCTCTGTTAATTTTAAAGAACCCATGAAGCGATATCACTGGCTTGTGCTCCCACAGGGCATGGCAAATAGCCCAACTTTATGTCAAAGTTTTGTAGCTAGAGCCATTTCTTCCACTCGTGAAAAATTTTCTTCTGTTTATATTGTTCATTATATGGATGACATCTTGTTGGCTTGTTCTGACCCTATCGTCGTACGACAAGCCTTTGGACAACTAAAGCAAGATCTGAGCCTCTTTGGCCTTATAATAGCAGTTGAAAAGGTTCAGGAACACCCCCCTTTTACATATCTAGGCCATATATTAGGCCCACACTATTTTAAAAGCCAAAAAATACAATTAAAAACTTCCCACTTAAGAACTCTTCATGATTTTCAGGATTTCTTAGGAGATATAAATTGGCTTCGGCCTTATCTAAAGCTCTCCACAGGAGAGTTAAAACCCCTTTTTGATCTCTTAAAAGGAGATACCAACCCTACATCCTTGCGTGAATTAAATCCTGACGCCAGGAGGGCCATCCAAATTGTAGAAAAGGCAATGTACCAGCAACAAGTGACCTATTGTGACTATTCTAAACCATGGGGAGTTTATATTTTAGCTACTTCTCGCTCCCCAACTGCTGTATTGTGGCAGGATGGCCCACTTTTATGGCTTTATCTACCATCAACACCCGGCAAAGTGCTGACCCCCTACTACGAATTGGTAGCTAATCTGATACACATGTGCCGAGTGGATTCCCGTAAATATTTAGGTCAGGAACCTCATTTTATCTGTGTCCCATATAATTTACAACAACAAGATTGGCTATTCGCCCATTGCGATTCTTGGGGCATTGCTTGGGCCAATTATACGGGAAAAATTTTGCATCACTACCCGTCTAACAAACTTCTCCAATTTGCTGCGTGTCATACCTTTCTATTTCCTTCCATAGTACAGGCCTCGCCTTTATCTTCTGCCGCTTTGGTATTTACAGATGGATCCTCAAATGGAACGGCTGCTCTGACCATTAATGGGAAAACTCAACCTTGGGTTACAGGTTTTTCCTCCGCCCAAGAGGTGGAATTAGAGGCTGTTTTACAAGCACTCGTCCTGTTACAAGACGAGCCCTTTAACTTATACTCAGACAGTCAATATGTAATTCGTGCTCTTCAAGTCATAGAAACTGTTCCCTTTATTGGAACTACTAACTCCAATATTCAGACCCAATTTCGCCAAATACAAACTTTGCTTTGTTCTCGCAACCACCCCTGTTTTTTTGGCTTTGTTCGAGCACACACTAATCTTCCTGGCCCTTTAAGTGAGGGCAATGCAGTTACTGACTCCGCCACCAGAGTTTACTTAACTCAGGTTGAACTTGCTAAGCAGTCACATGCCATCCACCATCAAAACAGTCGAGCCTTGCCCCGACAGTTTAAATTATCTAGAGAAGCAGCACTACAAATAGTTAAGACTTGCTCCAACTGTGTCCCTTTTTCACCAGCCCCCCATTTAGGTATAAATCCACGAGGACTGCTTTCTAATCACATTTGGCAGATGGATGTCACGCATGTTCCATCATTTGTCCGATTAAAATATGTTCATGTTACTGTAGATACTTATTCTAATTTTATCTTGGCCACCCCCTTGCTGGGGAAGCCACTAAACATTGTATCTCTCACTGCATTCGATGCTTTGCTGAGATGGGGATTCCCTCGCAAATAAAAACAGATAATGGCCCTGGCTATGCAAGCCGAGCATTTCAATCCTTCTGCCATTCCTATAATATCACTCATATTACAGGCATTCCTTACAATCCTCAAGGTCAAGGCATCGTGGAGAGAGCTAATGGATTATTAAAACATCAAATTGCTAAAATACAGAAAGGAGAGTCATATCCCGCTACCCCTGTGAATATACTTAATCATGCTTTATTTGTTTTAAATTTTTTGAATTTGGATTCAAATAATTTATCTGCTGCTCAGCGATTCTGGGAAAAAAGAGCGCAGCGTGCTTTTGCCTTAGTAAAGTGGAAGGATCCCCTAACTGGTGCTTGGCATGGACCCGATCCTGTTCTAACCTGGGGTCGAGGGCATGTATGTGTTTTTTCACAAGGAGAAAATGACGCCCGCTGGCTGCCTGAACGCAGCGTTCGGATCGTGGAGAGTGACAGTGGCCATCCAAGCAGCGACTCACTGGGCCTACACCCCCAACCCTCCAGTGGTGCATCCTGCGACGTGGGAAGGACCTGAGTTATTTGTGCATGTCAATCGGGACTGCTACTGATCCACTTGTTCCACACATTCATATGAGCTGTGCTTCTCCTCTTTTTACTATTATGTAGGGACCTTTTAACATATTTATTGACTCTACACAATTTAATATGTGACATTATTTTGTCTTTACCATCCCTCTTCTTAATAACCTTTTTTGTAAAAGATGCCCAGGTGAAAAGCAAAGGCCTCCAGAGGTAAGTAGAAGTCGGCCGACCCCCTTGTATGTCAGCGTTTTATTTTATTTTATTTTATTTTATTTTATTTTTGTTTGTTTGTTTGAAAAGGTGCACTGTGGGCCTAAAACAGAGGCCTGGGTGGTCAAGGGACGCCTTGACCCCCCCTCCCCTTCTGAGTTTCTTGTCAATAACAAGGCATACCTGAGAGTCCCACCAGCAAGACATGTCTAAATCTAAAAATAACTGTTTGGTGAAAACATTCATTTGAGCTCATGTTTTTTGTGTTAAGTGTATCTGATTGAGTCCAATTTTCTTGTTATATGTCAATGTCTGATTATTTAAAAGTCTCCGTTTGTCTTGTTCGTGTTACATATTTTTCCTTGTCCAGTTTTGTCTTTAAAATTGGTACCATTTCTAAGTATGGATCCTTATGGTTTTTCTGTGCGTACTCAAGCACACATCCTTGTTATTTATTTGAACATTTCTGGGCCTAGTATGGCCGCTCCCCCATGTCTGCAGTTGTGACAAGCCCTGGAAAAATAAATTCCAGCTAAGTTGCCTTGCAAGAAGTTTTGTTTTGAACCTGGTTCTCACCTGTAAGAGTAAAATTGGCAAAACTCTCTTGAAACAAACTTCCAGAAAACGAACGGCCAATATTAATTTTGCGCACTTTATGATCTTTGAGTATGAATGTGTGTGAATGAGTGAGTGAACATGTTCAAGGTTAAATTGTCAGCATACTGTATAAAACAATGGTTGAACTCATTTGAAACAAAGGTAATTGGGTAAATCTAAGTCTAAACTTCAAGAAAATTATTATGCTTGAATGTTTCCTATGTCTTAAAAGTATTATTGCATTGTTTTAAAGAAAAACTGGTAAAAAGTATTTTTCTAAAGATCCTGAAATCTGCATTTTAAAAAATCTGGTATTGCAATACATACAGCTGTTTACATTGTAAACATTGTATCCTGTTCAGCACAGAGGTGTTAGGGAATTTGGGATTTATTACTTTAAGTTAAAGTTTGGAAACATGTATTAGAAATTTAAATGTAAAATTGTTCATTAACGTCAGAAATTTTGCCTGTCCTTTCTTGCAAACTGACACTAGAAATCTGATGGTAAAATGTGGATAATGTGATTAGTATTTTAAAGGAATGTTTAAAGGTTTATCTCCATGCTTTTGGGTGTATTTTAAAAAAGGAGAGGAAACTAAGTCCAGACTTAGACTTTTGGTGCACTGATGTCTATAGTTCTTGAATTAGGGAAAAACTATTATTTGAGTTTAAACTGTTGTTGGAGTTCTACACAGTAATCTAAACTGCAAAAGAGCCCTTTTTTCTAAAAGGGAAGAGGAGTGCCTTGAGCCTTAGAGGGCCTGGAGGCAAAGGGAATTCCTTTAGCCTTAAAGGTTTTTCAAATGCAAATAAAGACCAAAGTGTTAAGAGTTTAAGTTAAAAAGTGTAAAAGTTTTAAAGAAAATTAGAAACGATTTCTGAACAAAATTTAAAAGTAAAGTTGTCCTAAAGCTTTGTTTCAAAAAAAGAAACAAGGAAAATTAGGACTATCAAAATGGTTGCTTAATTGCTATTTCAGCTTACTCTTGTAAGTTACTTTATAGCAATCTCCAGAAGGCCCATGGAGAAGGACAGCAGATCCTCATTCAGATGTAAGTTTAGCCCTCACCAAGTTCCAGGTAAGATCATGCTTAGAGACTATTTCTGTATTGACCACCTTGTTGCTTCTAATTGGAGTAAAGTGGCCTTTTGTAGACTCATTGATCTGAAAGCCACAGTTTTGAGCCTGCCCGGGCAAAGCAAAGTCCCTGTGAGACTGTCGTGTCTAATCTGCCAGCAGGATGCTGGGACAGAGTTGCTTTGGAGCTCGAAGTGGCAGAGTGCTAGCTCTGAGCTGAAAAGCTGGGGGGAAGCACTCAAGCACCAAGCTCGGGACTCACAGTGGCAGGGCGCTAGCCTTGAGCTGGAGAGCTGAGAGACAGCGCCCAGACCCTGAGTTCAAATCCAGCAACCAACAAAGTGAAATGCCAATGGGATGTTTATCCCTGTGTGGAGAGACACTACCGGGACAGGAAAGCCTCTGCTTGGATGGCAGAGTTGGTGTCAGATCTTAGAGTCACTTGTGCTTGGCCATTCAAATTAATCAGAGCCGGGAGGTCATAGAATAGTTTGTAAGCATGCCTTACTAATGCCCGTGCCTTTCATAACTGGGCAGGAACTTGTCAATCTTCTGTGATAGTGGGTAGTTTAAAGTCCTAATTGAGCGAATTTTTTTATTTTTGACACCAGCCACAAATTCAGGAAAAGTTTGTGGATCTGAGGCTTGTGTCTCTATTAATCTGTTTAGATCTGACAACTGAAGCATTGTTAAGGTTGCAGAAATTTAGTTCCCCAGACAATCAAGAAAAAGCCTTTGCAAATGGGTGCTAGGTAGGCTGCGCTGTTGTGGCCAAGGATGGTTTGTGCAGTTGTTGAATGTCAAGTATGATTTCTAGTTTGGAGTAGATTGTTGTTCCTGGTGTCTAATCCTTGCAACCCCTTGATAAAACAGGCTAGGCTTCTTAAGGTCCCTGGTCAAGCGTGGAGACGGCGCCCCTGAGTCAGCTGGAAGAAGTCACGGAAGTTGAATCTCCGCCCATCAAATCCCCGTTGGACCAAGGGACCAAAGTCATTTTTGGAAAATGTGACAGGATAAATTAGGGGTATAGAAAAGAGTAAAAATTGCACTTGTGTTTCTTTTAAAATAAAAAACGGGGGACATGTTGGGAGCCAGAGTGGAATCAAACTGTACCTTGACATGCATCAGACGATAGCTATATTGTCTTATTGCTTTCTGGCCCTATTCTATGTAAATGACCTGAGAATTACCATATGAATGTAACACCTGGAGGTTGCCTGGGAGAGGAGGAGGGAAGAAGGGGGAGGGGAAAATAAACGCTGCAGTCTAGTCAATCTTTGCCTGGACTGCGGACATCCCGGACCTAGTGTGTCTGTCTCTCTTCTTTTTCTTCCTAGTCCTTGTCCCCTATTTCAGGAACCCCAATCTGCGAACCCTGGTTTGCTGCCGGTTGGCCCCGGCAATAACCCTCACCCTAACCCTAACCTGAACCTAACCCTCACTCTGCCCCTAACCCTCAGCCTAACCCTCACGCTAACCCTAACCGACAACCTCACCCTCACGCTCATCTAACCCTATCTATAACCGTAAGACAAACCCTATCCCTAACACTAACCTAACCCTATTCCTAACCCTGACCCTAACCCTAACCCTAAACCTAACCCTCACACTCACACTAACCATAATCCTAACCCTAACGCTAACCATAGACCTAAGCCTAACCCGAACCCTACCACTCAACTTAACTCTCACCTTAATACTAACCCTAACCTTAAACCTAACTGTAACCCTAAGCTAACCCTCACCCTAACCCTACCCTTAAACCTCAACCTCACTGTATCCCTAACCCTAACACTAACCCTAACCATGACCCTAACCCTAAGCCTCACCCTAACCCTCACTCTAACTCTCACCATAACGCTAACCCTCACCCTCACCCTCAGCATAACGGTAACCCTCACCAGCACCCTAACCCTAACACTAACACTAACACTAACCCAAAACCTACCCCTAACCATAACCATAAAACTGACCCTCAAACTCACCCTTACCCTAAACCTAATCATAACCATCACCCTAGAACTAACCCTAACCCTAACGCTAACCCTCACCCTCAACCTAACCCTACACTAACCCTAACCCTCACCCTCACCCTAAATGTCACCCATACCCTAACTTTAACTTTAACCCCCACTGTCACCCTAACTCTCAACCTCACCCTAACCCTAACCCTAACCCTAACACTCACCCTAACCCTCACCCTCACCCTAACCTTAATCCTAACCCTAAGCCTAACAAGACCTAACTCTAATTCTCACCCTAACCCTCAAACTACCCATCACCCAAATCCTAACCTAAACCTAATCCTAACCATAATTCTTTGCCTAACCCTCTCCCTAACCCTAACCCTAACCCAAAAACTAAACCTAACACTAACACTAACTCTAACCCTAACCCTAACCCTCACCCTAACCCTTACTCTAAAAAAACCCTAAATTAATCCCTCATCCTCACCCTAACACTAACCCTCACACTAACCCTAACCCTCACCAGAACCCTCCCCCTCAACCTCACCCTAACCCTCACTCGCACCCTCACTCTAACCCTAACCCTAACCCTCATCCTCACCCTCAACCTAACCCTCACCCTAACCCTAAACCTAAAACTATCCCTCATCCTAAACCTTACCCTAAACCTAACCCTAACCCTAACCCTTACACTAACCCTCACCCTAAACCTAACCCTCAGTCTAACCCTAAACCTAACACTAACCCTAAACCTAACCCTCTACCTCACCCTTACCCTAACCATAACCCTAAAAATAATCTCTAACTCATAACCCTAAGGGTGCCTAAACAAAACACTATCCGTAGTCCTAGCCATAAATCTAACCATAAACCTAATCCTCACCCTAAACCTAAAGCTAACCATAACCTTAACCCTAACCCTAACACTAACCCTAACCCTAACCTTCACCCTCATGCTAACACTCACCCTAACCCTCACCTTAATCCTAACCCTAACCCTCACCTTAACTCAAACCCTAACGCTAAAACTAAACCTCACCCTAACCCTAACACTGACCCTAACCTTAACCCTCACCTTCATGTAATCCTAACCCTAACCCTCACCCTAACCCTCACCCTAAGCCTATCCCTAACCCTCACCGTAAGCCTATCCCTAAACCTAAACCTCACCCTCACCATAACCCTAACCCTAATCCTAACATTAACACTAAGCCAAACCCTAACACTAACCCTAACCATAACCCTAATCCTAACCCTCACCCTCACCCTAACCTAATCCTCACCCTCACCCTAAACCTAACCCTAACACTAACCCTCACCCTAACCCTAACCTTAAAACATACCCTAACCATAACCCTAACCCTCATCCGAGCCCTAAACCTAACCGTAACAATAACCCTCACCCTAATCCTCAACCTCACCATAACCCTAACTCTAACTCTAACCCTAACCCTCACCCTAACACACATCCTAACACCCACACTAACCCTAACCCTCACCCTAACCCTAACTCTAACCCTAACACTAACACTCACACTGACCCTATCCCTCACCCTAACCCTAACACTAACACTAAAAATAAACCCTAACTCCTAACCCTAATCCTAACCCTAAACCTAAGTTACCCTAACCCTAACTCCTAACCCTAACCGTAACCCTAAAACTAAACCTAACTGAAAACCTAACCCTAACTCTAACCTTAACCCTAACCCTAACCCTAACTCTCACCCTAACCCTTACCCTAAAACAAACCCTAAACCAATCCCTCATCCTCACCCTTACCCTAACCCTCACGCTATACCTAACTCTCACCCCATCCCACACCCTCAACCTCACCCTAACCCTCACTCTCACTCTCACCCTAACCCTAACACTAAGCCTCATCCTCACCATCAACCTAACCCTCACCCTAACCCTAAACCTTATCCTATCCAGCATCCTAACCCTTACCCTGCACCTAACCCTAACCGTAACCCTTACCCTAAACCTCACCCTAAACCTAACCCTCAGTCTAACCCTAAATCTAACCGTAACCGTAACCATAACCCTAAAAATAATCTCTAACTCCTAACCCTAAGGGTCCCTAATCCATAACCTTTCCCTAGTCCTAGCCATAAACCTAATCCTCACACTAACCCTAAAGCTAACCATAATCTTAACCCTAATCCTGACCCTAAACGTCACCCTCACGCTAACACTCACCCTAAACCTCACCCTAATCCTAACCATAATCCTCACCTTAACTCTAACCCTAACCCTAAAACTAACCCTCACACTAACCCTAACACTAACCCTAACCCTCACCATCACCTTCACGCTAAACCTCACCCTAAGCCTCACCCTAACCCTAACCCTAACCCTCAACCTAACCCTCACCCTAACCCTAACCCTAAACCTAACTATCACACTAATCCTCACCCTACGCCTAACCCTAAACGTAACCCTAAGCCTAACCCTCACCAACCCTCACCCTCACCCTCACCCTAATCCTAACCCTCAACTAAATCCTCACCCTAACATTAACACTAACCCTAACCCTAAAACAAACCCTAACCCTAAACCTAACCATAACTCTAACACTCACCCTCACTCTCACCCTAAACCCTATCCTTAACCCTAACATTAACACTAACCCAAACCCTCACACTAACCCTAATCATAATCCAACCCTACCCCTCATTCTCACCCTAACCTAACCCTCACCCTCACCCTAAACCTAACCCTAACACTAACTCTCACCCTAACCCTAACCTTAACACATTACCTAACCATAACCATAACCATAACCCTCATCTGAACCCTAAACCTAAACGTAACCTTAACCCTCAACCTCACCCTAACCCTAAACCTAAGGCCAACGCTAACCCTACCACTCAACCTATCCCGCATCCTAAGGCTAACCCTAACCCTCACCCTAACCCTCACCCTCAATCTAACCATAACCAACACCCTCACACTCACCATCACCCTCACCCTAACACTAACCCTCACCCAAATCCTCACCCTCACCCTAAACCCAACCCTAACCCTAACCCTCACCCTAACCCTCACCCTAAAACAAACCCTAAACCAATCCCTCATCCTTATCCTTACCTTAACTCTCACGCTAATCCTAACCCTCACCAGATCCCTCAAACTCACTCTCACCCTCACCCTAACCCGAACCATATCCCTAGTCCTAGGCATAAACTTAACCACTAACCCTAAAGCTAAACATAAACTCACATAACCTTCCGTCTAACCCTAACGTTAACATTAACCCTCACCCTAACGCTCAACCTCACCGTAACACTAACCTAACCCTAACCCTAACTGAAACCCTAACCCTAAACCTAACCCTAACCCACACCCTAACACTGACCCTCACCCTAATCCTAACCCTAACCCTCACCCTAAACTTCACCCTTACCCTCAGCCTAACCCTAACCCTCACCCTAACCCTCACTCTAACCATAACCCTTACCCGAACCCTAACTCTTACCCTAACCCAAACCCTAACCCTAATCATAACAGTAAACCTAAACCTCACCCTAACCTTAATCCTCACCCTGACCTTCACCCTCACCCTAACCCTAACCCTTACCCTAACTGTAACCCTAACCCTCACCTTCACCCTAAACCTAAACATAACCCTAAACCTGACCCTAACACTAACCCTCACCCTAACCTACACCCTCACCCTTACCCTAATCTGAATCCTAAACCTAAACCTAAGCCTAATCCTCACCCTCACCCTCACTTTAACCTTAACCTTAACACTAACCCTCACCCTAACCCTTACCATAAACCTAACCTTAACTCTAACCCTCACCCACAACCTCACCCTAACCCTAACCATCACCCTCACCCTAACCCTAAACCTGAACGTGACCCTATCCCAAACACTAATCCTAACCCTAACTGTAACACTAACCCTAAACCTAACCCTAACCCTAACACTCACCTTAACTGTAAACTTATCCCCAAAATTATCTTCACACTAACCCTAACCGTAACCCTAACCCTTACCCTCACCTTAACCCTAACCCTAACACTATCCTTAACCCTAACCATAACCATAACCCTATCCCTAACCCTAATCATAACCCTAAACCTAACCCTCATCCTAACTCTAACCCTAAACCTAGCCCTACCCTAACACTCACCCTCACCCTAAACCTAATCCTAACCCTAACGCAAACCCTAACCCTAACCCTAATCCTAACCCTCACCCTAACCCTAGTCTTAACCTTCACCCTAACTCAAACTTAACACTAATCCTAACCCTAAACTTAGTCTTCACCCTACCCTAACCAACTCTCACACTAATCCTAACTCTCACCCTAACAAAAAAACTAACCCAGATCCTAACCGCACCATAACCCTCACAGTAATCCTAACCATCACCCTTCACCCAAACTCACCACTAACTGTAAACATAACCCCACGCTAACCCTAACCCTAAACATAACCCCAACCGAAACCATAACACTAATCCTAACCCACACCATCACCCTAACCCTCACCCTAAACCTAACCATAACCCAAACAATCACCTTCACCCTAACTCTAACCTCAACACTAACCCTAAACTTACACCTCACCCTAACCCTAAACCTCACCGTAACCCTCACCCTAACCCTAAACCTAACCCTAACCTTCACCCTCACTCTAACCCTAACCCTAAACCTAAACCTAAACCTTACCCTCACCCTCACCCTTACCGTAACCCTGCCGGGGCCTACCGGCAGCAAATTGGGGTTCCTGAAATAGGGGGCAGGGACTGGAAAAATTAGAAGAGAGACAAACACATCGGGTCCGGGAGGTCTGCAGCCCAGGCAAAAACTGCAGCGCCCCGTTTATTCTCAACTCAAAGCTTATATCCCCTCTTGAGACCAGGGCACTCCCAGGTGTTACATCCAGATGGTTAATCAGGGAACTGTTGGGGGTTACATTCATATGGTAAATCTCAGATCAATTGAACAGGAGAAGGCCAAAAAACAATAAGATAATCAAGCAATTATCTGATGCAAATCAAAGTACAGTTTGATTCCACTCTTGCTCCCGACATATCCCCCATCTTTATTTTAAAAGAAACACAAGTGCAATTTCTATTCTTTCCACTACCTCTAATTATCTCTAATTATCCTGTCTCACTTTCCAAAAATGACTGGTCCCTTCATCTAAAGGGGATTGATGGGCGAAGATTCAGCTTCTGTGACTTCTTCAAGCTGACTCAGGGGTGTTGTCTCTGTGCTTGACCAGGGACCTTAAGAAGCCTATCCTGTTTTATCAGGGATTGCAAGGATTAGATATCAGGAATAATAATTTGCTCCAAACTGGAGATCGTATTTAACATTTAACAACTGCACAAACCATCTTTGGCTACAATAGTGTAGCTTACATAGCACCCATTTGCAAAGGCCTTTTCTTCATTGTCTGGGGAACTAAATTTCTGCAACCTTAACAATGCTTCAGTTGTTAGATCTAAACAGATTAATAGAGACACAAGCCTCAGATCCACAAACTTTTCCTGAATTTGTGGTTGGTGCCAAAAATAAATAAATAAATAAATAAATAAATAAATAAATAAATAAATAAAAATTTCGCTCAATTAGGACTTTAAACTACCCACTATCACAGAAGATGGACAAGTTCCTGCCCAGTTATGAAAGGCACGGGCATTAGTAAGGCATGCTTACAAACTATTCTATGACCTCCCGGCTCTGATTAATTTGATTGGCCAAGCACAAGTGACTAAGATCTGACACCATCTCTGCCATCCAAGCAGAGGCTTTCTGCGTCGTGTCCCAGTAGTGTTTCTCCACACAGGGATAAATGTCCCATTGGCATTTCACTTGCTTAGTTGCTGGACTTTAACTCAGGGCCTGGGCACTGTCCCTCAGCTCTCCAGCTCAAGGCTAGCACTCTGCCACTTTGAGCTCCAAAGCAACTCTGTCCCAGCATTCTGCTGGCAGATTAGACATCACAGTCTCACAGGGACTTTGCTTTGCCCAGGCAGGCTCAAAGCTTCGGCTTTCAGATCAATGAGTCCTACAAAGGCCCACGTTACTCCAATTAAAGCAACAAGGTGGTCAACACAGAAATAGTCTCTAAGCATGAGCTTACCTAGAACCTGGTAAAAGCCAAAGTTACATCTGAATAAGGATTGCTGTCCTTCTCCATGGGCTAGCTGGAAGTTGCTATAAGGTAACTTACAAGAGCAAGCTGAAATAGCAATTAAGCAATTACTTTGGTAGTCCTAATTTTCCTTTTTTCTCTTTCTTTAAACATTTAAGACAACTTCACTTTCAAATATTGTTTAGAAACCCATTTCCAATGTTCTTAATAACTTTTACTGATACTGGCTTAAACAATTAACACCTTACCCTTGATTTGCAATTGAAAAACCTTTAAGGGCACAAAGAACTCCTTCTGCCCTCAGGCCCCCTAGGGCCCAAGGCACTCCTCTTGCCTTTTAGAAAAAAGGGGCTCTTTTGCAGTTTAGATTACTGTCTAAAACTCCAACAACAGTTTAAACTCAAATAACAGTTTTTCCCTAATGCAAGAACTATCGATATCAGTGCAAAAAAAGCCTAAGTCTGGACTTAGTTTCCTTCCTTTTTTAAAATACACGCAATTGCATGGAGATAAACCTTTAAACATTCCTTTAAAATACTAATCACATTATCCACATTTTACCATCAGATTTCTAGTGTCAGTTTGCAAGAAAAGACAGATAGGCAAAGTTTCTGACGTTAATGAACAATTTTACATTGAAATCTCTAATACATGTTTCCAAACTTTAACTTAAAGTAATAAATCCCACATTTGCTAACACCTCTGTGCTGAACAGGATTCAATGTTTACAATGTAAACAGCTGTATGCCCTGCAATAAACTGCAGATTTCAGGATCTAGAAGAATATTTACCAGCTTTTCTTTAAGACAATGCAATAAACCTTTGAGATATAGGAAACATTCAAACCTACTAATTTTTTTGAAGTTCAGACTTAGATTTACCCAATTCCCTTTGTGTTTCAAATGAGCTCAACCATTGTTTTATACTGCATGCTGACAATTTAACCTAGAACATGTTCACTCACACCCATTCGCACACACATTCATACTCAAAGATCTTAAAGCGTGCAAAATTAATATCGGCCGTTCATTTTCCGGAAAATTTTAGTATCATGAAGGTTTTTTGCTAATCTTATTCTTGTGGGTGACAACCAAGTTTTAAAACAAAGCCTTTTTTAACAAAGCGACTAGCTAAAATTAAAGATTGAAGCTTGTGTCCTGCCACCAACTGTCTCTAGACTGTCACTTCAGCAGGTTGTAGGAAAAAGGAAACTAGATGAAGACTGCAGCTGCTTTTTCTGGCCTCTGCTCACCTCAGCTGCAGCCAATTGGGCGGGGCCATACTAGGCCCGAGTGGAGCGAAAAAATTTTACTTCCCAGAAATATTCAAAAAGATAACAAGGATGTGCTTGTGTACACGCAGAAAAACCATAAGGATCCATATTTAGAACTGGTACCAATTTTAAAGACAAAACTGGACAAAACAAAACAAAACAAAATACCCTAGGAAAACTATGTAACACGAACAAGACAGAGAAGCAGAGACTTTTAAACAGAATCAGATATTGACATATAACAAGAAATTTGGACTCAATCAGATACACTTAACATAAAAAACATGAGCTCAAATGAATGTTTTCACCAAACAGTTATTTTTAGATTTAGACATGTCTTGCTGGTGGGACTCTCAGGTATGCCTTGTTATCGACAAGAAACTCAGAAGGGGAGGGGGGGGGTCAAGGCGTCCCTTGACCACCCAGGCCTCTGTTTTAGGCCCACAGTGCACCTTTTCAAACAAACAAACAAAAATAAAATAAAATAAAATAAAACACAGACATACAGGGGGTCGGCCAACTTCTACTTACCTCTGGAGGCCTTTGCTTTTCACCTGGGCATCTTTTACAAAAAAGGTTATTAAGAAGAGGGATGGTAAAGACAAAATAATGTCACATATTAAATTGTGTAGAGTCAATGAATATGTTAAAAGGTCCCTACATAATAGTAAAAGGAGGAGAAGCACAGCTCATATGAATGTGTGGAACAAGTGGATCAGTAGCAGTCCCAATTGACATGCACAAATAACTCAGGTCCTTCCCACGTCGCAGGATGCACCACTGGAGGGTTGGGGGTTTAGGCCCAGTGAGTCACTGCTTGGATGGCCACTGTCACTCTCTACAATCGGAACGCAGCGTTCAGGCAGCCAGCGGGTGTCATTTTCTCCTTGTGAAAAAACACATACATGCCCTCGACCCCAGGTTAGAACAGGATCGGGTCCATGCCAAGCACCAGTTAGGGGATCCTTCCACTTTACTAAGGCAAAAGCACGCTGCTCTCTTTTTTCCCAGAATCGCTGAGCAGCAGATAAATTATTTGAATCCAAATTCAAAAAATTTAAAACAAATAAAGCATGATTAAGTATATTCACAGGGGTAGCGGGATACGACTCTCCTTTCTGTATTTTAGCAATTTGAGGTTTTAATAATCCATTAGCTCTCTCCATGATGCCTTGACCTTGAGGATTGTAAGGAATGCCTGGAATATGAGTGATATTATAGGAATGGCAGAATGATTGAAATGCTCGGCCTGCATAGCCAGGGCCATTATCTGTTTTTATTTGCGAGGGAATCCCCATCACAGCAAAGCATCGAATGCAGTGAGAAATACAATGTTTAGTGGCTTCCCCAGCAAGGGGGTGGCCAAGATAAAATTAGAATAAGTATCTACAGTAACATGAACATATTTTAATCGGACAAATGATGGAACATGCGTGACATCCATCTGCCAAATGTGATTAGAAAGCAGTCCTCGTGGATTTATACCTAAATGGGGGGCTGGTGAAAAAGGGACACAGTTGGAGCAAGTCTTAACTATTTGTAGTGCTGCTTCTCTAGATAATTTAAACTGTCGGGGCAAGGCTCGACTGTTTTGATGGTGGATGGCATGTGACTGCTTAGCAAGTTCAACCTGAGTTAAGTAAACTCTGGTGGCAGAGTCAGTAACCTCATTGCCCTCACTTAAAGGGCCAGGAAGATTAATGTGAGCTCGAACAAAGCCAAAAAAACAAGGGTGGTTGCTAGAACAAAGCAAAGTTTGTACTTGGCAAAATTGGGTCTGGATATTGGAGTTAGTAGTTCCAATAAAGGGAACAGTTTCTATGACTTGAAGAGCACGAATTACATATTGACTGTCTGAGTGTAAGTTAAAGGGCTCGTCTTGTAACAGGATGAGTGCTTGTAAAACAGCCACCAATTCCACCTCTTGGGCGGAGGAAAAACCTGTAACCCAAGATTGAGTTTTCCCATTAATGTTCAAAGCAGCCGTTCCATTTGAGGATCCATCTGTAAATACCAAAGCGGCAGAAGATAAAGGCGAGGCCTGTACTATGGAAGGAAATAGAAACGTATGACACGCAGCAAATTGGAGAAGTTTGTTAGACGGGTAGTGATGCAAAATTTTTCCCGTATAATTGGCCCAAGCAATGGCCCAAGGATAGCAATGGGCGAATAGCCAATCTTGCTGTTGTAAAGTATATGGGACACAGATGAAATGAGGTTCCTGACCTAAATATTTACGGGAATCCACTCGGCACATATGTATTAGATTAGCTACCAATTCGTAGTAGGGGGTCAGCACTTTGCCGGGTGTTGATGGTAGATAAACCCATAAAAGTGGGCCATCCTGCCATAATACAGCAGTTGGGGAGTGAGAAGTAGCTAAAATGTTAACTTCCCATGGTTTAGAATAGTCACAATAGGTCACTTGTTGCTGGGAAATTGACGTTTCTACAATTTGGATGGCCCTCCTGGCGTCAGGATTTAATTCGCGCAAGGATGTAGGGTTGGTATCTCCTTTTAAGAGATCAAAGAGGGGTTTTAACTCTCCTGTGGAGAGCTTTAGATAAGGCCGAAGCCAATTTGCATCTCCTAAGAATTGCTGAAAATCATGAAGAGTTCTTAAGTGTGAAGTTTTTAATTGTATTTTTTGGCTTTTAAAATAGTGTGGGCCTAATATATGGCCTAGATATGTAAAAGGGGGGTGTTCCTGAACCTTTTCAGCTGCTATTACAAGGCCAAAAAGGCTCAGATCTTGCTTTAGTTGTCCAAAGGCTTGTCGTACGACGATAGGGTCAGAACAAGCCAATAAGATGTCATCCATATAATGAACAATATAAACAGAAGAAAATTTTTCACGAGTGGAAGAAATGGCTCTATCTACAAAACTTTGACATAAAGTTGGGCTATTTGCCATGCCCTGTGGAAGCACAAGCCAGTGATATCGCTTCATGGGTTCTTTAAAATTAACAGAGGGGACGCTGAAGGCAAAGTGCTTACAGTCTTGAGGCGCCAGGGGTATAGTATAGAAACAATCCTTCAAATCTATAATAATCTTATAAGTATCCTTTGGGATTGCCATGGGTGAAGGCAAGCCAGGCTCTAGGGCCCCCATCAGTTCCATTGACGTGTTCAGTTTTCTCAAATCCTGTAACAGCCTCCATTTACCTGACTTTTTCTTTATAACAAAAATTGGAGAATTCCATGGAGAGTTAGAAGGGGCCACATGTCCCAAGTCCAGCTGTTCCTGTACCAGCTGCTGTACTGCAATGATCTTTTCTAGTGAAAGAGGCCACTGGTCAACCCATACCAGTTCTTCAGAGAGCCAATTTATGGGATCAGCATGAGGGGGAGGACAGCTCCCGTTAAGGAATACCCTAATCCTTGTCCTGTAGGGTGAGACTGGGGTTGGAGTGGCTCTAGCTCCCCCTGTGCTGCTCGGCCTAGTCCCCTAAAGGGGAGGAGGCCTTGATCAAGTAACTGCTTAGTGACCGCAGCACTAGGACTTAACATATACACTCCCATTTTTTCCATGATATCATGACCCCATAAATTAATTGGCAGATGATCCAGGACAAATGGCTGAAAATGACCAGAGTGCCCCTCCTCATCTCTCCAAGCAAGGATCGCACTGCTCTGCTGTGGGTCAGTTGCTTGCCCAACCCCCTGTCATAGAGGTTGTCAGGGGCCATTGGGCTGGCCAATGTTTTTTAGATATCACAGACACATCTGCTCCAGTGCCTAATATTCCTTTAAAGGGATTTTCTTGTATGAATATAGTCATCTCAGGCCTCTCTTGTTTTATGCTTTGTACCCAATAGATATCAGAAGATCTAAATCCTCTCTGTCCACATGGGGAATTAGCGGTCTCCCCGGGAGGTAAAGGCAGAAGTATTAGTTGTGCTAATTTTTGACCGGCTGGGATCGATACCACGTGTTTCGGGGCAGAGGCCATAACTTTGATTTCTCCAGTAAAATCCTGGTCAATTTTGCCACGTGTAATCTGTATCCCTTTAACAGCTGAGCTGCTTCGCCCTAACAGCAATCCAGGCACTCCTGGGGGAAGGGGGCCTAAGACCCCCGTGGGGAGAGCTTGTGTCCCCATCTCTGGGCTCAATACTGAGCAGGTGGAGGAACAGAGGTCCAATCCTGCACTGCCTGGGGTGGCACGGAGGAGGCTGGAGACTGATCTTGGGGGGTTGTTAGAAGATGCACTTGTGGCCGAGAAGAGGGAGGGACTGCCCCATGGTTTTGCGGGGCCAGGGGCTGGCCCCTTCTCCAGTTTCCCGAAAACGGGCGGGCATTGCGATTTGTTGCTGACTTGCAATCTTTAGCCCAGTGCTTCCCTTTAGCACAGCGTGGACATGTGCCAGGTGATTTTTCTCTCTTTAACCTGGCCTGGCGTGGGCATTGCGTCATCCAATGTCCTATTTGTCCACAAGAAAAGCAAAGCCCTGGGGGTCTAGCATCCTGAGAATGACCCTGACCTCTGTATTTTAGAAATTCAGTAACAGTCTTTCCTTGAGGAGCGGCGGCTAAAGTAAGGCCTTGTACATGGGAGGGTCCAATATCAGCACACAGTGAAATAAAGTCCGTGATTCCTCCCTTATTCCTATGGGGTCTGATAGCCGCCTGACAGGCGGCGTTGGCATTTTCATAGGCTATCAAAGTACAGTTTGATTCCACTCTTGCTCCCGACATAACCCTAACCCTAAACCAAACCCTAAACGTAACCTAGCCCAAACCCAATAAATAACCCTAACCCTAAGCGTAATCGTTACCCTAACCCTAACCCTAGTCCTAGACCTAACCCTAACCATAAAGCTAACCCTAACCTTGAATCTAACACTAATCCTAACCTTAATCCTAACCCTAAACCTATCACTAAACCTTCACTCAAACCCTCACCCTAACCCTCACCATAAACCTCACCGTAACCATAACCCTAACACTCACCCTATCCCTCACCCTAACCATAACCCTCACGCTCAATCTAACACTAACCCTCACCCTGACCCTCAACCTAAACCTAACCCGAACCCTAATCCTCACCCTCACCTCACCTTAACTATAACCCTCACCCAAACCTTTACGCTAACCCTAAACCTAACACTCACACTAACCCTAACCCTAACCGACACCCTCACCTTTATCCTCAACCTAACCCTCACCCTAAACCTCACCATAACCGTCACCGTAACCCTAACCCTAACACTCACACTCTCCCTCACCCTAACCATAACCCTCACACTCAACCGAACCCTAACCATCACCCTAAACCTCACCCTAACCCTAACCCTAACCCTAACCTTCACCCTCACCCTAAACCTCACCCTAACACTAACCTAACACTCACACTTACCCTAACCCTAACTGACACCCTCAACTTCACCCTCACCCTAACCCTAAAACTAACCCTAGCCCTAAGCCTAAACATAACCCCTAACTCCTAACCATAACCCTAACCCTAACCCTATGGGTCCCTAACACTTAACCTAATCCTAACCCTAAAACTAACATTAGCTCTAGCCACAAACCTAACCATAAAGCTAACCCTAACCCTATCCATAACATCAACGCTAACCCTAGCCTTAACTCTCACCCTAACACTAACCCTAAGCATAGCTAACACTAATCCCAACCCTCATCCTCACCCTCACTCTAAACCTTACCCTAACCTTCACACTAACCGTAACCCTTACCCTCACACTAACCCTAATCATAACCGAAACCCCAACCCTAACCCTAACCTTCACCCTCACCCTAACGCTCATCCTCAACCTAACCCTAAACCATACACTAACCCTAATCCTCACCCTAACCCTAACCCTAAACCGAAACCTAACCCTAAGTGTAACCCTAACTCTAACCCACACCATAACCGTAACACTAACCCTAACCCTCAACCTAACCCTCACCCTGATCCTAACCCTCACCCTCACCCTGACCCTAATCCAAACCCTAAGCCTAACCCTCACAATAACCCTAACCCTAACCCAAACCCTAACCCTAACTCTAATCCTAACACTAAAAGTAACCCTAACCCTAACTCTCACTGTAATCCTCACCCTAACCCTAACCCTAAGCCTAACCATAACCCAAACCTTAAACCTACCCCTTGCCATAAGCCTAAACATAACACAAGCCCTAACCCTAATTCTAACATTCACCCTCACCCTAATCCTCACTCTAACCCCAGCCCTTACCCTAACCATCACACTCACCCTGACCCTAAACCTAACCCTCACTGCCACCCTAATCCTCACCCTCAACCTAACCCTAAGCCTAACCCTAACCCTAACCCCAACCCTAACACTAAACCAAACCCTAACCCTAAACCTAACCTTAACCCTAACCCTAACACTAGCCCAAAACCTAACCTTACCCATAACCCTAAACCTAAACCTCATCCTAACCTTAACACTCACCATAACCCTAATCCTAAACCTAAAACTATTCCTAAACCTAACCCTCACCTTAACCCTCACCCTAACCCTAACCCTAACCGTAAACCTAAACCTAAACCTATACCTCACCCTAACCCTAACCCTCACCCTAACCCTAACAGTAACCCTTACCCTAAAACCAATCCTAACCCTAACCCTAATCCTAACCTTAAAAGTAACACTAACACTAACCCAAACCCTAAGCATAAGCTTAACCCTAAACCTCACCCTCATCCTAACACTAACCCTCACCCTCAATCTAACCCTAATCCTCACCCTAATACTCTCCCTAACCCTAACCCTAACCCTAACCCTCACCCTCACCCTAATACTCTCCCTAACCCTAACCCTAACCCTAACCCTCACCCTACCCTACCCTCTCACCCTACCCTACCCTAACCTAACCCTCATCCTAACCCTCACCCTAACCCTACCCTAACCCTAAATCTCAAAATCACCCTAACCCTAACCGACACCTTCATGCTCAACATCAACATAACCCTAACCCTAACCCTAAACCTAACACAAACCCTAACCCAAACCCAAACTCAAACCAAACACTAACCCTAACCCTAACACTCAACCTCATCCTCACCCAAACCCTAACCCTCACCATCACTATAATCCTAACACTAACCCAACACTAACACTAAACCAAACCCTAAACCTAAACATAACCTGAACCCTAACCCTAAACGTAACCCTAAATGTAACCCTAACCATAAACGAAACCCTAACCCTAACCCTAAACTTAACCCTAACTCTAACTCAAACCCTAACCCTAATCCTCACCCCAAACTAACACTAACTCTAACCCTCACCCTCACACTATTGCTAAAACTCTCCCTCACCCTAACCCTAACCGTAAAACTAACCCTAACCCTAAACATAACCCTAAACATAACCCCTAACTCCTAAACCTAACCCTACGGGTCCCTAACCCTAAACCTAATCCTAACCCTAACCCTAACCCTAGTCCTAGGCCCAACCATAAACATAAACCTAACCCGAACCCTAACCATAACCATAATCCTAATGCTAATCCTAACCTTAACCCTAACCCTAAGTGTAGCTAACCCTTCCTAACCCTCACACTCACCCTCACGCTAACCCTCACCCTAACATTCACACTAACCTCACACTGACCCTAAACCTAATCCTCACCCTAAACCTCACCATAACACTAACCCTAACCCTAACCCTAATACCCACCCTCACCCTATCCCTAACCCTAACCCTAACCCTAAATCTCACCCTCACCCTAATCCTAACCCTAACCCTAACCCTCACCCTAACCGAAACCCTTACCCGAACCCTAACCCTTACCGAACCCAAACCCTAACCCTAACCATTACACTAATCCTAAACATCACGCTAACCTTAACCCTCACCCTAACCCTCACCCTAACCTTTACCCTAACCGTAACCCTAACCCTCATCCTCACCCTCACTCTAACCCTAACCCTAAACCTAACACTAAACCTAACCCTAAACGTAACCCTAAATCAAAGCCTAACCCTAACTCTCAACTCACCCAAACCTAACCCTAACCCTAACCCTAACCATAACACTAACTCAAACCATAACCATAAACCTAACCCTAAAGGTCCCTAACCCTAATCCTAACCCTAAGCATAACCCTAAATCAAACCCTTATCTTAAACCTAACCCTCAACCTAAGGTGACACTAACCCTCACACTAACCCTCAACCTATACCTAAACCTAAACCTAACGCTCACCCTAACCCTAACCCTCACCCTAACCCTAAAACTATCCCGCAACCTAACCCTCACCCTAAACCTAACCCTCACCCTAACCCTCACGCTAAACCTAAACCTAACCCTAACTTTAACCGTAAAGCTAACCCTAACTCTAACCCTAACCATAACCCTCACCCTAACCCTACCCTAACCCTCAACCAGACATTCACCTTCACACTAAACCTCACTCTAACCCTATCCCTAACCCTAACCCTAACTGTAACCCTAATTCTAACCATAACCCTAACCCTAACCCTCATTCTGACCCTAACCCTAACCCTCACCCTAATCCTCACCCTAACCCTAACCATCCCCCTCACCCTAACCCTAACCCTAACCCTAACCCTCACCCTAGCCCTCACCCTAATTGTAACCCTAATTCTAACCGTAAACCTAACCCTAACCCTCACTCTAACATTAAATCTCACCCTACTCCTAACCCTAAACTTAACCCTTCCCCTCACCCTAACGCTACTGCTAACCCTCACCCCAAACCTAATCCTCACCCTAACCCTCACCATAACGCTATACCTAACCCTAACCATAACCCTAACCCTCACCCTCACCCTATCCCTAAATCTAACACAAACACTCACCCTAACCCAAACCCTAACCTTAATTCTAACCCTAACCCTAATCCTCTCCATAAACCTCAACCTAACCCTAACCCTAAACCTTACTCTCACCCTAACCCAAACCCTAACCCTAACTCTAACCCTAACCCTAACCCCAACTCAACCCTAACCCTAACACTAAACCTAACGCTAATCCTTACCCTGACCCTAACCCTCACCCTAACCCTAACCCTAACCCTCACGCTAACCCTCACCCTCACTTTAACCCTCACCCGAACCCCTAACCTAACCCTAAACCTAACCCTAAAACACACCATAACCCTAACCCTAAACTTAACCATCACCCTCACCATAACCCTAACTCTAATTCTAATCCTAACCATAAACCTAACCCTCACCCTCACGCTAACACTCACCCTAACCCTTACTCTAACCCTAATCCTAACCCAAACACTCACCCTCATCCTAAACCTCACCCTTACACTAACCCTAACCCTAAACCTAACCCTCACCCTAACCCTCACCTTAACACTCACCCTAACTTTAACCCTCACCTTAACCCTAATCCTCACCCTTCCCCTAACCCTAACACTCACCCTAACCCTAAACCTAACCCTTACCCTCATCCTAACCCTCACCCTAACCCTCACCCTAACTCTAACCCTAATTCTAAACCTAACACTAAACCTAACTCTAACACTAATAATCACCCTAACCCTCACCCTCACCATAACCCTACCCCTAACACTAACATTAACCCTAACCCTCACCCTCACCCTAACCATCACCCTAACCTTAAACCTAAGCCTAAAACTTACTCTAACCCTTACCCAATCCCTAACCCTAACCCTAAATGTTATCCTCACCTTAACCCAAACCCTAACCCTTACCCTAACCCTCACCCTAGCCCTCACCCTAAACCTCACCCTAAACCTCACTCTAACCCTAAACCTAACCCTAACCCTAATTCTCACCCTAATCCTAAACATAAATCTAACCCTCACCCTAACGGTCACCTTAACCCTAACCCAAACACTAACCCTAACAATAATACGGACCTTAACCTAACCCTAACACTAACCATAACCCTAACCCTCACCCTCACCCTAACCATTGTCCTAGCCCTAACCGTAACCATAAACCTAACCCTAATCCTAACCCTAACTCTAACCCTAATCTTAACACAAGGATCCTAACCCTCACCCTTACCCTCACCCTCACCCTAACTCTGACCCTAACACTAACCCTCACCCTACCCCAAACCTAACCCTCACCCTAACCCGAATGCTAACCCTCACCCTTACCCTCACCCTAACCTTAACCCTAACCCTCACACTAACCCTACCCTCAACCTAATCCTCACCCTAAACCTAATCCTAACCCTCACCCTAACATTCACCCTAACCCTAACACTAACCCTAAACACCATACTAAACCTAAACCTAACCCTAACCCTAACCCGCACCCTAACACTCACCGTCTCCGTAACCCTACCCTTAACCTAACACTCACCTTAACCTAACCCTAATCCTAACCATAACTGTAACCCTCACCGTAACCGTCACACTAACCCTAACCCTAACCCTAACCCTAACCCTCACCTTAATAATCACCCTCTCCCTAACCCTAACCTTAACCCTAAACTTCACCCTAAAACTCACCCTACCTCTCACCTTAATCTAACCCTAACCATAACCCTAATCCTAACCATAACCGTAAGGGTCCCTAAACCTAACCCTAACACTTAATCCAAACCCTAACACTAACCATAAAACTAACCCAAACCCTAAACCTAAGGGTTCCTAAACTTAGCCCTAATCCTAACCCTAACCCTAACCCTAACCATAAATATAAACCTAACCATATCTGTAACCTAACGCTAACCCTAACCTTAACACTAACCCCAACTCTCATCCTTATTGACCCTAACGCTAACACTAAACCTAACCATCACCCTCAGGCTAACCCTCACCCTAACCCTCACCCTCACCCTCACCCTAACCATAACCCTAACCCTTACCCTCACCCTCACTCTCACCCTAACACTAGCCCTAACCCTAACGGTAAAACTAAGCCTAACTCCAACCCTACCATAACCCTAACGCTCACCCGAACCCTAACCCTAACCCTGACCCTAAACCTCACATTCACCCTCAACCTAATCCTCATCCTGACACTAACCCTAGTTATAACCCTAACCCTATCCCTCACCGTAAACCTCACCCTCACCCTAACCCTCAGCCTACCTCAAACCCTAACCCTAACCCTACCCATCACCCTAACCCTAACCCTACCCATCACCCTAACCCTCACCCTAACGCTAAACCTCACCTTCACCCTAAGCCTCACCCTAACCCTAACGCTAACCCTCACCCTAAACAAACCCCAAACAAACCCTAGGCCTAACCCTATACATAACCCTAACCCTAAACCTAATCATAACAGTAACCCTAACCCTAGTCCTAGCCCTAAACCTAACTATAAACTTAACCATAATCCTAACCCTAACGCTAACCATAACCTTAACCATAAGGGTCCTTAACCCTAACCCTCTCCTTCACCCTCACCTAACCCTAACCCTCACACTAACCCTCACTGTAACCCTAACCTAACGCTCACCCTAACCCGAATCCTAACCCTCAATCTTACCCTCATCCAAACCCTAACCATAAACCTAAACCTCATACTTACCCTAACCCTCACCCTAACCCTCACCCTAACCCTAACCCTAACTCTCAACCTAACCTTCACCCTAACCCTAACACTCACACTAACCATAAACCTACAACTAACCCTAACCCTAACACTCACCCTAACATTCACCCTCTCCCTAACCGTAAACTTAACCCTAACCCTCACCCTAACCCTCACGCTTACCCTTACCTTACCTAAACCTAACCCTAAGGATTACCGTAACCCTCACCCTAACCCTCACCCAAAACCTATCCTTAACCGTAACCCTTACCCTAACCCTAACCCAAACCCTAAACCTAGACCTAGCCCTAACTGTAAACATAACCCTAACCCTAATCCTAATCTTAATCATAACCATAAGGGTCCATAAACCTAACACTAACCCTTAATCCAAACCTTAACACTAACCATAAAACAAACCCTAACCCTAAACTTAAGGGTCCCTAACCCTAGCCCTAATACTAACACTAACCCTAACCTTAACCCTAACCCTAACTCTAATGCTTACTGATCCTAACGCTAACACTATCCCTATCCATCACCTTTATGCTAACCCTCAAACTAACCCTAACCCTAATCCTCACCCTACCCTAACCCTAACCCTTTCCCTCACCCTCAATCTCACCCTAACCCTAATGCTAACCCTAACGCTAAAACTAACCCTAATTCTCACCCTCACCATAACCCTCAGCCTAACCTTAACCATAACCCTAAACCTAACTCTCACCCTCACCCTAAACCTAAACCTAACCCTAACACTCACCCTCACCCTCACCCAAACGCTAACCAGCACCCTAAACCTAACCCTAACAGTAACTCTACCCCTAAGCCAAAACATAACCCCTCATCTTAACCCTACCCTAACCCTGATCCTAAACCTAACCCTAAAACTAAACCTATCCCTAACACTTACCCTAACACAAACCCTAACCCTCACCATAACTCTAAACCTAACCCTCACCCTAACCCTAACCCTAACCTTAAACCTAAAGCTCACCCTAACCCTAACCCCAACCCTAAACCTCACCATCAACCTAACCATAATCCTAACCCACATCCTCACTTAACCCTCACCCTAAAACACACTCTCACACTCATCTTAACCCTAACACTAATGCTCAACCTAACCCTCACCCTCACCCTAACCCTCACCCTCACCCTCACCCTAAACCCAACCCTAACCCCAACCCTCCCCCTAACCCTCATTCTAACCGTAACTTTCACCCTAATCCTAACCCTAACCCTAACCCTCACCCTAAACCTAACCCTTACCCTCACCCTAGCCCTAATCCTCACCCTAAACCTAAACCTTAACCTAACCCTCACAATAACCCTAAATCTAACACCAACCCTAATCCTAACGCTCACACTAACCCTCCCCCTCCCCCTATCCCTAACACTTACCCTAACCCAAACCCTAACGTTCACCATAACTTTAACCCTAACCCTCACGGTAAACATAAACTTAACCCTAAAACTCACCCTAACCCTAACCCTTACCCTAAACCTCACCATCAACTTAACCCTAATCCTAACCCTCATCCTCAACCTCACCCTCACCCTAAAACTCACTCTCGCCCTCACTTTAACCCTAACACTAATGCTCAAAATAACACTCACCCTCACCCTCACCCTCACCCTCACCCTAACCCTCAACCTAACCCTCACTCTAACCCTAACCTTCACCCTAATCCTAACCCTAGCCCTCACCCTCACCCTAAACCTAAACCTAACCCTAAACCTCACCCTAACCCTAACCTTCACCCTAACCCTCACTGTAACTCTAACCCTAACCCTAAACCTCACCATAAACCTCACCCTAATCCTAACCCTAACCCTAACCATAAAATTCTCCCTAAACCTAACCCAAACCCTCACCCTCACCCTACCCTCATCATAACCCTAACCCTAACCCTAACCCTCACCCTAATCCTATGGCTAACCCAGACCCTAACCCTCACCCTAACCCTCATCATAACCCAAACCGTCACCCTCAAACTAACCCTCAGCCTCACCCTCACCCTAAACCTAAGCCCAAACATAACCCTCACCCCAACACTCACACTAACCTTAACCCTCCATCTAATCCTAATTCTAACCATAACCCTAACACTCACCCTCACCCTAACTGTAATCCTAACCCTAACCCTCACCCTAACATGCTCACTAACCATAACCCTAACCCCAAACTTAACCCTAACCCTTACCCTAACCCTAAACCTAAACCTAACCCTCACTCTAACCCTCACACTAAGCCTAACCCTAATCCTAACCCTAAACCTTACCAAAACCCTAACACTAACACTAACCCTAACCCTAACCCTCACCCTAACCCTCCCCGTAACCCTAAACCTAAACCTAACCCTAACCTTTACCCTCAACATAACGCTAACCTTAACCCTAACCGAAACACTCACCCTAACCCAAAACCTCACCTTAATTTTAACCCTAACCCTAATACGCACCCTAAACCTCACCCTAACCCTAACCCTAACCATAACCCTATACCTTACCCTAACCCTAACCCTAACCCTAAACCTAACTCTAAGCCTAATCCTAAACTTAACCCTTACCCAAAACATTCCCTAACTCTAACCATTACCCTAACCTAACACTAACCCTAATCCTCACCCAAACCATAACCCGCATCCTAAACCTAACCGTAACCCTAAAACTAACCCTAACCTTTACCCTCACCCTAAACCTAACCCTAAACCAAACACTCACCCTAATCCAAACCCTAAACTAAATTTTAACCTTAACCCTAATCCTCACCCTAAACCTCACCCTAACCCTAACCCTAACCATAACCCTCACACTAACCCTAACCCAAACCCTCACCCTCACCCTAACCCTCTTCCTAACCCAAACCCAAACCCTCACCCTCACCCTAACCCTCTTCCTAACCCTAACCCTAAATCTCGCCCTAAACCTAAGTCTAACCCTACACCTCTCCCTGACCATAACCCTCAACCTAAACCTAACGCAAACCCTAACTCTAACTCTAACCCCTACCCTAACCCTAAATGTAAACTTGACTCTGACCATCACTCTAACCCTCACCCTAACCCTAAACCTAATCCTAACCTTCACCCTCACCCTAACCCTAACCCTAAACCTAACCCTCACCCTCACCCTAACCCTAACCCATATTCTAACCCTAACCCTATCCCTAACCCTAAACCTCACCTACCCATAACCCTAACCATAACCATAACCACAACCCTAACCCTAACCCAAACACCCTCACCCGAACCCTCACCCTAACCCTAGCTCTAACCCTAACCATAACCCTCACCCTAACCCTCATCCTAACATTCACCCTAAACCTAACCCTCACCTTCACCATAACCCTAATCCTCACTGTAACCCTCACGCTTCCCCTAATTGTAACCCTCACCCTAACCCAACGCCTAAACCTAACTCTGACCTTAACCCTAACCCTAACGCTAACCTAACCCTCACCTTCACCCTAAACTTCACCCTAACCCTTACCCTAACCCTTACCCTCACCCTCACCCTAAACCTAACCCTAAACTTACCCATAAACCTAACCCTCACCATACACTAACACCCACCCTAACACTCACCCTAACTCTAACCCTAAACTTCCCCTTAACCCTCAGCCTAACTGTAACTCAAACTCTAATCCTAATTCTAACCCTAACAGTAACACTAAGCCTAACCCTAAACCTCACCCTCACCCTAAGGCTAACCCTAACCTTAACTCTCACCCTCACCCTAAACATAGCCCTTACGATAACCCTACCCTTACACTCAACCTAATCCTCAACCTGACACCTAACTATAGCTATACACCTAATGCTAGCTATAAACCTAAACCTATGACTAACCGAAAACCTCACCCTTCCCCTAATCCTCAACCTACCTCTAAACCTAACCCTATACCTACCCCTGATCATAAGCCTAACCCTAACCCTAACCCTAACAATCAATCTAATCCTCCCCCTAACCCTAACCATAACCCTAAACCTCACCCTCAACCTAAGACTCACCCTAACCCTAACCTTGACACTCACCCGAACCCTCAACCTCACGTCGCCCAGCTATAACCCTATACCTAACCCTAATCCTTACACTAATCCTAAACGTAACCCTAAACCTAGTCCTAGCCCTAACCCTAACGATAAACCTACTCCTAATCCTAATCCTAACGCTAACCCTAACCTTAACCCTAAGGGTCCATAAACCTAACCCTCACTCTCATCCTAACGGTAACCCTCACACTCACCCTCACCCTCAACCTAACCCGAATCCTAACCCTCACCCTTACCCACACCCTAACTCTAACCCTAACCATAAACCTAAACCTCACACTAAACCTAAACCTCACCCTAACCCTAACCATAACCCTCACCGAAACCTTCACCCTAACCCTAACCCTAACACAACCCCTCGCACTAAACCTAAACCTAACCTTCACCCTAAACCTAACTCTAACCCTCACCTTCACCCTAAGCCTAACCCTAACCCTATACATAAAACTCACCCTAACCCTAACCCTCACCCTAACAGTAACCCTAAACCTAACCCTCAAATAACCCTAATCCTAACCCCACTCTTACCTTAACCCTAACCCAAACCCTAACCCTAAACCTAACCCTCACCCTGACCCTCACCACAACCCTAACCCTAACCCTAAATTTCACCATAATTCTCACCATAACACTCGCACTAACCCTAAACCTAACCCTACCCCTACCCTAAACCTTACTCTAACCCTAACCCTAACCCTTACCCTAACCATCATACAAATCCTAACCCTACCCATAACCATCACCCTCTCCCTGACCCTAAACCTAACCCTAACCCTGACACTAACCCAAAACTTAACCCTAATCCTAACCCTAACCCTAAGCCTAACCCTCACCCCAAACCTCACCGTAACCCTAACCCTTACCCTAACCATAAACCTAAACCTAACCCTCACTCTAAACCTCAACGTAACCCTAAACCTACCCCTAACCCTAACCCTCACCTTCAACCTAACCTTAATCCTAAACCTCACCCTCACCCTCACTCTCAACCTCACCCTAACACTAATCCTAACCCTAACACCCACCCTAACCCTAACCCTAACCCTAACAATATCCCTAACTCAAACCCTAACCCTAACCCTAAACCTAATCCTCAACCTAACCCTCACCCTAACCCTAATCCTAAAATTAACCCTAACCTAACCCTCACCATAAACCTCATCCTACCCCTCACTCCCACCCTCAAACTCACCCTCACCCTAACCCTAACCCAAACCCTAAACCTAGCCCAAGCCCTAACCCTATACATAACCCTAACCATAACCCTTATCCTAACTTTAAACCTTACCCTAGTCCTATCCCCAATCCTAAACCTCACCCAAACCCTAACCCTAACCCTAACCTTCACCCTAACACTCACCAAAAACCTAACCCTAACCCTAATCCTAATCCTAATCATAAACCTAACACTAACCCTAACCCTAACCCTAACTCTAACCTTAAACTTAACCCTAACCCTAACCCTAACCCTAAGGGTTCCTAAACCTAACCCTCACCCTCACCCTAACTGAAACGCTCACCCTCACCTTAACCCTAAACCTAACACTAACCCTCACCCTAACCCTAACCCTAACGCTAATCCTCGCCCTAACCCTCACCCTAACGGTAATCCTAACCCTCACTCTCACCCTAACCCTCACCCTAACATTTACGCTACCACTAAAATTAACCCTAACCCTAGTCCTAGCCCTTACCCTAACAATAAACCTACCCTAACACTAACCCTAAAGCTAACCCTAAACTTAACCATAACCCTAAAACTAACCATAAGGGTCCCTACACCTAACCATAACCCTAACCCTTACCCTAACTCTAACCATCACCCTAACCCCCACACAAAACCTAACCCTAACCCTAACACTCATCATCAACCTAACCCTAAACCTCACCCTCACTCTAAGCCTAACCCTAACCCTAACCCTCAACCAAACCCAAATCCCCACCCTAAACCTAACCCTAACCCTCACTCAAACACTCACCCTAACCCTAATACTAACTCTAACCCTAACCTCACCGTCACGCTCACACTCACCTCACTCAAATCCGAACCCTAACCCTAAACCTAACCCTATCTCTCACCCTCACCCTCACCCTCACTTTCACCCTCACTCTAACCCTCACCCTAATCCTAACCCCAAGCCTAACCCTAACCCTTACCCGCATCCTAACCCTCACCCTAGCCCTAAAATTAAACCTAACCCTAACTCTAAGCCTCACCCTAAACCCAAACCTAACCCTAACGCTAACCCTAACCTTCAACCTCACCCTAACGGTAACTGTCACCCTCACCCTAACCCTCAGCCTCACCCTCACCCTAAACCTAATCCCAAACCTCAACCTACCCCTAACCCTAATCCTAACCCAAAACCTAACCCTAACCATAACCCTCACTCTCACCCTAACCTAACCCTAACCCTCACTCTAAATCTAAACCTAACACTCACCCTAACCCTAACCCTCAGTCTAAAACTAAACCTCACCGTAACCATTAACCTAACCCTCAACCTAACCCTAAACGAAACTCTAACCCTTACCCTAACCCTGAACCTAACCCACACCGAAACACTAACACGCACCCTAATCCTAACCCTAAGCCTAAACCTAAATTGACCCTAACCCTCACCCTAACCCTAACCCTCACACTAACCCTCACCGTAACCTTAACCCTCGCCCTTACCCTAACCATAAACCTAAACCTCACCCTCATCCTCACCCTAACCGTCACTCTCACCCTCACTCTAAATCTAACCCTAAGCCTTATCCTCAAGCTAACCCTAACCCTAACCCTCACCCTAACCCTAACCAATACCCTTACCCTCACCCTCACCCTAACCCTCAGACTCACCCTAACCCTAAACCTAAGGCCAACCCTAACTATATCGCTCACACTATCCCTCACCCTAACCTTAACCCTAACCCTCACCCCAAACCTAAACATAATCTTAAACCTCACCCTCACCCTAACCCTAACTGACACCCTCACACTCACCCTCACCCTAACCCTAAACCTAACCCAAATCCTCACCCTAACCCTAAACCCAACCCTAACCCTAACCCAAACTGTAACCCTGAACCTAACCCTAAACCTCGCCCTCACCCTCACCCTCTATCCCTAACCCTAACACTAACCCAAAACCTCACCCTCAATCTAATCATACCCCTTACCCTAACCCTTACACACACACTAACCCTAACCCTCACCCTCACCCTAAACCTAACCTTAACACTAACCCTCACCCTAAACCTAACCCTCACACTAACCCTAACCCTAACCGTAACCATAACCCTAACACTAAAAATAAACTCCAACTCCTACCCTAAACCTAACCCTAAACCTAAGGTTCCCTAACCATAACTCCTAACCCTAACCCTAACCCTAATCCTAACCCGAAAACTAAACCTAACCCAAACCCTAACCCTAACTCTAACCCTAACCCTAACCCTCACCCTAACCATTACCCTAAAACGAACCCTAAACCAATCCCTCATCCTCACCATAACCCTAACCCTCACCCTAACCCTAACCCTCACCAGATACTTCACCCTCAACCTCACCCTAACCCTCACTCTCACCCTAACCTTAACCTTAACCCTCATCCTCACCATCAATCTAACCCTCATCCTAACCTGAAACCTTACCCTATCCCTCATCCAAACCCTTACCCTAACCCTAACCCTAACCCTAACCCTTACCCTAATCCTGACCATAACCCTAACCCTCAGTCTAACCCTAACCCTAACCCTAACCCTAACCCTCACACTCACACTCACCCTCAACCCAACCCTAAACCTAACCCTAAACCTAAAACTAATCTCTAACTCCTAACCCTAACGATCCCTAACCATATACCTAGGCCTCACCCTAACCCTAAAGCTAACCATAACCTTAACCCTAACTCTAACCCTAACCCTAACCTTCACCCTCACGCTAACACTCACCCTAACCCTCAACCTAATCCTAACCCTAACCCTCACTTTAACTCTAACCCTAATCCTAAAACTAACCCTCACCCTAACCCAAACTCTAACCCTAACCCTCACTTTAACGCTAATCCTGAACCTAAACCTCAACCTAACCCTCACCCTACCCCTAACCGTAACCCTCAACCTAACCCTCACCCTAACCCTAAACCTAAACCTAAACCTAACCATCACCCTAACCCTTACCCTAAACCTCACCCTAACCCTCACCCTAACCCTAACCATAACCCTCACCCTAACCCTAAACCTAACCCTAAACCAAATCCACACACTAACAATAACACTAAACGTAACCGTAAAACAAACCCTAACCCTAACCCTAAACATAACCCTAACACTCACCCTCACTCTCACCCTAACAGTAACCCTTACCCTCACCCTAAACCCTATCCCTAACCCAAACCCTAACACTAACCATAACCATAACCCTAAACCTAACTCTCACCCTCCCCATAACCTAAACCTCACCCTCACCCTCACCCTAAACCTAACCCTAACACTAACCCTCACCCTAACCCTAACTTTAACACATACCATAACGATAACTCTAACCCTCCTCTTAACCCTAAACCTTATCGTAACCCTAACCCTCACCCTAATGCTCAACCACACCATAACCCTAACTCTAAGCCTAACCATAACCCTAAACCTAAACGAAACCCCAACCCTAACCCCAAACCTAAGCCTAACCCACACCCTAACACTGGCTCTCACCCTAAACCTAAACCTAAGCCTAACCCTAACCTTCACCCTAATCCTCAGCCTAACCCTAACCCTCACATAAACCCTCACCCTAACACTAACCCTCACCCTCACCCTCATTCTCACCCTAACCCTCACTCTCACCCTGACTATAAATCTAGCCCTAACCCTCACCCTAACCCTCACCTCACCCTAACCCTCACCCTAACCTCATCCTATCCCTCACCCTAACCCAAACCCTCCCACTCACCCTAATCCTAACCCTATCCCTCACCCTAACACTAACCCTCACCATAACGCTAAGCATAATCATAACCATAACCCTAACACTAAAGATAAACCCTAACTCCTAACCCTAAGCTTAACCCTAAACCTAAGGGTCCCTAACCCTAACTCCTAACCCTAACCCTAAACCTAAAAGTACCCAAAAACCTAACCGTAACTCTAACCCTAACCCTAACCCTACCCTAACCCTAATCCGACCCTAACCCTTACCCTAAAACAAACCCTAAACCAATCCCTCATCCTCACCCTAACCCTAACCCTCACGCTAACCCTATCCCTCACCGATCCCTCACCCTCACACTAACCCTAACACGAACACTAAACCTCACCCTCACTCTAACCCTAACCGACACCCTCACACTCACCATCACCCTCACCATAACCCTAACCCTAACTCAAATCCTCACCCTAACCCTAAACCCAACCTTTACCCTAACACTCACCCTAACCCTTGTCCTATAACAAACCCTAAACCAATCCCTCATCCTCACCCTAACCCTAACCGTAACCCTAAAAATAATCTCTAATACCTAATGCTAAGGGTCCCTAACCCTAACCCTATCCCTAGTCCTAGCCATAAACCTAACCATATACCTAATCCTCACCCTAACCCTAAAGGTAACCATAACGTTAACGCTTATCCTAACCCTAACCCTAACTTTCACCCTCAGGCTAACCCTCATACTATCCCTCACCCTAATCCTAACCATAACCATCACCTTAACTCTAACCCTAACCCTAAAACTAACCCTTGCCCTAACCCTAACACTAATCCTAACCCTAACCCTCACCTTCACCCTAATCCTCATCCTAACCCTCTCCCTAACCCTCACCAACCCTCACCCGAACCCGAACCCGAACCTTAAATCAAATTCTCAACCTAACATTAACACTAACCCTAACCCTAACCCCAAAACAAACCATAACCATAACCATAACCATAACTCTAACACTCACCCTCACTCTCACCCTAACACTAACCCTCACCCTAAACCATATCCCTAACCATAACAATAACATCATCCCAAACCCTAACACTAACCCTATCCATAACTCTAAACCTAACCCTCACCCTCACCCTAACCTAATGCTCACCCTCACCCTAAATCTAACCGTAACATTAACCTTCACCCTAACCCTAACCTGAACACAAACCCTAACCATAACCCTAACCCTAACCCTCATCCTAACCCTAAACCTAACTATAACCCTAACCCTCACCCTAACGCTCAACCTCACTGTAACCCTACCTCTAACCCTAACCCTAACCCTAACCCTAACTGAAACCCTAACCATAACCCTAAGCCTAAGCCTAACCCACACTCTAACACTGAACCTCACTCTAATCGTAACCCTAAGCCTAACCCTATTCTTCAACCTAACCCTCAGCCTAACCCTAACCCTCACACTAACCCTCACTCTAACACTAACCCTCACCCTCACCCTAACCCTAAACCTAACCCTCACCCTCATCCTCACACTAATCCTCACTCTCACCCTCACTCTAAATCTAACCCTAACCTCACCCTAACCCTCAACCTCACCCTAACCCTAACTCTCACCCTAACTCTAACCCTTACCATAACCCTCACCCTAACCCTAAACCTAAACCTAAATCTAACCCTCACCCTCACCCTAACCCTAAAACTAAGGCCAACACTAACCCTACCACTCACCCTATCCCTCACCCTAACCATAACCCTAACCCTCACCCTAACCCTCACCCTCTCCCAAACCCTATCCCTGACCCTCACCGTAACCCTAAACCTAACATTCACCCTCACCCTCACGTTATCCCTCACCCTCAACCTAACCCTAACCCTAAGCCTAATCCTAAAACTAACCTTAACCTAACCCTCACCATAGCCCTCACCATAAACCTAACCCTAACCCTAACCCTCACCCTAAACCTAACCCTAACCCTCAACTTCACCCTAACCTGAACCCTAACCTAAAACTAACCCTAACCCAAACCCTAAACCTAGCACTTGTCCTAAACCTACATATAAGCCTTAACCTAACGGTAATCCTAGCCCTAACCCTAATCCTAGTCCTAGCCATAACCCTAACCATAAACCTAATCCTAACACTAACTCTAACGCTAATTATAACCCTAACCCTAACCCTAAGGTTCCCTACTCCTAACCCTAACCCTCACCCTAACCGTACACCCTGACCCTCACTCTCCCCCTAACCCTAACCCTAACCCTAACACTTACCCTCACCCAAACCCTCACCCTCACCTAACCCTAACCCTCACCTTAACAATAACCCTCACCTTCACCCTAACCCTCAGCCTCACCCTCACCCTAATCCTAACCCTAACCCTAACCGTGACCCTAACCCTCATCCTCACCCTAACCCTCACCCTAACCCTCAACCTCACCCTTACCCTTACCCTAACCCTAATCCTAACCCTGACCCTAACCCTCACCCTCACCCTCACCCTAACCCCAAAACTAACCCTAACCCTAACCCTAAAACAAACCCGAACCCTAATTCTTTCCCTAACCCTAACCCTCACGCTAACCTTCACCCAAACTCTTACCTTTATGCTAACCACAACCCTAACCCTAAACCTCAATCTAACGCTCAAACTAACCTTAAACCTAACCCTAACGTCCACCATCACCCTCACTTCATCAAACCTCACTCTAACACTCACCCTAACCTTAAACCTAACCCTAACGTCAACCATCACCCTCACTTCATCCTCGTACTCATCCTAACCCTCACACTCAACCTAACCCCCACCATAACTCTAACTCAAACCCAAAACTTAACCCTAACCCTAACCCTACCCCTAATCCAAATCCTAAACCTAGCCCTAGCCCTAACCCTAAACATAACCCTAACTCTAACCCTAATCCTAACCCTAACTTTAAGGATCCCTAAAACTAAATCTAACCCTAACCTAAGGCTCATCCTAACCCTCACCCTCACCCTAACTCTCACCCTAAGCCTAAACCTAACCCTAACCCTAAAACTCACCCAAACACTTATCTTCATCATAATCCTCACCCTAACCCTAACCCTGACCCTAAACTTCACCCTCACCCTCACCCTAATCCTCACCATTACCCTCACCTTAAACCGAACACTAACCCTAACCCTAACCTACACCTTCACAGTAACCCTAAATCTATCCCTAACACTAATCCTAAAACAAATCCTAACCCTCTTCCTAACCATAACCCTAACCCTCACAACTAACCCTCACACTCAGCTTCACCATAACCCTAACACTAACCCTAACCCTCACCCTCACCCTCACCCTCACCCTCACACTAACCCTAACCCTCATCCTCACCCTAACCCTAACCGCAACCCTCAGTCTAGCCCTAAAACTAACTGTAACCCTAAGCCTCACCCTAAACCTCACACTAACCCTCACCCTAACTGTAACCCTAACACTCACCCTACCCTAAATCCAAATCCTAAACCTATCCCTAGCCCTAACCCTAAACATAACCCTAACCTTAACC
The DNA here is from genome assembly GCA_024803745.1 of Megascapheus bottae. Taxonomy (NCBI): domain Eukaryota; kingdom Metazoa; phylum Chordata; class Mammalia; order Rodentia; family Geomyidae; genus Megascapheus; species Megascapheus bottae. The sequence goes on along the minus strand of JANJXV010000043.1, from coordinate 840,285 downwards.
CTCATCCCCACTCTAACCCTAACCGCAACCCTCAGTCTAGCCCTAAAACTAACTGTAACCCTAAGCCTCTCCCTAAACCTCACACTCACCCTCACCCTAACCCTAAACCTAAACCTCACCCTCACCCTAACTGTAACCCTAACACTCACCATAACCCTAAAACTAACCCTAACCCTCACCCTCACCCTAACATGAACCCTCACGCTAACCCTAATCTTAAACCCCACCCAAACCCCAAAACTAACCCTAACTCTAACCCTCACCCTAACATTCACACTCACCCTCACCCTACCCTAACCCTAACCCTAACCTTAACCCTAACACTAACACTAACCCTAAACCTCACCCTAACCTTTCCCTAAACCTAACCCTAACCCAAACCCTCATCCTAACCCTGAACGTAATCCTAACCCTATCCCTAAAAATAACCCTAACACTAACCCTCACCATAACCCTTACCCTTACCCTAACCCTAACCCGCAACCTCACCCTCACCCTAATCCTCACCCTAACCCTCACCCTAAACCTAACCCTAACCCTCACCTTCACCGTAATCCTAAATCTAACCTTAATACTAACCCTAAGCCAAATCCTAACCCTCTTCCTAACCATAACCCTAACCCTCACCCTAACCCTCATCCTCAACTTCACCCTAACCCTAACTCTAATCCTAACACAAACCCTAAACCTCACCCTAAACCTATCCCTAAGCCTAACCCAAAACCTCATTCTAACACTAACGCTAAACCTAACCATCCCCCTAACCCTACCCCTAACCCTCACCCTAAAGTGAACACTAATCCTAACCCTAACCGAAAACCTAAACCTCACCCTAAACCTAACCCTAAACCTAACACTAAACTTCACACTTATCCTTATCCTAACCCTCAACCTAACACTCACCCTCACACTAAACCTAACCCTAGCCCTATCCCTGAAAATAACCACAACCCTAACCCTCACCCTCACCCTCATCTCAACCCTCACCCTCAACCTAAACGTATCCCTAACCCTTAACCTAACCCTCACCATAACCCTAAACCTCACCCTCACCCTCATCCTAACCCTAAAACTAACTCTCACCCTAACCCGAACCTTAACCTTCAGCCTAAGCCTAACACTAATGCTACCACTTACCCTAACCCTAAACCTAACCATCATCCTCACCATAACCCTAAACTTAACCCTCACCCTAACCCTCACCCTCACCCTCAACCAAACCCCAACCCTCACCCTAACCCTAAAATCAACCCTAATGCTAAGCCTCAGCCTAACCCTCACACTCAACTCACCCTAACCCTCACCCTCACCCTAACCCTAAAATTCACCCTAATCCTAAAACTAACGCTCACCCTAACCCTCTCCCTCACCCTCACCCTCTCACTAACCCTAACCCTAAACCTCACCTAACAGTAAACTTAACCCTAAACTAACCCTCACCTTAACCCTCACACTCAACCTCACCCTCACCTTAACCCTAACTCTAACACTAACCCTAACACTAACACTCAGCCTAACCCTCACCCTAATCCTTACCCTAACCCTACCCCTAAACCTAACCCTCAACCTCACCGCAACCCTAACCCTAACCCTAACACTAACACTCACCCTAACCCTCATTCTAACCTTTACCCTAACCCTAACCCTAACCCTGACCCTCACACTAACCCTAACCCTAACCCTCAACCTCACCCTAAACCGAACCCTAATCCTAAACCTAACACTAACTCTATCACAAACCCTAAACCTGACCCTAACCCTAACCCTAACACTAACACTAACCCTCACCATATCCCTCACCCTAAACCTTACCCTAACCCTCAACCTAACTCTCACCCTCACCCTCACTCTAACCCTACCCTCACCCTATCCCTAACCCAAACCCTCACTGTAACCCTCACACTCACACTAACCCTATCCCTAACACTCACCCTAACCCTAACCTTCACCCTAACCCTCTCCCTAACCCACACCCTCACACTAACCCTAAACCTAAACTTCACCCTAACCCTAAAACTACCCCTAACCTAACCCTCACCTTAACCCTCACATTCAACCTCACCTTCACCTTAACCCTAACTCTAACCCTAACCCTAACACTAACACTCAGCCTAACCCTCACCCTAACCATTACCCAAAGCCTAACCCTAAACCTCACCCTAAACCTGACCCTAACCCTAACCCTAACACTAACACTAACACTCACCCTAAACCTCACCCTAAAACTTACCCTAAACCTCACCCTAACCCTTACCCTAACCCTAACCCTAACACTAACCCTAACCATAACCCTCACCCTAACCCTCACCCTAACCCTACCCCAACCCTTCACCCTAACCCTCACCCTCACCCTAACCCTATCCCTAACCCACACCCTAACCCTCACCCTAACCCTCACACTCATCGTCACCCTAACCCTACCCTAACCCTCAGCCTAACCTTCACCATAATCCTCACCCTCACCCTAACCCTAACCCTAAACCTCACAATAACCCTAAAAGTAAACCTAAACTTAACCCTCACCCTAACCCTCACTCTCACGCTCATCCTTACCCTAACCCTAACCCCAACACTAACCCTAACACTAATACTCACCTAACCCTCATCCTAACCCTTACCCTAACGTATAACCTAACCCTAACACTACCACTCACCCTAACCCTCACACTAACCTTCACTCTCACCCTAACCCTAACCCTCCCATAACACTAATAGTAACTCTAACCCTAACCTTCACCCAATCCTCACCCTCACCCTAACCCTAACCCTAAACATCATCCTAACCCTAAAACTAACCCTAACCCTAATCCTAACCCTAATCCTCACTCTCACCCTCAACCTCACCCTAACCCTCACCCTAACCCTAATACTAACACTCACCCTAACCCTCACCGTAACCCTTACCCTTACCTGACCCTAACCCAAACCCTAACAATCAGCCTAACCCTAACCCTAACCCTCACCCAAACCCTCACCCTAACTCTAACCCTAACACTCAACGTAACCTTCACCCTAACCATCACCCTAACCCTAAAACTAACCCTCACCTTCACCCTTAACTGAACCCTAAATCTATCCCTAACCCTAACACTAACCCAAACCCTAAACCTCACCCTAACTTAACCCTAATTCTAAAACTACCCCTTACCCTAAGCCTCACCCTAACCCTACCCTAACCCTCAGACTCAACCTAATCCTAACCCTAACCCTAACCCTAACTCTAACCCTAACTGTCACCCTAACCCTCACCCTCAACCTAATCCTCACTCTCACGATAACCCTATCCCTAACCCTCACCCTAACCCTCACCATAACCCTAACCCTAACCCTCACCCTAACCGTAACCCTAAAATTAACCCTAACCCTAACCATAACACTAACCCTAAGAGTAACACTAACCCTCAACCTAAGCGTAACCCTAACCCTAACCCAAACGCTCAGACTAAGCCCAACGCTAACCAACACTTACCCTAAATATAAACCTAACCCTAACCCTCACCCTTATCCAAAACCTATCCCTAATCCTCACCCTAACCCTCACCGTAAACCTAACCCTAACCCTCACCCTAAACCTCACCCTCACACTAACCCTCAGCCTAAGCCTAAGCCTAACCCAAACCCTAACGCTCAGCCTAACCACAATGCTAACCCTAATACTTACCCTAACGGTAAACCTAACCGTAACCCTCACCCTCACCCAAACCCTATCAATAATCCACACCCTAACCCTCAATGTAAACCTAACCCTGACCCTAACCCTCATCCTCACCCTCACCCTAACCCTAAACCTAACCCTAACCCTCACCCTAACCATCACCCTCACACTAATGCTCACCCTAATCCTAACCCTAACGCTCAGCCTAAGCCCAACGCTAACCTTAACAATTACCCTAATGTAAACCTAACCCTCACCCTCACCCTCACCCTCACCCTCACCCTTAACCTAACCCTAACCCTAACCCTCACCCTAGCTCTCACTCTCACCCTAACCTTAACACCAACCCTCACCCTAAATCTAAAACTAACCGTAACCCTAACCCTCACCCTGACCCTCACCCTCAACCTCACCCTCACCCTCACCCTAACCCTAAACCTAATCCTCACCCTAACGCTAACCCTAACCCTCACCCTAACCCTAAAACTAATCCTAACCCTAACCCTTACCCTAACCCTCAATCTCATCCTAACCCTAATCCTAAACCTCACCCTAACCCTAAAACAAACATTTAACCTAACCCTAACCCTCACCCTAATCCTCATCCTAACCCTAACCCTAACCCTAACCCTATACCTCACCCTCACCCTCACCCTAACCCTAATCCTCACCCTAACCTTAACCCTAACCCTAACACTAACACTCACCCTAACTTTCACCCTAAACCTTACCCTAACCCTAACACTAACCCTCAACGTAACCCTCACAGTAATATTTACCCAAACCCTCACCCTAACCCTAACCCTAACCCTATGCTTATGCTCACCCTAACCCTCACTGTAACCGTAACCCTAACCCTCACCCTCACCATCACCCTCAACCTAACCCTAAAACTAACCCTAATTCTAAACCTAACCCTAACCCTAACCCTAAACCTCACACTAAGCCTAAAGTAACCCTCACCCTAAACCTCAACCAAACCCTATCTCTAACCCTCACCTTAACCCTAACCCTAAAACTAACCCTAACCCTAAACCTAACCTTATCCCTTACCCTAACCCTAACACTCAACCTAACCCTAACCATAACCCTCACCCTAACTGTAACCCTAACCCTCAAACTAACCCTCACCCAAACCCGAACCCGAACAATCAACCTAAACCTATCCTTAACCCTCATCCTAACCCTAATACTAACCCTCACCCTAAACATCACAGTCACCCTCAACGTCATCCTAACGCTAAACCTAACCCTCACCCTCACCCTAACCCTAACCCTAACCCTCACCCTAACCCTAAAACTAACCCTAAACCTAACCCTCACCCTAAACCTAACCCTAACTCTAACAATAACACTAACACTAACACTCACCCTAACCCTAACCCTCACACTCACCCTAAACCGAACCCTAACCCTAACCCTCACCCTCACCCTAACCTTAACCCTCACCCTAACACTAACTCTAACCCTTACACTAACCCTCATCCTCACCCTAACCCTCACCCTCACACTAACTCTATCCTTAACCCTCACCCTAACCCTAATACTACCCCTCAACCTAACCTTCACCCAACCCTCACCCTCAATCTAACCCTAAACCTAACCCTCACCCTCATCCTAACTCTAACCCTCACCTTAACCCTAACCCTCACTCTGACCCTAAACTGAATCCTAACGCTATCCCTAACCCAAAAGCAAACATCACAAACCTTAACCCTATCCCTAACCCTAACCCTAACTCTCACCCTAACACTAACCCTAACTCTAAACCTAACCCTAACACTCACCCTAACCCTAACCCTCACTGTAAACATAACCCTAACCCTAACACTCACTCTAACCCTAAACCTAACCCTTACCCTAACGCTCACCCTCAGCCTAACCCTATCCATAACCCTTACCCTAACCCTAACTCTAAACATCACCCTAACCCTAACCCTAAAACTGACATTAACCCTAACCCTAACCCTCACCCTAATCCTTACCCTAACCCTCACCATAACCCTAACCCTCAACCTACCCTAACCCTAACCCTCACCATAACCCACACCCTAACCCTCATCCTCACCCTAACCCTATCCCTAACACTCACCCTAACCCTAAACCTAACCCTTACCCTAATCCTCACACTCAACCTCACTCTAACCCTAAACCTAACCCTCACCCTCACCCTAAACCTAACCCTAAACCTCACCCTAACCCTAATCCTCACCCTTACCCTCACCGTCACCCTAACCCTAACCCTAAACCTCACCCTAACCCTAAAACTAACCCTAAACCTAACCCACACCCTAACCCTCAATCTTACCCTCATCCTCCATCTAGACCTCATCCTAACCCTAACTCTAACCTTAAACCTAAACCTAAATCTCACCCTAACCCTTACTATAACCCGAACCCGAACCCTAAACCTAACCCTAATCCTAATCCTAACCCTCACCATAACCCTAACCATAACCCTCACACTAACCCATACCCTCACCCTAACCCTCACCCTCACCTTAAACCTATCCCTAACACTCACCCTAACACTAAACCTAATCCTCGCCCTAATCCTCACACTCAATGTCACCCTCACCCTAACCCTAAACCTAACCCTCACCCTCACCCTAAACCTAACCATAACCCTCACCCTAACCCTAATCCTCACCCTTACCCCCACCCTCACCGTAACCCTAACCCTAAACCTCACCCTAACCCTAAAATTAACCCTAACCCTAACCCTCACCCTTAACCTCAATCTCACCCTCATCCTCCATCTACACCTCACCCTAACCCTAACTCTAACCCTAAACCTAAACCTAACTCTCACCCTAACCCTTACCCTAACCCTAACAATAAACTACACCCTAACCCTAACCCTAACCCTCATCCTCACCCTCACCCTATACTGAACCCTAACCCTAACCCTAAACCTCACCCTAAACATAACCCTTAACCTAACACTAACCCTCACACTAACCCTCACCCTAATCCTTAACATAACCCTCACCCTAATCCTAACCCTCACCCTAACCCTGACCTTGAATCTAACACTAAACCTAACCTTCATCCTAACCCTCACCCTTACCCTAACGCTCACCCTCACACTCACCATAACCCTATCCCTAAACCTCACCGTAACCCTAACCCTAATCCTAACCCTAACCCTCACCCTCACCCTCACCCTCAGCCTACACCTAAACCGTAACCCTGAAACAAACCCTAACCTTAACCTTCACCCTAAACCTCACCAACACTGACCCTAACCCTAAACTTCACCCTAACCCTAAAACTAACCCCAACCCTCACCCTAACCCTCACTCTCACCTTCACCTTCACCCTCACCCCAACCCTCATCCTAACCCTTACATTAACTCTAAACCTAAACCAAACCCTAAATCTCACCCTAGCCCTATTCCTTGCCCTAACACTAACCCTCACCCTAACCCTCACCCTGACCTTAACCTAACCCTCACCCTAACCCTAACCCTAACCCTCATTATAACCCTAACCCTAACCCTAACCCTAACATTGTCCCTCACATTTAACCGAACCCTAACCCTAACACTAACCCTAACCCTACCTCAAATCCTAAACCTCACCCTAACCTTAACCCTAACCGTAAAAGTAAACCTCACCCTAACCCTCACCCTCACCCTAACACTATCCCTAACCCTCAACCTAACTCTCACCGTAAGTTTAACCCTAACCCTTATCCTCATCCTCACCCTACACTTAACCCTAACCCAAACCCAAACCCTAACCCTCATCCTAACCCTAACCCTAACCGTAATCCTCACCCTAACCCTAATCCTCACCCTCACCCTAAACCTAACCCTAACCCAAACCCAAACCCGAAACCTCATCCTAACCCTAACCCTAACTGTAATCCTCACCCTAACCCTAATCCTCACCCTCACCCTAAACCTAACCCTAACCCAAACCCAAACCCTAAACCTCATCCTAACCCTAACCCTAACTGTAATCCTCACCCTAACCCTAATCCTCACACTCACCCTAATCCTAACCCCAACCCTCAATGTCACCCTAAACCTCACCCTCATCCTAACACTCACTCTCAACCTCACCCTCACACTATCCTTTAAACTATCCCTCTCCCTCACCATAACCCTCAGCCTCAACTTCACCCTAAACCTAACCATAACCATAACCATCACCCTATAACTAACCCTAACCCTAACCCTTAAAATAACCCTAACCCTACCCTAAAAATAACCCTCACCCTAACATAACTCTAACCAAACCCTAATCTTAACTCTAATCCTAACCTCACCCAAACCCTAACCATAACCCTAACCCTTACCCTAACTCTAACACAAACCCTAAACCTCACTCTAACACTCACCCCAAACCTAACCCTCATCCTTACCCTCGCCCTAACACTCAGCCTCACCCTCATCCTAAACCTAATCCTAATCCAAACCCAAACCCTAACCATCACCCTAAACCTAACCCTAAAAGTAATCCTCACCCTAACCCTCACCCTAATCCTAACTCTAACACTAAACATCACCCTCACGCTCACCCTCACCCCAACCCTCACTCTCAACCTCACCCTAATCCTATCCCTTATACTAAACATCATCCTCACCCTAACCCTCATCCTCACCCTCACCTTAACATTAGTCCTAACCTAACCTTCACCCTAACCCTAACCCTTACAATAACCGTAACCCAACCCTAACCCTAACACTCACCCTCACCCTAACCCTAACCCTAATCCAAACCCTAACCTTAAGTCTAACCCTATCCCTCACCCAAACCTAACCCTAACCATAACCTTACCCTCATCCTCACCCTCACCCTAGCCCTAACCGTAATCCTTCCCCTCACCCTCACCATCATCCTAACCCTAACCATAATCCTAACCCTCACTGTAACTCTAACGCTAACCATAACCATAAACATAACCCTTACACTCACCTTCACCATCACCTTCAACCTAACCCAAACCCTAACCCTAACCCTAACCCTAACCCTAACCTTCTCCCTAAACCTAACCGTAACCCTCACCGTAACCCTCACTGTAACCCTAACCCTCTCACTCACGCTCACACTCACCCTAACCGTAAACCTACTCCTAAACCTAACCCTCACCCTAACCCTCACCCTCACGCTATCCCTCACCCTTACACTAAACCCAAGCCTAACCCTAAAACTGACCCTAACCCTCATCATAAACCTCAACCTAATCCTAACCCTAACCCTAACCCTAAAACTCACACTCACTAACCCTAACCCTCACCTTCATCCTAACCCAAAACGTAACCCTAACCCTAACTATAACCCACACCATAAACCTAGGCGTAGTCCTAAACGTATACATAACCCTAACCCTAACCCTAATCCTAACCCTAACCCTAACCCTAGTCCTAGCCTTAACCCTTACCATAAACCTAACCGCAACCCTAAACCGAATGCTAAATCTAACCCTAACCCTAACTCGAAGTGTCCCTAACCCTAGCCCTCACACTCAACCTAAACCGAACCCTAATACCCATACTCACCCTAACCCTCACCCTCAGCTAACACTAACCCTCACCCTTACCCTCACCCTAACCCTAACCCTAACCCTAAACCTCACAATAACACTCACCCTCACCCTAACTCTAATCCTAACCCTGAACCTAACCATAACCCTAAAACTAACACTAACCCTATTCCTCACCTTCCTCACCCTAACCCTCACCCTCAAACTCACCCTAACCCTCACGCTAAACCTCATCCTAAACTTCTCCCTAAGCCCAACCCCAACTCTAACCCTCACCCAAACCCTCAAACTAACCCTAACCCTCACCTTCACCCTAAACCTCACACTAACCCTATCCCTAACCTGACCCTAAACCTAAAACTTACCCTAACTTTAACCCTAAACCTAACCATAATCCTAACACTCACCCTAACCCTCACACCAACCCTAACACTAAACCAAACCCTCACCGTCACCCTAAACCTAATACTAAACCTAACCTTAATCCAAATCCTAACCCTAACCCTAAACATAACCCTCACCCAAACCCTAACGCTAAACCTAACCCTTGCCCTAACCATAACCATAACTCTAACACTCACCCTAACCCTAACCCTAACCCTAACCCTAAAACTAACCCTGACCCTAACCCTCAACCTCACACTCAACCTAACCCTAATCGTCACGCTCAACCTCCCCGCCCCCTAGCACTAATCCTAACCCTAACAGAAAACCTAAGCCTAAGACTAAATTTAACCCTAACCCTAAACCTCACCCTAAACCTCACCCTCACCCTAATCCTAACCCTAACCCTAACCCTATCCCTAACTCTCACCCTAATCCTCACACTAAACTTCACCCTAACCCTAACCCACACCCTCAAACTAACCTTAACCCTAACCCTCTCCCTAACCCTAACCCTAACCCTTACCCAATCCATAAACCTAACCCTAATCCTCACCCTAACACTAAACTAACCCTAACCCTAACCCTCTGCCTCACCCTCAACCTATCCATAAAACTACCCCTCACCCTAACACTAACCCTAACCTAACACAAACCCTAACCCTAACACTAAACCTAACCCTAAACCTAACCCTATCCCTAACCCAAACCCTAACCTAACCCTGAACCTAACCCCAAACCAAACCCTCACGCTCACCCTCAACCTAACGCTATCCCTAAAGCTAACCCTAACCCTAACCCACACCCTTAACCTAAACCTCACCCTCACCTTCATCCTAACACCAAACCTAACCCTAACCCTAACCCTTACCCTAATCCTAACCCTAACGCTTACTCTCAACCTCAACATCACCCTAACCCTAACCCTAACCTTAACCCTAACCCTCACACTCACCCCTCACCCTAACCCTCATCCTCATCCTTACCCTCACCCTCACCCTAACCATAACCCTAACCTTAAATGTAACACTAATCCTAACCCTCATGCTAACCCTAAACCTAACCCCAACCCTAACCCTCACCCTAAACCTCACCCTGACCCTAACCCTAAACCTAAACCTAACCCTAACCCAAACCCTAACCCTCACACTAACCCTAACCCTAACCCTAACACTCACCCTTACCCTAAATCTAACCCTTACCCTCACCCTAACTCTAACCCTAATCCTAACCCTCATCCTAACCCTAACCCTAACTCTCACACTCACCCTAATGCTCACTCTAACCCTAAACCTAACCCTCACCCTCACCCTCATGCTCACCCTCAACCTAACCCTCACTCTCACCCTAACTTAACCCTAACCCTAACTCTAACTCTAACCCTCACCCTAACCCTAACCATAACCCTCACTGTAACACAAACCCTAACCCAAACCTTAACCCTAACCTAACCCTAACCCTAACCATAAACATAACCATAACCCAAACCCTAAACCTAGCCCTAGCCCTAACCCTAAACATTACCCTTACCCTAACCCTAATCCAAACCCTAACAGTAAAGGTCCCTATACCAAACCTAATTGTTAACCCAAACTCTAACCTTAAATGTAACCCTAACCATAACCCTATACATACCCCCTAACACCTAACCGAAACCCTAACCCTAACCTTAAGGATCCCTAAAGCTAGCCCTATCCCTAACCCTCACCCTAACCCTATCTAAAACCCTAACCCTTAACTTAACACTAACCCTAACACTAACCCTAACCCTACTCTAACCCTAATCCTGAACCTAACCCTCACCCAATAACTCACTCTAACCCTAACCCTAACCCTAATCCTAACCCTAACCCTAACCCTAACCCTAACCCTAATCCTAACCCTAAAAGTAACCCTAACCGTAACCCTCATCCTAACCCTAAACTAACCGTAACCATAACCCTCACCCTAAAACTCACCCTGACCCTAAACCTAACCCTAACCCTGACCATAACCATAACCCAAACCCTAAGCCTCACTCTAACCCTAACCCTAACCCTAACCCTAATCCTAACCCTAACCCTAAACCTCACACTAATCCTCCTGGTATCCCTAACACTAATCCTAACCATAAACCTAACCCACGCTAACCCTCACCCTAACGGTAATCCTCACCCTCACCCTCACCGTCACCCTAATCCACACTCTCACCCTCACCCTAATCCAAATCCTGAACCTCACCCTAACCATAAACCTCCCCCTCACCCTAATCCTCCCCCTCCCCCTCACTCTAAACCTAACCTAACCCTCACACTACCCCTCACTCTAAACCTAACCCTCACCCTAATCCGAATCCTAACCCTAAACCTCAACCTCACATTCACCCTAACCCTCACCCTCACTCTCACCCTAACCCCAAACCTAACCCTAACCCTAACCCTAAACCAAACCCTAAACCTAACCCTAACAGTAACCCTAACCCTAACCCTCACCCAAACCCTAATCCTATCCCTAATCCTTACCCTAACCGTAACCCTAACCCTAACCCTTACCCTCAACCTAAGCCTCACCTAAACCATAATCATAACCCTACCCTTACCCTAACCCTAAACCTATCACATACCCTCAACCTAAAACTCAACCTAACCCTAAACATAACCGTAACCTAAACTTCAACCCCACCCTCACCCTAACCTTAACCTTCACCCTCACCCTCACCCTCACCCTCAACATAACCCTAATCCTAACCCTAACCCTTACCCTACCATAAAACTAAATCTAACTCTACACTAAACCTAACCCCACACTCACCCTAACCCTCACTGTAACCCTAACCCTAACCTTAACCAAAACCTTAACCCTCACCCTCACCCTAACCCAAACTCTCAACCTAACCTTAATCCTAACCCTAACACGAACCCTCACCCTAACCCTCACAATAACCCTCACGGTAAACCTAACCCTAACCCAAACCTTAACCCTAACCCCAACCCTAACCGTAACCCTAACCCTTACCCTAACTCAAATCCTAAACCTAGTCCTAGACCTAATCCTAAACATAATCCTAACCCTAACCCTAATCCTAACCCTAAACATAAGAGTCCCTAAACCTAACCCTAAACGTTAACCCAAATCCTAACCCTAACCATGACCCTAATCCTAACCATAACCCTAAACATAACTCCTAACTCCTAACCCAAACCCTAACACTAACCTTAAGAGTCTTTAAACCTAACCTTAACCCTGTCCCTCACCCTAACCCCAACCCTAAAC